>JAREIK010003076.1:970000-1570000 GCA_029783825.1 Sapria himalayana | reverse complement strand
ACGCAATTTCGAACAAACAAAGATGATTTTTTTATGCTTATGATAGAATATATAGCTGTTTGATGTTCATGCTCCATAATGGATATTTATGCTCTATTTTATGAAAATACTGGTACATATATACAAGTATATATGTATTTGTACATGTATACCAGTATATATGTACATATACATATATACTGGTATATATGTACAAGTATTTACTAGTATATGTGTATATGTACATATATACTAGTATATATGTACATATACAATATAGTATATGTACATATTTATATGTACATATAAAAACTCAGTATATGTAGATATATACCCTGTAGTATATGTACATATACACTGTAGTGTATATGTATACACTATCATATATGTACAAGTATTTACTAGTATATATGTACATACTTGTACATATACATAGTAGTGTATATGTACATACATGTACATATATATATATATATACATATATAATACGATGTATATGTATACAATGGTGTATATGTACATATACATTGCAGTGTATATGTACATATACTGAGGATATATGTACATATAAAAACTTGTACATATATACTAGTATATATGTATATGTACATATATACCAGTAAATATGTACATATATACTACAACATATGTACATATAAATATTCGGTATATGTACATATACACTATAGTGTACTTGTACATATATACTATAGTGTATATGTATACACTTGTATATATGTACACATATACTACAGTATTATATATATCAAAATAGAATTTTATTTATTTATTTATTTATTTTGATTTGATTGATTGTTTAATTTTCGTGCAGATATGGTACCGCAATGTTTTCCATACGAAGCTTATAAAAGATAGGATTTTTCACTAGACATGATGCACCGCAACTAGGATAGCTTTGTCGTGCAGAAAGATTGTGACCAGAGGAGTTGGGGGAGAGAAAGCAAAGTTAATTTAATGGATATATTATACTTCATGCACTGTATGTATGTATGTATGTATGTATTGAAATTTTATCATGTAAAATCTAGTTACAAATTTCTTGTACCTTGTGTTTCCAGGTTCAAGGTAATTTCGAACAAACAAATATGATTTTTGTAGGCATAGTAACGGTGTTTGTTCCTTTTTTTTAATGCTTATGACATAATATTTAGCTGTATGATGTTCATGCTTAATTATGGATACCTATGCTCTACTTTATGTAAATACTTGTAGAGGGAAGAGAAAAAGGTCATATATGTACGTATGTATCCATGTATATATGTATGTATCTAGAGGTGTCAAACGGGCCGGGCCGGCACGGCCCGTCCCGTTTTTTTAGGGCACGAACATGCTGCCGTGCCGAGCCGTGCCGGGTCGGGAGTCGGGACCACGGGTCGGAATCCAATCAGACCTGACCCACGGTATTTTTTTCGGGAGGGGGCGGGTCACGCCCACCCGTGCCCGCGTGAAACCGGCACGGGAAGAACCCGTGCCGGCGTGCCGTGCCTAACCCGGGCACAGTTTAAAAACATGCCGGGCCGGCCCAGGCACGACCGAATCGTGCCGTGCCTCGTGCCGGGCCGGGCCGGCCCGGCCCGGTTAACACCTCTATATGTATCCATGTATATATGTATGTATTAAACTTTCAACCAGTAAAATCTAGTTGAAAATTTCATGTGTCTTGTGTTTTAAGGTTCAACACAATTTCGAACAAACAAAGATGATTTTTTATCCTTAACACAGAATATATAGCTGTTTGATGTTCATGCTTTATAATGGGAGTTTATGCTCTACTATGAAAATACTTGTACATACATACCAACATATATGTATATGTACATATATACTGGTATATATGTACAACTACATATATGCTGGTATGTATGTACAACTACAAGTATTTACCAGTAGATAGTATATGTATGTATGTACATATATACTAGTATATATGTATATGTACATATATACAAGTATATATATATATATATATATATGTATTTGTACTTATATACCAGTATATATGTACATATACATATATACTGGTATATATGTCCAAGTATTTACCAATATATTTGTATATGTACATATATATCAGTATATATATATATATGTACATATATACCAGTATATATGTACATATACAATGCATTATATGTACATATTTATATGTACATATAAATACTCAGTATATGTACATATATACATAATAGTTTATATGTATACACAGATATATATGTACAAGTATTTGCCACTATATATGGACATACTTGTACATATACGCTGTAGTGTATATGTATATAGATGTACATATATATGTACATATATACTACAGTGTATATGTATAGAGTGGTATATTTGTACATATACACTGCAATGTATATGTACATATACTGAGTATATATGTACATATAAATACTTGTACATATATACCAATATATATATGTATATGTACATTTATACCAGTATATATGTACATATACACTATAGTATATATACATATTTATATGTTCATATAAATACTTAGTATATGTACATATACACTACAGTGTACATGTACATATATACTGTAGTGTATATGTATACACTTGTATATATGTACATATAAACAGCTGTATATATATACATATATACTACAATATTATATATTTATCAAAATAGAACTTATTTATTTATTTATTTTGATTTGATTGACTGTTTAATTTTCATACAGATATGGTACCATAATGTTTTCTATACGAAGCTTATAGAAGAGAAATGATTTTTCACTAGACATGACACATCACGACTAGGACAGCTTTGTCGCACAGAAAGATGGTGACCAGAGTTGCTGGGAAAGAGAAAGCAACGTCAATTTAATGGATAGATTATACTTTATGCACTGTATGTATGCATGTATTGAACTTTTATTCAGTATAATCTAGTTGCAAATTTCTTGTGCCTTTTGTTTCCATGTTCGATGCAATTTCGAACAAACAAAAATAATTTTTGTAGCCCCGGTAAAGGTGTTTGTTCCTTTTTTTATGCTTATAACGAAATATTTAGCTGTTTGATGTTCATGCTTCATTATAGGTATTTACACTCTACTTTATCTACATACTTGTAGAGGCTAGAGAAAAATGAGGTCATATATTTATGTGTGTAGCCATGTATGTATGCATGTATTGAACTTTCATCTTATAAAATCTAGTTGCAAATTTCTCGTGCCTTGTGTTTTCAGGTTCAACACAATTTCTAACAAACAAAGATGATTTTTTTGCTTATGACAGAATATATAGCTGTTTGATGTTCATGCTCCATAATGGATATTTATGCTCTATTCTATGTAAATACTTGTACATATGTACCATATATATGTATTTGAACACATATACCAGTATATATGTACATATACATATATACTAGTATATATGTACAAGTATTTACCATTATATGTGTATATGTACATATATACCAGTATATATATATATATATGTACATATATACTAGTATATATATATATATATAAGTATATATGTATATATAAACTATAGTATATGTACATATTTATATGTAGATAAATTACTTAGTATATGTACACATATACACTATAGTATATGTACACATATACACTGTAGTATATGTACATATACATTGTAGTTTATATGTATACACTGGTATATATGTACGAGATTTACAAGTATATATGTACATACTTGTACATATACACTGTAGTTTATATGTACATACATGTACATATATATGTACATGTATACTATAGTATATATGTATAAATTGATATATATGTGCATATACACTGTAGTGTATATGCACATATACTGAATATATATGTCCATATAAATACTTGTACATATATACTAGTATATATGTACATATACACTATAGTATATGTATAGATTTATATGTACATATAAATACTCAGTATATGTACATATATACATTACAATATAAGTACATATACACTATAGTGTGCAGGTACATATATACTCCAGTGTATATGTATACACTTGTATATATGTACATATAAAATACAGGATATATATACATATATACTATAGTATTATATATTTATCAAAATAGAACTTTATTTATTTATTTTATTTTGATTTGTTTGACTGTTTAATTTTCGTAAAGATATGGTACCAGATTATTTTCCATACGAAGCTTATATAAGAGAAGGAATTTTTCACTATACATGACGCACTGCGACTAGGACAACTTTGTCGCAGTAGAAAGATGGTGACCAGAGGAACTTAGGGAGAGAAAGTAATGTCAATTTAATTGATAGATTATACTTTATGCACTATATGTATGTATGTATCTATTGAACTTTTACCCTATAAGATCTAGTTGCAAATTTCTTGTGCATTGTGTTTCTAGGTTCGATGCAATTTCGAACAAATAAAGATGATTTTTGTAGCCCTGGTTATGTGTTTATTCTTTTTTTATGCTTATGATAGAATTTCTAGCTGTTTGATGTTTATGCTCTATAATAGGTATTTACACTCTACTTTAATGTAAATACTTGTACATATCTACCAATATATATATGTATATATACATATATGCCAGTATATATGTACATATACATATATACTGGTATATATGCACAAGAATTTACCAATATATGTGTATATGTATACATATACTAGTATATATGTACACATACACTATAGTATTTGTACATATTTATATGTACATATAAATACTAAAGAATATGTACATAAATAAACTATAGTATACGTACATATACATTGTAGTGTATATGTATTCACTGATATGTTTGTATAAGTATTTACCACAATATATGTACATACTTGCACATATACACTACAGTGTATATGTGCATACATGTACATATATGTGTTCATATACACTACAGTGTATATGTGCATACATGTACATATATGTGTTCATATATACTATAGTGTATATGTATACAAGTATATATGTACATATACACTACTATATATATGTAGATATAATCAGTATATATTTTTATATAAATACATTTACATATATACCTTTATATATATACATATACATATATATCAATGTATACATATTAACTACAGTGTATATGTATACATGTATATATGTACATATACACTATAGTCTATATGTACATATACTAAGTATATATGTACATATACATATATACCAGTGTCAACATATACACTACAGTATATATGTACACATAAACTATAGTGTATATGTACATTTATATATATATGTATATGTACATATATATCAGTATATATGTACATATAACTACAGTATTATATGTAACTAGTGAAATGCTAGCATATATGTACATATATATTGCAGTATATATGTAAATATATATATTGCAGTATTATATTTTTATCAAAATAGAATTTTATTTATTTATTTATTTTGATTTGATTGACTGGTTTAATTTTTGCACAGATATGATATCGCAATGTTTTCCATACGAAACTTGTAGAATAGAATGAATTTTTCACTAGACATGACGCATCACGACTCAGATAGCTTTATCGCATCAAAAAAGATGGTGATCAGAAGAACTGAGATAGTGAAGGTAATGTTAATAAATGGATAGATTATACTTTATGCAATGTCGGTATATACATATATAAATAAGATGTAATAAAGTTTTGTTATGTTTTTGTTTAATTATGTAAAATATTGTATCAGAATAATTTATTAAATGATTTTATTTTTTGTTAATTATAAATTATTATTTATAGTTTCTATTTTTATTAAATTTAATATATAAATATTAAATTATTTAATTAAATTTTTTGAAAAAAAAAATAAAATTCTGAAAATAGTTTTGGAATGAAAATAGCTAGGAATTTTTCACTTGCTAATTTGGCTAGGGAATTTTCCCTTGCTAATTTAGTTAGGGAAATCATTATTTTAGCTAGGGAATCTTCCGTCGCTAAAATTTTTTTCTAGGGACTCTTTTCCTCATTAATTTTTAGCGACGAGCATTTTAGATTGGGAAAGGTTTCGTTGTTATATCCGTTTAGCAATGGAAACTTTCATTTAGCTTTCTAATTTAATTAGGAAAAATATTATTTTAGCTAGGGATATTTTCGTCGCTAAAATTTTTTTAGCTAAGTACTCTTTCCCTCGCTAATTTTTAAAGACAAGCACTTTAGATTGGGAAAGCTTCCGTCGTTAATCCGTCGCTATATCCCGTTTAGCGAGGGAAAACCCCCATTTAGCTAGGGAATTTTTTTTAGCTATTTGAGAATTTTCTTGTTGTGTACAATATGCTTGGAAGAGAATTGACTAAAGTCTTAGTCATTTCTAGTATTATGATATTGTATTCCAGAGAATAAATATATCTATCATGACTATTCCCAACATCATGATACTTTTCTCTTGAGTGAAAAGACCAAAGAAGTGGCTATTTCCAATGCTATAACTTTGTGTTCAATAAAGAAATTTTCTTAGTCATGGCTTTCCCAATATCATCATATTTTGCTCTAGACAAAAGTTACTCTAGTAATAATTTTCATTACTACCCTAATTTTGGTAGTCAACAGAAGACAAAAAAAAATAAAATTTCAGCCTCAAGCCAGTGTGATAACATCCAACTTAAAGAATCACATAAAATCTTGAAGTATACAAGGATTAGAAAAATTCATAATTAAAAAGATAAGAGAATTTGATTTTGAGCAAAGAGCATGTAAAAACCTTAGATCGCACAATTCTAATCCTTAATTATGGGCAAGTTCATGGTGAACATGAGCAATAACTATTTGGACTTTCATTGTGAATCCTCAATTCTACTTGATGCCATTCAAAGTATCTCATGAGAATTCTTCTCCTATGTCTGGTTAAATTGAGTTCTAAGGTTGGTTTTATATACTTATGTAATGGTGATTTGATTTTATAAAGTTTATATTTTGGTAATATCATGGTCTGGATGTTGATAAATATGTAAGTTAATCAGAACTAAAGTTTTGGGGTTTCATTATATCATATGTTTATGTGTGTCAACCATAGTAGATGGTGGCAGATAAGTCATAGGACACACTCAAGTGGTGTGATATGAAGTGAGTGATAGTCCTTTTAATCTCAATATAAGAAATAAATATGTGTGAAAACCTATGATTAAGGTAAGTATAATTATTACAAATATGATACATATTAAGCTGAAAGCAAAAATATATTTATGATCAATCTATTATGCATTTTCTAGAAGAACTAAACTTTGAGTGATGTGAGGGTTAAGTAGAACATTTAACATAGGAGCTTTATCATAATGTGGGAGTCATGTATTTGTCATGATGAATAATGATAGGTATGTCATGGGATACATGCAAGTGGAAGAGTCTTATATGATTGTGACAACTCTACAATTTATTTTATCTTATATGATTCCATAGGTGAGATTCATGATAAGTTATATATTAATTGTAATGAGTATGGTTCTTTTGAAGCTAAAAGCATAAACATCTTTATTACCATAATATTTTGCTTCTTTAATATATTAGAGATTAGAAAATAACATCGCTTATTCGAAGTTATCAACAAGTATAATTGATGCATTTCCTAGAAAGGGTACACTTAAGAATGTCTAATGAATGGTACAACATGAGTTTTTGATAGTGAAATATCGAGGGCAGCATTTTTGGTAGTGAAAATCTAAAGATGTCAACCTTCTTGTATGCCAAGAAGGTATTAGGGCATTTTCACACAAATCAACCCTTCCCATGAAAATCGAATACAAAATCTTTCAATTATTACAGAATCATCATCATACACATGGAAGTGAGTCAACCATAAAGTCTACATATCTTTCAGAAAACTTAAGTCTATATACTCAACTCAAGTAACAATTAGTTTATTATTTTTTAATCAAACTTCCTATACAATTCTTATGGGAATGATATCTAGACTTGGGTATACTTTATTATTTGTAGAACTCTATTGGATGAGAGACTATCACTCAATATACTTTTAGGATCTTATCACAAATAATAAGTTTCGATACTATTACAAAGTTATAATAAGTTTTTGTTATCATTTTTAGAGATTGTTTAGTTGACTAATCAACTTGAGCTAACATAACTATCCTTGCAAAAAAATAATTTTGTTTCTATTTGTTTGGATACAATTATTACTTTTTGTTTGTAATGTATTTGTGTTCTATATATTTTTTTATTTTATAGTCACTATCATTACATGAGAAGAAACTCTAGGATTGAGTTACCATCTCTAGACCTTGAAAATGAAAGAATGACTAGAGCACTTTTTAGAAAAAGAGTTAATAGAGAAATTATAAATGGAACAAGTAGTAATAGAGACAACCAAGGTAATAACCCAATGAGATATCAAATGGATGGAGTCTCAAGCTCTAATTACAACCACTTGAAGGCACTAGTAAAACTATTATTTGAAGATAATATATTTTCCTTGCTCATATAGACATATAATAAAAATAATCTTTAAAAGAATTAGATATATAGAATGGATTGAAATAAGGCCAGAACAAATGATTATGATAATAAAAATTACTGAGAAAAACTATTATTTGGGTAATAAAAATGATTATGGAGACAAGTAGAAGAGAAAGGTAAAAGTTGAGCCGAAATATAGAAGAATATTGTAATTGATGAAGTTATAATCTCAATACAACCCTCTACCACGACATCAAATTTTGTTGTATTTTATAAAGTCATAGCATCTATAGAACTCACTACCAAATTCACGTCACCATTCATGACACATAAATGAGTAAAAAAAGATGAGGAGATGCATATTACCCAAAGAAATGATTAGAGAGATGTGCAAGAAAATGACTAAATAGTAAACAATATCTCTCACTTAGTTTTCCTTTTCAGTAATGTTTTAGAAAAGGGAAGTTGGATGAGTATTTTGAGAGATTTTTCAATATTTTTAAAAAAATTGAAAGTTAATATTTCATTATCTCAGATGTCAAATTACATTATCTCAGATGTCAAATTACATAATGTTCATAAAAAATATAATAAACAGCAAGAAAAAGTTAGAGATCAATGAAATGATGAACATGATCAAGAAGTATAGTACTATCTGCAACATCAACTTTTGAAAAAGTTAAATGATCTAGAAAGTTTAATGATTTCATATATTATTAGGAAGCATACTTTCTAGAAGATGCAATATAATTTGGAATCAAGTATTAATTTCATAACACATAATAGATAGATTAAACTTTGGAGAGATTACTCCAACTACTCTCTTAGTACAAATGGTCAATTATTCAATCAAGTTTCTGAGAGGCATAATTGAAGATGTGTTAATAAAAGTTGGTAAATTTATTCTTTTTTGTGGATTTTATTAAGCTGTATATGAAGGAAGACCAACATACTATATTGATCTTGGTATGACCATTCTTAATCACTAAACAAACATTGATCAATACCAATAAGAGAGAATTCACACTTCATGTTGGCAAATAACAAGTAAAATTCAACATCTATAAAATCTTATAGAGTCTAGATGATGAATATTAGAGAATAGATAGTATTTTATATTATATATGAAAGAAGAATATTAGAGAATAGATAGTATTTTATGATTCACCAAAAGACAAAAGGTAGACTTCAAACGGAGAGGCTCTCTCAAAGATTGCTCGTTCCAAAATGGAGAAGATGATAGATTAAAAGAACTTTGGATTGAATAAGATATTATAAGTGATAATGAAGGAGAAGACTACTATGAATTCATACTATTATTCTAGGTCGTAACTTCTGGAGAATCAAGTTAGACTACTCTAAAACTATGAAGGAAGAAGCAGAAATCACAAAATTCTCAATTCAACAACACGAAAAAATTACTAAAAAGATTTTCAAGAGTATAGAAGAAATAAAAGCAAATACAGGTTTTTGACTAATTATTGATTTACTGGAAAATAAAAATAACATAGAGATAATGATTAGGTGCATCCGAAAAAAAATTGAAGAGGAAGTAACTATAATAAAGAAAGTCATGACTTCAAAAGAAGCCTTGAATTTACATGCTATATCAACGAAAAAAGTCATGACAAGAGACAAAGCCATGACAATGGTAGAACATAAGCTTAAGGAGAAAGTTGTAACCTTTTCCAAAGCCATGAAATATGGGATGCATAGAGAAATTTCATAAGTTGTTACTTCACATTATGTTGTGACATTATTAAAAAAGATCATGAAAAGCAATATCATGACTTCTTCCAAAGTTGTGGTATCCTTGGAAAAATATCCTAAAAAAAGATGATTAAAGAGATGACTTGATTTTGAAGCAGAAATCATGAAGAAAAAAACTATAATAAGAAATTGGCATAGATTGTTGAAATCATTAATCAAATTAGAGATCCAACAAAATATCTAGCTATGGAAATTATATATAGTGTTGCTTGAGTGGCAACCCAAGGATTTACATTTTTGTAAAATTTAATGAACAAACTCATATCACCCACTGATTCATACACAAACTAGCAAACTCATATTTCAAAAAGAAAATAGCCAACCATGATACTCAAACCCAATTATATTGATCATTTGATGTAAATTATAGTTCCTTCTCATTTTGTTGATGAGTTTCAAAGAAAGAGGGAGAGTGTTATTACTTGAGGCCAAATAATAATTTTAGTGTGTGAGTTTATTTGACACATCACATGCATACTTTTTTGGGTCATTTGATATATATTTAATTTTGTGTTTCTACACATTTGAATATTTATGGAAGAAATTTTACTAAATATCTATTTTAAAGAAATTTAATAATTAATAGTGAAATTAGAGTTATTTTGTATGGAATTGGTAGACTTGGTGAAGCATTGACTTAGATCAGAGAAAAGTGATAAAGAATCATGATATTTCTCATGTCACTACTTATTTACACCTTCCATAATCATATTGGATAATTGCGACATCCTTTTTTGGCCATAATTTTACAAAGTTAGTCATAATAATCTTTGTACATCATGACTCTATAATCAAGTAGACACAACTATTTTACTATGTAATAATTTTTTATGGTAGTGTTATTTTCAGGGAGTTGTGGCTGCATTATCTCTAAAACATCATAACAGCTATGACCATATGTTTATGTCATGACAGCCAAGTATCCTATTGGTATAATTAATTATGATACTTTTATTTTCCATGACTTATTCGATACAGAGGCATGATACCAAGTATTTTGAGCTATGACAATTTTTATGCTATGAATTTTCAATCTAGAACGTATTTACTCTGGTCACAATATTTTTTTCACTATAATTTTATGATCTAAAGATAAAACCAAAGCCATTACAAGTCCTTGTACAATGACTTTGTGTTCGAGAAAATAATTTTTTTTGTCATGACCATTCCCAACAATTTGATATTTTTATCTAGATAGAAAAGATTAAAGCAACTTCAATTATTAGCACTGACATTTTGCTCTAGATAGAAAAGATCAAAGCCACAACCATCCTCGACATTATGAGTTTATGTTCTAGAAAGAAATTATCTTAGCCATAACATTCCCAATATCACAATATCATGCTTTAGAGGAGAGTTACTTGAATCATTGAATTCATTGCCTCCCTGACTTTTATAATCTAGAGAATACACAAAGAGACAATAAAGTAGCAATCTCAAGTTAACATGATGACTTCTAACATAAATAATCATATAGAATCTTGAAGTATAAAAATAACACTTAATAGAAATTCACAAAAATAATAGTGGAATCAGATTTTGAGCTAGGAGCACTTAAAAATCATAGGTGATGCAATTCCCACTATCAATTAGGAGAAAATTCAAGGTATATATGAAGAATAACTATTTGAGATTAGGTTGTGAGATTTATTTCCTTACTTGAGCTTCCATTAAAAATTATTGATTCCACAAGATACCTGCCAAATTATATCATGTAAATTATTTCTTAATACTATGTTAAATTGAGATATAGGATTGGTTTTATGTATTTGTGTAATAATAATTTGATTTTGTAAAGTTTATTTTGTGGTAATATTGTGGACTAGATGTTGATAGATATGAATGTTATTTTGAACTAAAATTTAGGGGTTTTATTGTATTGTAAGTTTATTTGTATCGATTATGTTAGATAGTAACATATAAGTCATAAAACATATTCATGTGATATAGTAAGAAAGAAATGGAAACCCTTCTAATATTAATGCGTGATATAAACCTATGTTTGAAAACTTGAGAATGAGGTAAGTTTCATTATTATGAGTATGATACTTACGAAGTCAAAAGTAAAAGTATACTTTTGATCAATCCATTATACATATTCTATAAGAACTGGCATTTAAGTAATGTGAAGATTTAGTAGAATGTCTAAACTAGAGGTTTCATCAAAGTATGCGAGTCATGTGTTGGTCATGAAAGATGATCATAAGTATGTTATGAGACATACACAAATGGACGAGCCTCGTATTGTGATATTAGCCTTGCAAGTCATTTCCTCTTGTATGACTTCATGAGTGAGATTCAAAAAAAAGTTAAATGATAGTTGCCATGAGTTTGCCACTTATGAAACTCAAAGTCCAAATACATTTATTACTACACTATTTCAATTTTTTAAGATAATAAAGATTAAAGAATACAAGTACATACTCAAAGTAATTATCAAGCATAGTTGACACCTTGCCTAAAAAGTATATGTGCAAATGACTTATAAATGGAAGAACATATAGTTTCAATGTTGAGATACCAAAAGCATAACTATTAGAGAATCATCCTTAGTAGTGACAGTCCGATGATGATAATCTCCTTATATGCCAATATGGCACACAAGTATTTTCACACAAATTTATTCTTCATCCAATAATCAAATATAACATTGACCAATTATTATTGAAACATTATCATACACAAGAAAGTGAGTCAATCATAAAGTCTAAGAGACTTTCTAAAAACTAAAGTTTATCAAATCAACATGAGTAGTATTTAGTTCATAGTTGGTTAATCAAACCACCTATAAAATGTTTGTGGGATCAAAATCATGACTTAGGGTCACTTAACTTCTTATACAACTCATATACTTGTAAAATTATGTTGGACAAAAGATAATGGGTCTTATGAGCTTTTGGGATTGTATCACAATTAATAAGTTTTGGTACTATAAGAAAGTCATAATAATAACCTAACTTCCATGAATGTATATCAAGATTTTATGGGTGGAAGGAGAATGAATTCTTCAATCATAGTAGTAAAATTTCATAGCAACACTACATATGACATCATCACAACATAGCAAGAATAACACATGAACACATTGGTTGAATTCAGAAAAGAAACACATAACAATAATCATATAAAAACAAAATAAAAATCAACATAATATCAAAATACAATCAACATCAAAAGAAATATGACAATGATACAAATTATAACTCAAAGAAGCAAATCACCATAAAATAGTTCAAGAAAGGGTTTTTGTTTATCCATCATTAACATATATCAAAACGAGCAACAAGTTTAAGGAGAAAAACCTATTATTAATTTATTACTTCATAACATTGGAGAAAGAAAGAAAGAGATAGCGACATAGCATGCATTCACTTTTTTATTTATATATATAACTTTTTTTAATTAAACAATTAATGATGCATTTATTATTGCAACAAGCATAATAGAAAAAGATATATTTCCATAAATCTTCAAATGTTTTAAAGTCGTCCATGGGTCTTGCACACATAAAATATATATAACATTGACAAAACAAAAATAAAATTACATAATAAAATAAAACACTTTTAAAATGCAACAAACAAGTAGAAAAGGATATGGTGATTAAACTAGTTTGCCAATGGCACCATCGGGCTGACCCAACCCATACAAATTGTTACTCAAGTTTCTACAATATTGAAATGATAATAAAAATTTAATAAGACATCAATCCACATGTTATTCAAATCACAAGATACTTATATTAATAAAACTTTTATAAGAAATAAAAAAAATTTACTAAAACATTATTTACTAAAAATTTACTTAGATGCCAGATTTAGAAAACTAGGGTTCAGAAACTTTTATTTTCATCAGCATTCTTGCTTTTCATATCCACATATAATTTTGCATACAGAAGTTATATATATGCTTTATTATTTTTAAGAGGTTTTGAATACATATGTTTGTGTGTATGTTTTTGTCCTTTGCATAACTTGCTTTCTTAGTGTATATTATATGATTTTTTATACTCATATGTATGTTAATTTAGATATCTATCGAAATATTAATTTAATTTTAATCTCACACCCTTTACATTTTCAAGAATTGTCTACTTGTTCACACTAACACAAACAAACTGACATACATGCTAGCATAATCATACATTTGGTCCTTCTCTCTCTCTCTCTCTCTCTCAAATCATTCCTTATTTATCACTAAAACACCCTGAGATTACTCACAAACATTCAACCCAAAATAATTTGACATATTTTTTACATTAGTGTTGAGAAAATACATTGATAATTTCATTCATATTCTTTGAGATGAACCACTAGAAGATGAAAAAAAATTCAATGAAATTTAAATTTCGGAATTAGAAGTCAGAAAATGAAAGACAAAACTATAATATTGGTGAGAGTGTAGCAAACCTTTTAGAAAAAGAAAGAAACTTGAGAGAATGAAAAGGATTTAATGATCAAGTATCCTCATTTATTTGAATTGAATTTTGCATTTGGATTCTGTAAATTATTTGAGAAAATACATAGATATTCTTTTCATATTTTTAGAAAAAAAATTGTAAAAGATGGAAAACATATTTCCTGCAAAGCAATGCTTATTCAAATAATGGATTTAGAAGTTAGGAATTTGAAAAAAATGATAATATTGTTGAGAGTGTACTAGAAAACTTGTTTGATAAAGAAAGAAACATGAGAGAATGAAAAGGATTTGGAGATCAAATATCCTCAATTGTATTTGGAAAGATATGCAAAGATACAATTTTAAGTGATGAAAAAATGTCATATCTATAGATTTGAATAAGTGTTACTTCATATAAAGGATATGAAAATACAATATCCTTATTGCATTGGCACCAATACTATTGTCTTGTTATTTAGTTTTTTAATTTATAAATCTAAGGTTTGAATAAGTAGTACTTCATATGAAAAAAAATATTTTGTAACCTTTATTGATTATTCTTGGAAAATATGAAATGAATTAGTTATATGTTTTCTCACATAATTTTTCTAATTTTATCTACAAAATTCTTTCCTATTAAATAAGAATATTTGATTTTTCTATCTTTTTATTACAATTCAAGAACCAATCAAGATAGAAGAAAAATAAAAATAAATTTTATTAAAAAAATGGACATATACACTCTCAACATCTTTGTTTATATGAGTATAAAATAGAATGACCTAGAAAGATATAAAGATTATTCTACTCATATACCTAAATAAAAAATAACATGAGGTAAATATTGATTTCTATAACTCCCACATCAAACTCACGATACAACAAGGAGCGTAGACAGTTTTCCAACCATAAATGAAAATGAGCAATACAACGAGACTTGAAGAAGAGGTTAGCAATCTACAAGGAAGAACAAACAAAGAGAAAACTAATAGTATCATTCTGAAAGTAGTGTAGTGATTAAAATCAATATCAAAATGCTTGGTACACTCTTGGAAAATTGAAAAAAAAATAAGGAGACAACATGTGCTAGCAACCAAGATAGACAAAAAGTCTCAATGGTATTAGATGTCATGGCATGATATTTAGCCTTAACAGAAGACAAAAAAAACATTCTTCATTTCTTTCACTTTTAGTAGATAAAATAGCTGATCAAAAACATGTAGAGACAAGTAAGAGACTTACAATCAATATCATGACAATCCCAAGCAGCATTATAATACACATGCAATTTCAAAGAAGTTGTCCAAGGGAATAAAAGACGCTAAAAATGAGTGCATGAAATATACCATAAAATATGAAGAATAGCAGCTCAATGAATAGTATTATGAGAAGCAACAAATAGCTAATAGTATGAATAGTAGGAGCAATTACTAGATTAGTAATAGTAACATACACCAAAATTCCAACATCAATGTAACACAAAGTATGTTCTGCAAAAGGTGTACCATTAAGCTCATTAAAAGTACCAACTATTTGAGTATTAGTGAGTTGAGTTATATCAATAATATCAACTATGAATTTCAACTGAAAAAGAAAATATATTTTTAGAGAGAAGGAAACCTTAATACTCTAAAAATTACAAAGCAGACCAAAATCTTTTAGATAAAAATGCAAGGAGCAACGTAACTACACTTTATAGAGAGAGAAAAGTAATGATTGCTTTGAAAAAACTATAAAAGTTAATTATAGTAGAAGACTTCTCAAACTAGGCTCGAAAATTTTTCTTCAAATCATTGATGAACACAAACAACTATATTGAATGTATGAACATTAGTCATATCAGCAATAAAAAAAATCATCTCTTTTAGATTATTATAAACACTAGAATTACGAGGAACACTAGGCACAATCATATACATACTTCTTATTACTACAAATATCATTAAAATCATGAGGAATACAAGGAATAGGATTCATAAAAACTTCTTCCTTAAGTTCACCATTCAAGAATATTTTATTAACATCTATATGAGAAATAACTCATTGACGAATAGAAACAACTGCAATAAGTGTGAACACTAGTCATTTTAGAAACATGAGCAAAGGTCTCTCCTCATAGTCCATCCCACATTGATGAGAAAATCTCTTGCAAATCAACTGAGCTTTCTGTTATCTTACTAACCCATCAAATTTGATCTTAATAAATGGACCAAATTAGAATTGATTGTACTTTTGTTAGGTGGTAAAGGTTCCAAATCCCGAATGTCAATCTTATGTAAATGAACCTCCAAGAAACATGCAATTCATGCAAAACTAGATGAAAATATTAATAAACTTTCTTGACTTTAGCACAACCAAGAAACTTACAAATAGCAGAGAATGGTCATAATTTAATATGCTCAACAATTTATCAAAGAACAAAATAAGTGCAACAGAAAACACACAAGGAAGAATAATTATGAGCATGTCCATATAATTTTTTAAATAGACATACATTAGGTGTGAGAGAAAAAAATCTTATTAATCACAAATTTGTTGGGGAGTATTAGTAGATAAATATTTATGTATTGTTATATCCAAAGCTAATAATTTTGGCTAGGAAATACGTATGTTCATCACCCAAAATAGGTGTAAAACACATGATAACACTAGAGTATTTAGTTTCAACACAACCTCTAAATATCTAATAAAAACCAAGAAATTTAGTATGATGTTTCATAACTTAGACCCATCAATAAAAAGTCTAATCATCAATAAATAAAATATAAATGCAACAATCTTTTTTTTAGCATTAGGAGTTGTATGCAACCATTAGAATACACAAGATTGTGTGGTGATAAAGAAGAAGAAATAGTTTTATTAAATGGTAAGATAGATATCTTTTTCAGATATACCCACCAAAATCAAAAATATCACAGGTTGACAAATTGCCCAAAACTCCAAAAAGCAGCGAGTACTTTAATTGAGATGGGAAACTATATCCAAGATTATAATGTCATAAGTAAAAACTTTAAGGAGAAGTTAGAAGACAATAGGTCCTCATTGGAATCTACAACTCTTGGCTCTTTGAGCTCATCCAAGGTATAAAGTTCCATTCTTTATGGCCGAGTAACTAGAATCACATGGGTGGCCTATAGACACAAGACATAAGGTTCATTGAAAAAGTATGAATATGATTTACATTATAAAAAAAATATATTTTGTGGCAATAGAGTCAGTGCTTGTTAAAGACATGGGAATACCATTAGTAATCATAATAAAAATTGGATGTAAAAATCAATGATTAAAAGAATGAAAAATCATATGACATAGCATGTTGTGTAGCAAGGAACTTCTAAAATTACTCATTAAGAGTAATTGTTATGGAGCTGGATGGGGTAGAGTTTCCATACATAGGCAAGTATAATAAAGATACAATACAACTATATAAACACTAGCCTATGGTGGTATGTGAGAGTGTTTCCGAAAAGGAGGAACATTATCCAGCTTTCATGAAGATGGCTATTGGATGCTACTCAATGAATTTAACATTGAGATTTCCAAAGGTCTTTATATTTTCAAAAACTTGAATCATATGGGGCAAATTTTAGTTTATTCTGATAGGTTTAGTTGATATGCATAGATTCGATTTTTTTTCTTTATCTTAAAATCATTCAGCTTTATCCTTAAGAGTGATGGTTTCCTCAATGAAATCACTCAATAATATTCATGAGTAATACATGATCTCTCTCAGAGTATGTAGAAGATGATTGGTGAGACAAAAAGGTTCTTCTCAGCTTGGTCTGAGTATTAATATTATGAACAACTGGGGCTTTCCTAATCCTTCTTAGAGGAATCTTCCTCACCTTTTCAACTGAAAAATTATGAGGTATAGACTTATCATTTGGCTGCTTAATTCTTCCACTTTTAATTGATTCTTCTACATTGATTTGAATGGTGTATGGATGAAAGGGTGTCGAAACTATACTAGTATTAGTCTTCTTATGGTCATGCTCTTCACTAGTCAAATGATTAGAATCAATCAATTAGTACTCTGCAAAATTAACATCTATACTCTAAAAAATCTTCCAAGATCAAGAGTCTCACATCTATCTGAACTCCTCATGAATATAATCAAAACAAGTATAAGGACACAAAGTATCATTCAATTTTGATCTCTCATCTTTACGAATGTTAACAAAGCTTGTGTAGCCAATGAATCTCAAATAATAAAGTCTATTATAAATATCACCATCTAATGTAGTTAGAGTGACACATATTCATCAAATAAATAGTCTCACACATAAATTCTCTCCAAACCATTTTGGAAAACTATGTTTGAGAAAGCATGTACCAAATCAACTCATCAATGATTTGGTTCATCCTTTCAACCATACCATTTAGCTGAAACATCTTTGTTTGAGAAAGCATCTAATTCCACGTGCTATATGAAAACTCTCAAACTAACTTACATACCCTACACACCATAACAACTATATCAACAATGGAGGTTAATACACACATCAACAATGCAATAACAATGTGTTAATCACTCAAGATGTAATCAAATGCCACAATATCAATAAAAAATGTAGTAGCAATTTTATAAAATTGACAATATGATAAACACCATAATAAGACATGTAAACTCACTAGCAAGGATAACTACCATAACAAGATAAATGTAACAACAATTTGATAAATGCCACAGCAAGGATAATCTACATCAATGATCATAACATGGGTGTATGCAACACCAACAAAAGGATGAATGTCACAACAAGATCACAATTGCATGAGTGTATGAAGTAACAATAAAGTGATGAACACCACAACAAGATTATAGTAGGATGGGGGCCACACAAGGAGATGAAGATAAAATTGAGGAAAACATCTTAACTCCATTAATTTATCATTGTGTTTTAGTAGAGAGAGAGAGAGGGTAATATTTTTACTTCTCCTCTATATGACACACATCAACAAAATAACCACACAAACCTCAAAACCAAAATAGATAAGAAGGAGAAGAGTTTCTCTTTCATTGGTTATTCATTTTCTTTCTTTATGTCACACACACTCCATTTCACATGAAATGAACTACCCACAACTTTTAATAAAACCTTACTTAATGGGATTCCCCGACACAAGGAAAAGATACATCGATATGCCGACATGGAGAAGATATTAGAAAGTGCAATAATTGATGAATACATCACCTGGAAGCTGAGCTCTTGCAATGTATCATTTTGGCATGATAAGTAGATGGAGTCAGAAAAGCTAAACTCATTTGGACTGACGTATCCTCATGAAATACTCATCAAAGAGTTTTTCAAATAGGACAAATAAAATATTGATAAGCTTAATACAATAGTCCCTCTTGATACTGTGGAACGAATAAGGAAGATAAATAGGGGATTAGAAGATAAATCAGTGTGGTTACCAAATAAAGGTGCTTTCACCTTCAAGTCAGCTTGGATTATATTCCACACTAGGGGTGACCCGACGTCGAATCATATAGGCATATGACATAAAAATATTCTGGTAAAAATTTCATTCTTTGGATGGCATCTTGTGAATGAGTTCATCCCAATGGATGACATAATAAAGAGGAAGGGTTTTCACTTAGCATCCAAGTGTAGCAACTGCACGAACGAGTATACATTTATACACTTGATGCTTCACTCCGAGGACTCATAGCACATTTGGTAGGAATACTTCACGAATCTGAATACTCTAGATATTACACTTAAACAAGCATTTAAGCTGGATAATCTATCAAACATAAAAATCTCATCTAACTTACCATGGATTAGAAGATACATCTCTCTGGTGATAATGTGGGAGATATGGAAAGAGCACAATGATGTTAGATTCAGAGATAAGCATTTCGTAGTGAATAGAAACATTTTCAGAATCAACACATTAGTTGAGAATACACTATTGTCATGTAGACTGACAGTTAGACGATGAGGCAGATGGTCTCGTGACACATGTGCACTCATGTTGATCGGATAGTCTTCTTGAGTACCTTTTTCAGGTCTACATGATTATTTTTATGGCATAGGAGCATTGTGGTTGCGTCAAGAACCCAGGTACATCATGGTATATTACTTTTTGGTTCTTGGTGTATGTTCTTTTTGCTATGCAAACTGAATAGGATAAGAACTGGGGTTGGCTGAGCTTCGGTCGATAAGCAATGCAAGAGGAGAGTATTTGTAAAATGGTTCATCAAAGTTTATAATTTTTATGCTTTTGAATTCTTACACTAGTCATACCCTTTTGGCGGCATATTTTTTTTGTGGTTTTATGTATATTTTGAGCATAGAACCAAAGAGTGCATAAGATAGTGGGTTGGCCTAAATCAGCCAGCTTTTTAGTCCATTGTAATTTGTGTGTACTTGTGATTATAAAATTGTGTTTTTTAAAAGAATATATCTAAGATTTTTATCACAAAGGGAAGTCTCCTTTTGCTAGAATATTGCATTGTATAAAATGTCATGGTTAGTATCTCAGTTGTTTAATAAGTCACAAACTTGTAGTAACTTTTATGTTTTAGTAGAATATATGCCCATTGATACTTTGTATATCTCTTCTGATCAATTCCTTCCAACCAATTTTTTTCACTTTCTTATAAAATAGGCCCTTCTATTCACTTTATGTTACGAGATACCTTCCTATGGTTGGACATTATGATCTTATAAATGTGATTCAAGACAATGGTGTCATCTCTTTCTTAATATTTTTTATATCACTTTCTATCATGAATGACATCAAATCATAGCGTAAGTTTTTTTTTCTTTGGAGAGTTTCAAACTCTATAAATTTTCATTTTAAGGTGCTTCCATTGTCGCTAGTTTGCTTTGGTACAACAAAAGTGACTTTATATGGTCGTCATTAAAAATTTTTCATTTTAAACCTTTAAATTTAATTTTCAAATAGTTAGCAAAAATTAAATTAAAATTTAACAAAATATCCCAAAATAAACATTCAATTAAAGAGTTTCAAAAACTTCAATTCTCAATGTTCAAATAGAGTTATAATAGAACTTAGAAACATGCACTCTGAACATAGTCGAAGACTTATCATGCTCACACAAAATATGAATTCTTAAAAACTATATATTTTAGAATATAAAATTAATGAAAATTAATTGTATTTATAATATAGAACTAGGTTTTAGGGTCAATTTTGTAATGAGACTATAAATATAATTTTTTAAAATTGTTTGTTCCAAATAAGTATAAAATGATAAGTACAACAAAAATCAGAATATCAAATGGTTAATGAAAAAATATGGCAGTATCTAAAAAATGCAACAATAAATATTACCAAAAGATATGATGAGTGTGATAATTGAATATCTACAAATATATTAATGGATTTCAAAAACCATAAAAGAAAATACAAATATTCAAATTTTTTAAAATTTTAAGTGTTGTGACGAGTTACCTTAAAAATATATGTATCCAAACTTAGGTAATACATGATACAATATAAATCAGCTAGGATATAAATTGGCTAGGATATAAATCTTATTAATTTAGGCATTGACAATGAAAATGGCCACACACATTAGATCATGACTTAGGATATGAATGGCTACTAGAGAGTCATTGGGTAATGTCCCAACCAATTAACTAAACATAATAACATTTTCCTTATAATTTCTTTTAGTCACATCATGAGCATTTGTGTAACTCTTGAAACTCAACTCAATAAGTAAATCTTGTTTTTTATATACATATACATTATCAAAAATATGTTTTGAGTGTCAATAATGAAATAATTATATATATAGGAATTCAACATTTAGATTTATAGAATTGGAGCTCCAAATTCAAAAATAATTTATATTTGTTGCACTCAATTCCCCTATCTTTGACATAACCTTAACTCTTCCATTTTAGCATGCCACACAATCCAAAAAAAAATTAAACATGATACACAATGATTTTTAAAAATGTAATACACATATAGTTATATAGTATGTGTGTGTGTGTGCATGTATATATATATATATATAATCTGATGTTTATAACATTAATATATATACACAATTATTTTAATCAATTAATATCAATATATATATATATATATAATGTGCACCACATGATGAATATAAACAATTCTATATAAATATTTTATATAGTTACATAGTATATAAAAACAATGTGATGTGTATCACATTTATATATATACACGTATATAGTTAATCATTTAAATATGTACATGTATATAGTTATGCAATATGTATAGAACAACATGATGCATATAAAATTGATGTGTATCACACACACACACACACACACACACATGATACACATCACAATTATATAGTTATGCAATATATTTATGGAAACTATATATACATATCGATATTAATTGATTAAAATAATTGTTATAAGCATGCAAACTAAAAGAGAAAAAATCTATAAGCATACAAACTAAGTAAGAGATACCCCTAATCCATGATATATCAGATAAAAAAATTCAATTATATGAATTAAAAGAGATAAAAAAAATACAAATGGAGAGAAAAAATTTAAATGGAGACATATGGATATACCACAACAAAATTTTGTTAGATAAAACTTCAACTAAAATGGGCATGACATAGAAACTTGGTGAAGTTGATAAACAATAAAGAAATAATATTTTGATGTTACCTTCAAATAAAAATAAACAAAAAGATCACATAAGTTATTTCTTGATTTTTAAACTAGATATAATTATGCACACTAGTTCAAAATAAATGATAATAAAAGATAGATAAAAAACAATAAATTAAACTTGTACATTAATTTGTAAGAGAATATATGAGGTTGTGATTAATTCTAACTAAATCATTTATCCTAATTAATTAATTTAAATAAAAATTAAGGATAGTATAAAATTAAAAAATAATAGTCAAATGAAGAAAGAATAAATATTATACTTTACTTGATAAATTAATCGATATGAAAGACAACCTTAATCAATTTTTAATATCTCCTTTATAAAATAATATTTATGAACTCTATTGATATCTTCTTAATAAATTTAATGAGAGAACAATTGATATCAGCTTAATTAATAAGCATGATAAGTTGGTGGAAGTTGCCTTATAAGTTAGGTAGTTCCCAAAATCTATTTATCTAAAGTCTACCTTGTAGCATATTATTTTTTATGCCAAATACCAAATAATAGTTATTTTGATAATAATGCATGATGTGTTTATATAGAAAAAGGCTTAAAATGAACTATTTCAATAAATTGTAGTTCTGAAAGACTATGATAAATAGTAGTAAATTTTGATAGTTTTTATGTGAAATATGAGATTTGATAAATTTATTGAGAAGGAAAAGAGATAAATGTCATTTATAGTCATAATATTTTTTATGTTATAACTTTGTTATATCTCATTGAGCTTATATGATAGTTTTACATCCATTTTTACCAAAGATCTACCAAAATAGTTATGACAATTCTAGCATGTCAAGACGCTACTACCACATTAACATAATAATTTTACTATATACCACATTTTTTAGCTATGAAACTTTCGTGGAGTCATTTATTGAACTAGCTCGTGAAATTTTTTACAACCACGATATTTAATTTATGTCATAGCAACCAAGTATTCCAATGGTACAAAAAGTCAAGGTATCCTCTAGTATCGTGACTTTCTTATTTAGAACCATGAAGATTAATGCAAAAGATGTGGTACTTCTCCAACATCATGAATTTTAGCAACATAGGGTTCTAGAAAGTATCTTTTCAAGTTTTAATCATTTCCAAGGTAGTGACATTTTGATCTTGAGAAAAAACTAAAGATGTGATTCATTCCAAGTACCACAACTTTGGATTATAGATATAAAATGAATAATCCATGACTATTTCTAGTACCATGACTTTATGTTATAAAAATAAAATGCATTATATGATATCATTCCCAATGTCATGACTTCGTGTTATAAAGATAAAATACACAATCATGATCATTTTCAATATCATAACTTATTGTTGCAAGAGAAATACCAAAATTTTGACTCATTCCTAGAGTTGTGACTTTGTACTATAGAGATTACATGCATAGCCACAGTCATTCTTAGCACCATGGCAATCCAAAATTAAAGACCAAAGTAACTACTCATTCCTGTGCCAACTTTATGTTATAGAGTTAAAAAGAAAATGTCATGATATTCTTCAGAACCATAACTTTCCACTTAAAAAATACAACCAACCATTAAAGTATAAAAGAACAAAATTATAATTTTTTTTCTAAAAATTTGAAGGTATGAGAAAGAGATGAAAAACTATGGTTTGAGAGCACAAATTTACTCAAACTTAGGGAAGATCTACATAGAAAGTAGTGTTGCAAGTCAAAGCAAAAAACCTTAGAGGGCATGAATTTTGATTCTCACCCAGGGGCAAATCAAAGGGACATGAATAATAATTATGAGTTTAGGGCATGATTCATAGACACTTTTAAGGACTATCAATGGGAACCTAAAATTTCATGAGATGTATCTCAAATTATCTCAGATGAATTCCTTTCCAATATAATGTTAAAGTGAGGTTAAATTGAGGTATAGTAATGCACTTTTATGTTTAGATTTTGTTATAGTTTAATTATTGATGGATGTGATATTTATACAAAACTAAAATGATGATTTTACTATTGTTGAATTTTTCATGTTATCATCATGGATGATGATAGATAAACCATGAAACACACTTAATCATAATGGTAAGATGAAAGTGACAACCCTTATTGTCATGACACACGAGACAAGCATATACAACAAAACTAGACATTGGGATAAGTTTAATTATGTGAGTATATTGCTTATGAAGCTAAAAACACAAATGCTTTTATAAGCTGATCCATTGTATATGTCTTAAAAGAATTAACCATAAATTGATGTGAATATTTTATATGATGTTATTCTAAGAATTTCATCTTTAGCATATGTGTCACATGTCATTGTGGTAGATAGTGACATGTAAGCCACAAGACATGTGTGAGTGGGGGTGAATTATAAGATGAAGATAGTCCTATGAGTTACTTTCTATCATATGACTTTTTTTGATGAGATTTGATGGAAAGCATATGTCAATTATATGAGTATGGTACTTCTAAAAGTATAAATATTTTTTAATACCATATTAGTTCATGATAGTTAAAAATATATGAAGTAACCCTATGAGTATGATACATGAGATTAGTGAATAAAAATACATATATGAAGTAACCATCAAGGATAGTTAAAGAGTTACCTAAAAGGTATGGACTTGTAAATGACATTCGAGTAGAGATGATTAGTAGTTTTAGTGATAAAATACTTGAGTGAATAAATATGAAAAGACCATCAATAAGAAGCACCTAATAGTTGACAACCGCCTTATATGCCATTAGGAAACTATGATATTTTCACAATAGTTCAACCTTTATTTTGTGACCAAACATAATAATGAAGAAGCTTTTTAGAGAGTTTATCATGCATAATAAAATGGAACAACCTAAAATATAAGAGTCTTACCAAATACTTAGTTTTATCCTTTTAACTATAGTAGTTGTTGACTCATTATTGGTTGATCAAACTGCCTATATAATTCTTGTGAGATTAGCATCTAAATAAAAGTCTACTCTACTACTCATATGACCCATATACTTTTGTGACTAGTTAGACAAAAGATCATCTCCTAATACTATTGTAAGACATTTCTTAATTTAAAAAATTGGGCAACCTATCAAAATAATAACACTTTTTACTATTCATTAAAGACTATGTATCCTTCAGCAATCTTTCTCATAATAGTACAGATTCAATAAGTTTTTGTAGATCTTGAATTTCACTTAATCTTTCCTAACATGAAGTGTTAATTCTATATTCTTGACATCAATTAATGTCTATATTGTGGCTAAAATGGCTATCCTAAGTTCAAAGGAGAATATTGATCTTTCTCCATATCATGCACAACAAAATCAACTTGAAAAATAAATTTATCAACCTTCACTAAAATATCTTGACTAATACCATTTAGAAATTTGATTGAATGATCAGTCATTTGAAGTGAGAGGGTGATTATAGTTATGTCGCTAAGGTTTAGCCTCCTTTCTATTAACAATGGTATCAAATCCACACTTAATCCTAAGTCACAAAGTACCTTCCATAAAGTATGCTCCCCAACAATACACAAAAACATAAAGGTTATTGGATATTTTAGCCTTTTCAAAAGTATACATTAGTTGATAGCACTATACTTCTTGGTCATATTTTTTAATTAATATGTTTCCAAATGTTTCTTATTATTTATCATGTCTTTCATAATCTTCGCATGATTCAGCATTTGTAATAATTCTTTAGCTAATAAAAAATTGAGTTCCAACTCTTCAAAAATATTGAGGAACCTCTCAAATTGTTCATCCATCATTCCTTTCCTAAAACATTGTGAAAATAAAATTAGGAAGAAAATATTTACCATTTACATAATCTTTCTATTACATATATATTTGATCATTACTCTTGTTAATCTATATCTCCTCTCACATCTCTTCTTCTTATTTATCTTGGCTGGGAGCGAGAGTTGGGACATAGGTTTTATGGATAGTATGACTTTGGAAAATAACGTGGTATGTTATGTTTGGGCATTGGAAAATCTTGTGGCATCTTATGCAGGATTGATGCGTCATGGGTTGCAATGTGACTTTAGGGAAAGATGACTTCTTTTGTCATGGTTTCTTTTTCTATGATAGTTCCTATTTTGGTTTTTATTTTTGCTTGTTATTCTTCTACCTCTTTGATGCTTCAATGGATAGGTATTTCTTTAGATTTATCTCAGCATTTCTTGGGTAGTCCATCCATTCATGCTCTTCTCTTTCATTGAGATCGCTAGTTGTCCAAGTCGAGTCTCAATGAATTTTATTATTACATTCATGTAGTTTAGCCTTATTTCAATCTATTCCATTTGGTTCTCTTGAAGACCATTTTTCTTCATCTTCACGAGCAAGGCTAGTATATTCTCTTCAAGTAATAATTTTTTAATTTTTTTTGTGTCAATGTAATTGGAGCTTGGTGCTCCTTACATTTGATAACGTATCTAGTTATTCCCAAAACTTTTCTAAAATTGGCCCAAGTTATGCAACACATATCCAGGGTTCCCATATGATAAATTTTCATGATTTTTCATGTTTGGATGGTGGTGTGTGTGGGAATTATTGTTGGGATGAAATAAATATCATTTTCTCTACAAAATATTTACTTCATTCACTTGATACTCATGGTCAAAATTTCTCATTTTATGTTATTGCAAAAGAAAAAATTTTCTCACACTTATTTGTTTGTTATTCTGGGATCCAAAGTTATTGAAATATATATCTATCTTTACTTCCATTATGGTCAATCTATTCAACTCCAATAATCTAGCTTTCTTTCTTCCAAATACTCAATCATTCAGTGTTAATAATTATTCTTTGCTAACTCTTCAAATAGAAAGTATACTTCCTCACGTGACTTATTCACAATGGAACCACCTAAGGTCACATAAATTATGTATTTAGTCATATAGTTCATCATGTAGTTGAAAATTTATACTTGGAACCACAACAAAAATCAAATTGTGAGCATCTTCTCAAAAGCTCTTTAAATTGGACCCAAGCATCATATAACATCTCATGCTTATCTTAAAAAAATTGACTTATTTCTCTCCTTAGCTAAGGGATAATTTAAGGTAGGAAGAACATGGTGAGAAAGACTTGCATAAGTTCATCCTGACTCTCAATCAAATTCAAACTTCAAGATAAGCACTAGAATCAACTCTAGATTTTATCTATCAAAAAAAAAAAGATTCATAACCTTATTGTATATGAGCTAACTTTGTGCATATTCACCATATCACATAGCTCTAAGAAAATTATGACTTAGCTATTCATATCTTATAAAATTCTTCCACTATATTAATATGACATAGCTATTCATAATCTTCTTACACTTGCACAAGTTGCATCCAAATTTCATATTAGTTATCAATCATAGCAGGCTATCAATAATTTTCCAAGGTATGATCAGAATTTGGTTTTTGGATAGCTTGTCCTAAATGACATTTGTAATATGTGTTACTTCCATTTCCTTCCATAAGTATTCTCTCAACTCTATATCTAATAAGCACTCTCATTATTCTCTTAATTTCTAGGTCTAGAGAGTTTAAATTTGTCCTAGAAGCTCTGTTCATGTAAGTTATGATGGCTAGAAAATATACAAAAAAAAAGTAAAACAAAATACAGATACAATATAAATACAAAGTAATAATCATATCCACACAACTAAAAACATAACTATCTTTTTACAAAAAGATGTATGTCAACTCGAGTTGACTAATCAAATTATAATAAAATGATTGCTAGAAATGATGCAAAAAACTTATTGTGACTTTGTGAGGGTGATAAAAATATCATTAATTAACATTATCTCAAAGCCTCATTGGGTGATAATCTCTCATCTAATGTAGTTTTCAAAGTATATGGTACTGAAAATACTTTGTATTTTCAGTACCATATACTTTGTATTGTGACTCAAAATATTTTGTATTTTGGTTCTGCATCGAATAAGTTGTGGCTCTAGAAATTATAATGACTATTTGTACTATTAAGTTACTTGGCTACTATGATGGAAAATTAATGTCATATTCATTAAGTATTTTAGAGATAGTTTGGCTACACCCCCAAAAAAATGTCATGACATGAAAAGATTCAAAGAGACAATTAAGTCATGATATCAAGCTAGTGCCACAACTTCCAACTTACAGAAGAATATAGATCCCTAAAGTATAAATGCAACACAAAAGATTTTAAAAAGAGCGAAAAGAGGAGAATTAAATTTTAAGCCCAAGAGTATAGAAACCCTAGATAACATGACTTCCAACTCCTAATTTGAGGCAAATCCAAGGTGAACAAGAGTAAGAATTAGTTCAGAATTAGGTTTTGAGACTTATACCATCATTATGACTATAATTAGGAACCGTTGATTCCACGGGATGCCACTCCAAACATGTCATATGAATTCTTACCCAATAGCAAGCTAAATAGATATCAACGAGTGGTTTGATGTACTTGTGTATGAGGGTAATTATGATTTTTAAAAGTTTATATTTGTGTTAATATTGTGGTTTTAATATTTATAGATTTAAATATTATATAGAATTAAAATTTAATGTTTGCACTATATCATATTTTTATGCATATCAATCATGATAGTTGGCGACATATAAATCATGGTATGCCCTCACATAGTATGGTAAGAAGTAAGAGACAGCCTTTTTAATATTAACATGTGCGATAAAACTATATATAAAAACTTGAGATTAATGTAAGTTTAATTATTAGGAGTATGGTACTTACAAAATCATAAGTATGAATGTACTTATGACCAATCCAATGTGTATGTTTTATTAGAACAAATTTTTAAGTGATATGGGCATTATGCAGAACATCTAACCTAGAGGTTTCATCATAGTGTAGGAGTTATATGTTAGTTGTGGTAGATAGTGATAGATAACTCAGGGGACACATGTAAGTAGAAGTACCTCATATGGTGGTTGCAACTATTTGAGTCATTTCTTCTTGTATGATTTGTATAGGTGGGATTGATGGGAAGATTATTGTGAGTATGATACTTATGAAACCAAAAGTATAAATATATATAATACCATATTATTTTACATATTTAAGAAATTAGTAGTTAGAGAATAGAAGTACATACTCAAAGTAATCATCAATGATAGTTGATGCATTGCATAAAAGGAGTATACATAATAATGAACAATGACTAGAATAACTTATAGTTTTTATCATGAAATACTAAGAACACAACTATAAGGAGATCAACCTTAGGGGTGGTAGTTCAAAGATGATAACCACCTTATATGATAAGAGGGAACAAGAACATTTTCACACTAATCAACCATTTGCCCGACAATCAAACCTAATATTATTCAATTACTAAAAAATATTACGACACACAAGAAAGTTAGCCAACCCTAGAGTTTAAGTATCTTTTTGAAAACCTAAGTCCATCTACTAAACTTGAGCAGCAAATTTGGATGTTGAAACTACCTACACAATCTATGTGGATCGATATATAAACTTTATCCATCTTCAATACTTGTATAACATTTATATTTGTAGAATAATGTTGTACAAGCGATAATTATCCAATGAGGTTTTGAAATTATGTATAAAATAATAAAATTTTGCACTGCAACAAAGTCACAACAATAATTATCTACATTCGATCTTGGAATAAAGTAAAAAAAACAAAAAAAAAATTGGAATTCCCCAATTTTCATAAAAGAGCTCACATGGTGCTTGAATGGGGGGAGTGACACCATCAACTCATTATATTAAATGAAAAAAAAAATTGATAAAAAAAGAGATATGGTGAGTATTTTTTAGAGAAGAAAAATAGAAACCCAAAACATGTTGGTTGAGCATTGCAAGTCTTTGCTAAAGCCAAAAGGAAAAAAAATTAAGAAGGTTGTAACTTTTTCTTCTTGTGTGGTTATGGCTCTCTCCTCTTGCATGGTTCTCAACTTTCACTTGGGTTTTAGAGGCCAAAAGAGTGAGTTTTTATAAAAGCCAGCAACTATGCAATGAATTTTTTTCCTCCCTCTCGTGTGGTTCATCTGAACAAAAAAAAAAGAATATTTTAAAAACATATTACTACAGTAGGAGTTTCTAGATATAAATTCTTCTCTGCATATATTATTTGAAAATTTTAACTTTTTATTTCTTATCGAGATGCTATTGAATTGAACTCCTAACATAAATAATAACATGAAACCTCATATGGAGCATTGTTCCCATGGTCTCTAATATATAATTATTCTGAATTTTATGATTTCTAGGATTTTATATTCTAAATAATTCATTTTGGTTGAAATTGTAATTTTGGATATTTTATGATTTATATATTTTTAGCATGTGTGAAGAATTTTTTAATATATATTATTCTATATATGTTGCATAAATATTGGACATCTGAACTTCTATTGTGTTATTTGGAATTTCCAATTTTAGAATTGTGGAATGGAATAATTTTATTATTTCAACTAAATAAATCTTGGATTGAATTTTATTTTATTAAAAGTGGGCAATTCTGAAAAATGAAAATTTAATATCATGCATAGTTTCATTTAAAAAGTTTTGTTATATATGCTAAACAAACAATTTTATCTTTTGATATTTTAGGACTTCAATTCATCAGCATCTCATCAAGAAATTGATGGTTGCAATCTTTAAATAATTTCTAGATAGAAGGATTTCTATCTAGAAGCTCTTTCTATTGTAATATTTTTCAAAAAAAAAAGTTATTAGTTTTGTTGACCACATGAGAGGGAGGTGAAAATTCTCTACAAAATGTTTCATCTTCCATAAAAACACACTGTTTTGGCTTCTATATCCCAAGTGAGCCAGCCACATGACATGAGAGAGCCACGACCATGTTGGAGGAAGAGGCTGAAACATTTTAAGTTTTTTTTTTCTTTTGACTTGAGTAGCAAAACTCACACAGCCTAGTTATGCTTTATTTCATGCTTCTATTTTGCTTATGTAGCAAAAATAGTCCCCACTTCTCTCTTATTTTATTGATTTTCTTTCTTTATTTCAGTCAGGGAATATGAGTTTGTTTAGGTGGAAAAAAGAAAAACTAGGAATAAATCTAAGAAGAATCAGATGAAAATTATAAACAAGAATTTACTATTTAAAAGATTAAGAAATTACATTAATTTAAACAAAATGAATTACAAAATATGATTTATATAGTCAATCCATAATAGTTACTATAAGACTTAATTGATTAATCTATAATTTTTTTGTCATTTTTTTATTCTAAAATAAACAATGGTACAAAATAGGGTGAAATAACCAACTAAGTTGGTTTAATCATATAAAACATAGACCACATAATATATTGGTTAGAAAGCATGAGACTATTTAGGCAGATAAGAAGAAAAACGAGAGGTAAATCTATACAAAATTCGAGTATAATTTATAAATTAGAATTTAATAATTAAAGGTTTAAGAGTGAGCATCATTTTTAACTAAATAAAAAAAATATAATTCATATAATGAATCCCTAATATTTGGGATAAGACTTGATTGATTAATCCATGAAATTATTATGTCATTTTTTTATTTATAAATAGAGAATGGCATATATAAGGAAGTATCAGACACCTAAGATGGTTTAGCCATGTCCAAGATAGATCTGTGAATAAATCAATTTAGGAAGTATGATATTGTTCAGGTGTAGAAAAAGAAAGGCAGAGTAAATCTAAAAAAATTGGATAGAAATTATAAACAAGAATATACTAATTTAAATGTTAAGAGTGAATATTATTTTAAACAAAATAAATTAGAAAAACATAGTTCATAGTCAATTCCTAATAATTAGGATAAGACTTGTATTGATTAATCCATGAAATTATTATATCATTTTTTTATTCTTAATTAGAGAATGATTCATATAAGAAAGAAGAACCAACTATCTAATATGGTTTAGCCATATCCAACAAGGATATCAAGATAAATCAATTAAGAAGTGTAGGAGGGTTTAGGTAAAAAAAAACCCTGCTTCTCCTAGATATATTTGAAGAAATAGACTCAAACTGTCTATATATAGTGAAAGAAAGTGGGCAATGTAAAAATTATGCTTATTTGGCATAAGTTTACTATATACCTTTTTACTTTGACTCATAAATCACCATTAATGATGATAAATATTTTATTAAAGAGAACCTACTTTCTCATTTTTGTTTTTTAAGCATTCTAGAAAAATGTATTTAATTGTTTTATATTTTACATATATTGCTTTTAAGACAAATGAAGAGGAAAATAAAGAGTTTTGGACGTGAATAGTGCTTTTACAATAAAAAATCCAAAATTTAAGGCTGGTTTCAAAAATATGCCCAAACTAGTGCATCTAGAAACAACATTACAATGGCTATCGTTGTGAACAATGGTCATTTCCATGCTATTTAATTTTAAAAAATCAAAGGCCGGCATTATGAATGCTGATTATTGAAAACACTGTGGAGATCCCATTATCGTTATCTTATCTCACCCCTCGTCCATCGCCCCCCCCCCCCCCCCCTCTTCTTCCCACCCCTTTTTCCCTGCCCGTCTCTAGGAGCTCCTTCGTGGAGCTTCACTAGAGCTTGACGAACTCCCTCGGGGTGTTTGATTTAGCTCTTGATGGAGCTCCAGTGAGTTCGAAGTGGAGCTTTTTGGAGCTCGAGGATGGAGCTCCTGGTGCTCCATCATAGAGCTCAGTGGAGCTCCTCAAGCTCCACTTCGAGCTTGCTGGAGATCGATGAGCTCTTTCGAGGATCTCCATCAAGCTCCAATGAGCTCGCTGTGGAGCTCACTGGAGCTTGACGAGCTCCATCATTGAGCTCAAGCGAGCTCCACTTCGAGCTCGCTGGAGCTCCACGAGCTCCTTCTAGGAGCTCCATTGTGGAGCTCGATAGAGCTCCTCAAGCTCCACGTCAAACTCGCTGCAATTCCACGAGGGAGCTTGTCAAGCTCTAGTGAGCTCCATGTCGAGCTCGCTGAAGCTTGACATATCTCCATGAAGGAGCTCCTAGAGACGAGCGGAGGGAGAGGGGTGGGAAGAGAGGAGTGAGAGGTGAGAGTAGACTGGCGAGGGAAGATGGGCGAGGAGACAGGTGAGGTTAGAGAGGCGAGGGACAAGGGGTGAGGGGCGACGGGCGAAAGGCGAGGGGTGAGCTGAAATTATGATAATGAGATCTCCATAGTATTTTCAATACATGGCATTCACAATGCCGGTCTTTGATTTTTAAAATCAAGCCATATAATTAAAAGTGGACAACTATCAATATTTTATAATAGCACAATTTTAATTATTAGATTAATGTTTTTAATTATCGACAACATAGTAGTCTAGTTGGTAAAGAAGATTATTTTTCTTATCCATGGGTTACAAGTTTGATTCTCAGGGATGTTAGATATGCTCACTTGGGTGTATGTAGTTGAATCTATCATGCTATTGGGAGAAAGTCTTACTTGTTTTGACCTCAAGGCCCTGAGACCCACATATTAATCAAGAGAAAGTATATGTAATAAAAGAAATTATAAATGAGGTATTGAAGCGATTAGATTGAAGTCGAGAATAGGTATTGAAGTCAAGAGATAGTATTGAAGTCGAGAATAGGTATTGAAGTCAAGAGATAGTATTGAAGTCAAGAGATAGTATAATATATCACTTGATGATTAAAGAAAAAAATAGTCCTCAGTCATTTGGTATCCAAAAAAAAAAGGTATTAAGTGACTAGATTGAAGGTTAAGCTCATCGATGACTTATGACCCACCAATATAAATGAGGTGTGACAAAACTATGATGCATATTACATGTTAAGGATATGAAGTTCAAGTAGCATAAAATATATGAAAAAGATCTGAAGCCTCGAAGAAACTATTGACAAGTTTCCCTATCATAACGGAACCAAAATCGACATCTTATTTGAGGTCATGTTTGATGTAAGGAATGTGTATCTTGGATTAGTTCTTGACCAAGAGAGATCAGTAGGTGGTATACTATATACCACACAAGCAAGTGTCTAACTAAGCTTCTTGTCAATGTGTATATACATTTGAGAAATTATCTACCTATCTTGTTGGATTACCTATCATTGTATATGCATATTACTTAGCTCTAAAGCATCCCTAGAAGAAACATCATGCCAAGAGAAGGTCAATATGATGGATACTTTTGTTTTTAAAAGTTTCAATTAGAAATTAAAGAAAGAAAAAGATAGAAATGCGGTTGCATGTCATTTGTCAAGAATCTCCACTAAATATGAACTTCATAGACACAAACATATGAAATCCTTCTAGATAAATCACCTATGATAATGAAAACAAACTAAGTGTCATGGATTGACCATCTTATAAATTATTTCGGAACTAGATCATTACCTAAAGACCATGTCGAGCATTAAAAAAGATTTCTTTGACCCACATTTATAATTACTATTTATAAGACCCATGCATTTTCAAATTTGGGGTTGACCAAATTATCCGATGATACTTCTCTATAGAAGAATAAAAAGGTATATTGATTCAATACCGCTTTCGGGGTGATGAGGGTTAATTCGTAATAAAAGAGATCAAGATACATGTGTTACAAAATAGATTATATTACCCAACTTTATCCAAGGATGTTCACAATATGTGTAAATCTTGTTACAATTAGCAATGAATGAGTAAGCTAACAAAATGAATGCATTTCCTCTGAACTCTATTTTGCATCAAAGTAGCTCAATTGATAATTTTGTGGTGTTTATTAGAAAGTTATAGTAATAATATAAAAAAAAGAAAGTGGTTCAATTAAAATGGAAGGTTCATAATATCATTCTAGGAGATGACATTAAGCTTGCAGATCAATAATACAAAAGTGTTGTTGAATGGCTAGGATTTAAGGCACTTTATCGGGTGTGTTTTCTAGCTAATCTAGCTTGGAAATGAGTCTCCCTTGGGTTCATCTTCAAATAATTGGCTCTACAATTTAAAGCAAATGACATTTGAAAAAAAGTTTTTGAACTAAAATTCTTGGATTTTGATGTTTATATATATTTTTTGAATGACATGCTACTGATTTTAAATTATTTTTTGGAAAAATATCAAATAGGGTGAGTGAACATTTATAATTAGTTGGAAGGGTGAGTTTAAAAAATAATTCACGAGAAGTATGATGATAACCTATATATCAATTTGATATAAAATAACCAACTATGATCTATTTTAATGGTCTTGGATCCAATTTTATTATGTTAGTGTCACATACATGAACAAAATTCTTGTTTGACTTTCAATTAAGTTTTTGCATTAATTTTATTTAGTGCTTTTTATATTTGAAATTTTTTTATTGATCAAGATTTTATGTTACAGATAAATTTGTTTCTTGAAAACATATGGAGTATTCTATATAAAAATTAATACTTTTCAATGAATTTTAATGTTGATTAAAATTGAATGAATATTTTAACTTTACAAATCTTCCAATGTTTTTGCAATTTTTATTTCTAAAAATGAAAAATATCAAAATCATGACTTACTAGAACTCAAACAAAATAATTTCCAAAATATGTATGTTGTATATAATTTATGTTGATTATCTATTTTGTATAACCGAACATATTTCTATTTTAATATTTTCATATAAGTGCAGGAAAGAAAATATTAAGATGCTGGGAATACAGTAATAATACAATAACGGAGGTCCCGCTGTCCTGTCAGGAGGCTAAAAAAAATTTTAGAGTAGAGCCTGACTCGTCCGAGTGATCCAACTTACTCCGGTTAATTTAACTAAGAAACTGTTATTGATATAAATTGTTTTATTTCTATTTTTTGGCAGTTGTAATTTTGAGTGTGGAACTGTTCATCTCTATTTTTTTCCTCTCTATGCAATTTTTTGTCGTTACTGCTCACAAACTATAAAAACTTTCTGATTTGGTTATAATCTATAAACACATATGCATTTTTTTGGTGGATGTAGCTAGTCATGTTGAACGACTAGTGAACCATGTTATTTCGTGTTTTCTATTGTGGTTTTGATTCTGCCGTGGCTTTGTTGGATTGTGGTCGTGGATATATATATCGTTTGCTATTTTTTGTTGTTCTATTCTTTTGAATCTCTAAAATCACAATCGCTAGAAGCAGAATTGCCCAACAATGTATTTCTTGAAATTTTTTAAATTTACTTATTTAATAAATAAATAACACCAAAGTTTAAATATTTTAATAAAAATCATCTTTCATTTTCTAGCAAAATCTATTCAAATTTAAAGAAAATAACCAAAAACATACAAATCATTAATGAAAATTAAGTTTTAAAAATTGAATTTAGATATTCATATTTCACAAATCATATGCGACATCTAATGCAAATTGAAAACCACAAGCTTCATCACCATAATACCATCTCACTAATTCTTTATCACATGGATGCAATAGTCAAGTGTAATGTTGAAACAAATTCAAAGGCCTAATAGACTTCTTCAACATCCAATGGTCATGTGACATTAGAAAAAAAAAGATCAGTTGACAATTTAATTATTGAAATCGCTAGTCTAAAAAAAAGCTAGTATATTTTGCTCACCAAGATGAGCTGGGCAACAAACTTCATAAATTTGGTTGGCTTGTGGGGGTGCCATGGGCTGACTTACAAAATAAATGTACTGAGTTCGAATTCTAAATCCATCGATCTAGTGGGTTTTATATTTCCTAGACTTACATGGGGGCGAGGCTAGAGAGAAGATACATCTCACCATAGACAAATTCGAGGTACATGTAAGTTAGATTGGAAACTTACAATAATAATAATGGTCAATGATTTTACACAAAAAAATTATAATATTATTTATTGTGAAATCTAATTTATCATTGATTAAGGCAAATTAATAGGATTTTGACAAAATAAAATATCTTTGTTTTTCTAAATGGAAAACTAGCAAAAAGAAAATTACAAAATGAGATGTATTTTAAATTTCTTTTCAAATAAATAAATAATATATTTACATGATTATAATATTATTGGCCAAAAAATGATTTTGTTTTATATTAAAAAAAAAATTCAAAACTAGCAAATTATCACTTTATTGTGAGGCTCAACTCTTTTACAAATGGAAACATAAAGTTATTTTTGTAAATCTCGAATCTATATTTGTGCACACATGTATTATATGGTTGCTTTTAATATTACTATTCACATGAAATGTAATATTAATGTATATGAGTACTATTGACAAATATGATATTATTCATGTACATGATCATTGTTCATCAACATCATAAAATACTAATTGAGAGTAGTACTGGAGCAATAGAAATTGATCCTTCATCTCCAACAAGTAGTATTGGATAGAGCTTAGCTCATTGTCGATGTTTAAGTTGATAGATACAAAGTATGAGATTGAAAAGTTCTTCGGCTACAACTTTATCTTCTGGCATATATGGATGAAAAATCTTTTTATCTAGTAAAAGGTCTAGAAGGCATTATCTAACAAGTTGAAGAAGCCAAAAACAATGAAAGAAGACCAACATGAAAAGATGGATAAAGTAGCTACCAATGCAATATGGCTCAACATTTCAGATAGTATTAAACAACATCAATGTAGAAGAGTGCATAACTACAGAAGAAAGATGGAAGAGATTGTAGAACTTATACAAGGAAAATAACTTTTCGAACAAGTTATATTTAAAGTAAGAATATTAGAATATATAGATATGCTATAACATTTAAGTAAGTTCAATAGCCTTATTTCCCAAACAATATTGTTTCAAGTAACTTTAATGACTAAGACAATGTGATACTCATATTGGCATCCCCATATCTATCAAGTGAAAACTTAATGACTATCCTATTAAATGGGAATGACACTTTGAAGTTTTAGTAGGTGTTAGGATCTTTATTATTTTATAATAAGACAATAGAGTTTCCAACAATGAATCACAAGCCATGACTATAGAAAATAGAAGTAGAAGCAATGGAAAAACATCAAGATCTTAGAATGATAGATCTAGAGGAAGGTCAAAAGCAAAGACTATGTGTGCTATCACTATGGTGAATAAGGTCACATAAAATAAAATTTTTGTGTGGAAACAAGAATAAAATCAAGGAAAATAGAAAAAGAAAGAGAATAAAAATATCATTGCCCCTATCATGAGGGATGATGAAGATATTGTTGTTCTCCTTAATGAATGCTTGCATATTAGTGGCTAGATGAAAGAGTGGGTGTTTGAAATTGCTACATCATACTATGTTATGCCAAACAAAGAATTGTTCACAACATACAAAATATGAGACTTTGGATGTGTGAAGATAGGAAATTTCCAACTTCAATAGTGAGAATTGAAGATATTTCTATATCGATTAATATAAGTTACTAGCTGATGCTAAATGGCATGAGGCATATTATGAATTTATGCTTCAATTTGATGTAGAGAGTTTCATTAGATAAATAAGGATTCCAAAATTATTTTTGTAATGATAGATGAAAACTCACCAAAGCAACAATGGTCATTACAAGAGTATAAGTATGTTGTATGTTATACGACCCATAGGAAGATTGATAAAATTGGGTTTAATATAGTAACATATGTCTCACCAATTTTGTAGCACATGAGATTCAATCATATGAGTGAGAAGGGACAACCAATTTTATCAAATAACTTCATTCCCTTTGACCAAGGTAAACTACTTGATCCTTATGATTATTACTTACTTGGAAAACAATAGAGTTTTATTCTCGAGAAAATCTGCCAAGAAGTCAGATATACTAGAACATATATATTATGATTTTTGTGGTCCAATATAGGTGGAATGTTTAGGAGGATACAAATATTTTGCAACCTTTATTAAGGAAGCTTCAAGAAATATATAGGTGTACATATTAATTTCAAAAGATCAAGTGTTCCATAAGTTGCAATAGTTTCACACCATAGTAGAAAGAAAAATCAGGAAGCCATTGAAGTGCATCCATACTAATAATGTAAAAGAATACATTTCTTTGGAATTCAAAGATTACTACTCCAAACATTAGATTTGACATAAGAAGGTTATCCCAGGCACCTATCAAAAAAAATGGTATTGCAAAAAGAATCTACCACACCATTATGAAAGAAAGTTAGATGTGTGCTATGAAATACAAAGCTTTCAAAATCATCTTGGGGAGCAACTATGCTTATTGTTTGTTACCTAATCAATATAAGTCTTTAAGCCCACTCAAGTCTGAAATCCCATAGAAGATGTGGACAAGAAAATTAAATTTCTATAATCATTTAGAGACATTTGGGTGCAAAGTGTTTATACATGTACCAAAAGAGCAAATATTGAAACTAGATGAAAAATCTATACCATACATGTGTATTAACTTTGGAGATGAAGAATTTGACTGCATATTTTGGGATCTAGAGAAGGGAAAAGATTTAACAAGTAGGAATGTTGTCTTTCATGGAAATCTTATAATCAAAAAACATTGACAAAGAAGAGTAGTAATCAAACAAAGTTACTATTGATGTAAATATTAATTCTCCCCTACAACTCATATATGAAAAAAATGCTCAAAATGATGATAATATTCTGTAGGTGATGCATGATAGTAGTGAAAAAGATGAAATACCATCACAAGAACATGATAATTAGAAGGTATAGGTTCCATAACAAGGGATTGAACAACCACATCTCAGAAAATCAACTTGAGAGAATGTTCAATGCACCAAATATTCTTCATTAAAATATAATGTATTGACTAATTAACAGGAGACATATAGCTTCTATAAAGCACAAACTCATAAAGATAAAAGTTATTAGATAGAATATATGCAAGAAAATATGGACTCCCTCCAAAAGAATAATATTTATGAGCTCATAAAATTACCCAAAGGAAGGAAAGCCTTGAAAAACAAAAGAGTGTACAAGCAAAATAAAGATTGGAAACCTAGTGAAATACAAAACTCAATTGATAGTAAAATGCTTTGGTCAGAATAAATATATTGATTATAATGCAACTTTCTTTCATATTATAAAATTTTCATCTATCAGAACAATCTTAGGTTTACCAACAAATCAAGACATCAAGATAAAGCATATAGATGTTAAAACTATGTCTTTTCATGATTAATTGGAAGAAAAATCTATATCCACAAATAGAAAAGTTCAAAGTCAATGAGAAAGAAGTCTTAGTCACTAAATTAAACAAAAGTCTATATGAGTTGAAATAAGCACCATGATAATGATACAAAAAGTTCTACTAATTTATGATGTGACATGAGTAGCAAAGAATGGAAATAGACTATTATGTCTACTTCAAAAGATTTCATGGTGAGAAAATTATCATTCATTTGTTATATGTTGATGAAATATTGGTAGTTAGCTAGGACATAGCACAAATTAGCAAGTTGAAGGAAGAGTTAGTTGAGTCTTTTGATATGAATGATCTTAGCCCCACAAAGTTAAATTTTGAGGATAAAGATAATTCATGATAGGAAAAATAAAAGATTATGGTCGTCACAAAAAAGTTATGTTAAATGCAATCTTGAAAGGTTCAACATAAAAAATTTCAAACAAGTCAACATCCCTCTTGGTGGTCATTTCAAAGTTATCAAGATGTTATGCCATCTACTAGAAGAAAAGAAGATGAAAATAACTACTATTCCATATTCATCATCTATGAGAAATCTCATGTATGCTATGATTTGTACAATACCAGACATTACTCATTGTGTAGGAGTTGAGAGTATATTTCTATAAAATTCTAATAAGGAATATTGGAAATCAGTGAAGTGAATCTTTCAGATATATGAGGGGAACTTGATCTTGATGGAAAAAAACTATATTTGGTTATTTTTTACTTTTGTAGGGGTGCCATAACTTGGCAATCCAAGTTATAAAAACATTTTGCATAATCTGAAATATAAGTAGAGTATACAGCACCACTAAATATTGCAAAGAAACATCGTGGATGAAAATTTTTCTTGAAGAATTAGGTTTGAAACAAGAAGAGTATGTGGTCTATTATGATAGTCAAAGTGTAATAAACTTAAGCAAAAATATCAACTATCACTCCAGGAAAAGCATATTGAAGTAGGATATAATTGGATTTTGGATTCTATAAAGAGGAATTGATTCCAGTTGAAAAGATTCCAACAAAAAATAATACAATTGACATGATGAAAAAAGTCATTCCAAGGCAAATGTTAGAGTTATGTTCCTATCCTATTCTCATGAAAGCCTATTTAGTATTCAGAAGAATCTTACCTCCAACTAATTCTTTAAAGGGTATGGATGGGGAGATTTGTGGGGTCCAACCTCTTTACAAATGAAACAAAAAGGCAAGAAGAGAAAAGAAAGTCAGCTTTGAAACACTACTTCACCTCCTCCCTCTCCATTTTTCAAAAGCTTCCAATCCCATTGATATTTCTTTATTTCTTTTCTTTTATTTCAATGAACTTGGTTGCCAAACATCATTCTTTTCCATTTGGTATAAATTAGAATGTATAATGAAAAAAGGATGATCATCACATCCCATTGAAGGAACAGTGTGAGTTTAGACAGAAAAATAGAGATTTCTATTTTTTTGAATGTATTCCCCAATATAAATATAATTATGGAAGAATTATATTGTAAACCACTTTGAATAATAAAGAATTTCTCTGAGTGCATCCAGTAGTTTTTCCTTTTAGATAGAATTTTTTTTTTTGTAAATCTGGTGTCTTTTATTATTTTGCACCAATTTTTTCATATAGTTAATATTTATAGTATTGTTTACATATACAATAATATTCATTTGTACATGCATTATTCTCAAATATGATACTATTCATATTTATGGGCACTATTCTTCAACATTAAGAAAAATTATTTCTACCAGAGAGTAGTAATGGAGCACTAGAAATTAATCCTTCATCCCCAACATTTATCAAATTAAAATACTCTAATTTTTTCGAAGGACTTTTTTCCATACTATGTCTTATTGTATAGTTTACATCAATAATGACCAAATAAAATATGATATAAAATCTAACTTCTTTCTAAGATATAAAAATGATTTAAAGTTTTTCCAATTAACATTGAACAATTTGATTGTATTTGATTATTAGTTAAACACAAAGAAATCAGGTGATTTATTGATTTTATTCAATGTTTTGCAGATAATGATTACTTCATCTTTTTAATAACTTTTTATGAAATATTTAATGCTTAGCATAAAATATTCCAACAAAATCATCAAATTATTATAACCAATCAACTTTTAACTTGCATAGAATATTATCAAGTGTGATTTATGTTTTGGGGTACTCCTCAGAAATATTTAAAAATTAGAAATTAAACTTTTAATATTTGAAAAAAAATCATAAAATTATAAATAAATTAAAAATAAGGACACTCGAATTCATATGTCCTAAACTACCCTCACCCCTCTTTCTGCCCCTCGCACTCACCCTCGACCCTGCCCCTCGCCCCTTGTCCTCGCTCGTCTTCCCTCACCCTTGCCTCTTGCTCATCTGCCCTCACCCCTCTCCCCACACCCCTCTCCATGTGCTCCTCAAGCTCCATCATGGAGCTCGATAGAACTCCACGAGCTCTAGTGAGCTCCATATTAAGCTCCATGAAGGATCTCGTCAAGCTCCATAGCGAAACGAGCTCCATGATGGAGCTCATGGAGAGGGGAGGGGGAAGAGGGGTGGGGGGGAGAGGGAAGCGGGGCAAGGGGAGAAGGGCAAGGGGTAAGGGCAAATGGGTGAGGGGTGAGGAAAGATGGGCGAGCAGGAAGGTGAGGAGCAAGGGAGAGGACGAGGGCAAGTGCAAGGGGTAGGTTAGAGGGCCGAGGGTAGTTTAGGACTTACGAATTTGAGTGCCCTTATTTTTAATTTATTAATTATTTTGTGACTTTTTTTAAATATTAAAAGTTTAGTTTTTAATTTAAAAATTTTTTGGGATAGTACTCCAAAACATAATTCCCCCTATTATCAAAACACTCTGAACATGGATCATGATGTAAATGTTATCAATCATATTCAAAAGTTATTGAAATATATAGAAAATAAAAGAACCTCATCACTATCTATAATATTAGTAGTCTCTATTTTGATATAGATAGATAGATAAATTATTTGATTTATCAAAATTATTTGATTATAGATAGATAAATAGAAAGTTGTTGTTCCCATCTTAATTGGGATTAGGGTTACTAAAAATAGTGAGGTGGGGGGGAGGAAAGAGGAATGAAAAACTCTTCTAAAATGTTTAAACAAAATCCTTGGAAAAAAAAAGAGAGAAATTTTTTTAAAATTTCCCTCTTAGATGTATGAAGTTCCTTTAATTGGATTTAATTGATCTAAAGATCAAAGTTCATTGTTTTGACATGTTCTATTTGTAGATACCAAAATCTAATTATTATGCCAAAATTTAGAAGAACATTTTTAGAAAAAATTGAGTTTCAGGATGAATAAATAAGGTTCATGAAATTTTATTTGGCTTTTGAGGTATGCTTTCTTCCTAATTTCAAATTAGATGATTCCAATTGGATGTTAAAGATATTGAAATTATCTAAAATTATTTTAAGGACACTGAAAACTGAATTGTATTGAAAGGACCTTGAAATGGAGATTTAAATAAGATGGATAATTTTGTACACAAAAGAGAGTGTTGTATAGTTTGGGCTATAAGTTGATATGGTAACTCAAACAATATGATTTAAGGCCCTAAGTAAAGTATATAAAAAATGTAATAATATATTTAAAATAACATTTTTGAAACATAATAATTACAAGGGTAACTTTGTAATTGGAGTAGGACTAGAGAGCTACCTAATTCCTTTTCACATATTTTGGTTAAAGACAAGTGTATACCAAACTTTGCAACATGATAGATATACTGAATAAATGTCTATATATGTATGAGTAATTTTGATTATATTGATTAGATTTTGATTTATTAAGACTGTATACAAGTTTGAAATTATTTGATTGTGGCATGGTCACCCAAGGTGCACGACAAGGTTCATGATGTGATTGGGGTTATAGTTTTTAGGCACATATGATACTACATTGATATGAATTAGGACATTGCAGTGCATATGCATAATAATATCACATTTACTTGGGTATGAGTGTTTGGTCAAGGATGTGTGGGCATGATACCATTAGATGAAAGACTCATACTGGTTAGACATTCTATTGGTGAAAGTTCATATAATATTAGTAGGCATCCAACATTCTTACAGTGAAATTTCAAAAAAAAAATATGCTACCCAAAAAAACATGGGATGTGAATTTTAAAAATGATTTATATGAAGACATCCATAAACTATTTTGTTTATATACAAATATGTTTATTTTAAAGGAACTCGTTGAATTTGCACATCAATGTTATTTTTGAAAAATGTGTTGAACAAATCCTTTATAAAACCAAGAACTTCACTTTGGGTTGTTCGAGTAGTATTTTATAAGAAAAATGATAAGATCCTTCATCTATAAATAAATTATCAATAATTAAATAGGGTTACAATCAAGACTAGGTACTCTTTTCCGATGATTGATAATTTGTTTGATCAGTTGAGAGGAGCATTAATTTACTAAAAGATAGATCTTCATACTAACTATCCATGAGATCCATGAATGCTATTAAAATATTTGTCAATTCGAATGTCATCAATGTGAAGGCAAAATGTCCATATTGCAATCTAAATTCTATTGTAGGAATATCGATCTCCTCTAAACTAAATAATTTATTGGGGTATGTGGTATGAGCTTTGAGTGTATGCTTGGACCCAGAGATGGTTGAGGCAGTTATGAGTTGGGAGGAACTAGAGTCATTCTTTTAGATATGGATTTTCACGGGATTTGTTGGGTAGTATATGGGGTTAGTTGAGGACTACTTCTGATCGGTTGCACCTATGACAAATTTGTCTCGAAAAGAGATCAAGTTTGCAAGTAATAAATCATATGACAAGGTATTCCATTAATTGAAGAGGAAGCTTAGTTCAGCACCAATCATGATAGTTCTAGAGAGTCAACAAAGGTACACATTATAGTGTGACATTTTTGCTCAAGAGTTATTCATAGGCCCATATATTTTAGGCAACCTTTATCAATAATCTTGATGGTTATTTCATATGTATGCTCTTATTCTCTAGCCTCAAATATCTTAAAGACTAAGAATTAATGTGATTTGTAAGTATTAGAAATTTTATTATTATAAGCATCATGCTCAGAAAAATATTATATATTTCCCTCAAGTTTTACTAGAGAGAACTAAATGAGTGAAAGTAACTCAATGGGCTATCACAACCTTATGAGTCACAAAATACTTATGTATAGGGGTGCTAATGAGATGAGATAGCTCGTGAGCTACTCGAACTCGACTTAGTCAAAACTCAGTCAAAACTTGACTCATGTGAGTTCGACTCAAAATGTTAACTAGTCGAGTTGAGAAACTCGTAAGGCAACTCGAAAGGCTCACAAAAAACTCGAATATTTTTGTATATAAAATTTAAGTTTTTTTTTAGTTTTATATCTCTACTTTAGGGGATGGCATAAATAATATATCTCAATTTTTTATTCTTAAATAATCATATATTTTTATTATTTATTTAGTTAAATAATTAATTTTCTTTAAAGAAAAGATGTAACAAAGTGGGATATTATTTTATAAATTATATTAATAAGTTAGTATTATAAATGTGATATATATATATTCCATACACTAATTCTCATAAAGTTGGATATATAATAATTAGGGGTACTAATAAAAAGAAACAACTCATGAGCTACTCGAACTCGACTCGATCAAAACTCAATCAAAACTCGACTTGAGTAACTCAACTCGAAATATTAACGAGCCGAGTTGGACTCGGCTCGAATAAGCTCGAGCTCGAGCTCAACTCAAAATATTAACGACTCAACTCAAGCTCAGTTGAAAACAAACTCGACTCGCATCATTAGCATCTCTAGTTATATACGTCTCATTGATTACTTATCATCATCCTCTTCAATAATGATGTGACACCCAAACAAAAGGTGAAATCCTTTGAAGCATATTCTATAAAAGATCTACATGAATTGAGAACTAGTTATTCTAAAAAATATATAATGGATTGACATATAAAATCATTTTTGATTTCTACTTTGTAAGCAACATACTCATAATGATTAACATATCCAAATTTTGAGTTTTAACATATAGATTTATCTCATATATCACGGTTAAAAGTGTTGTCACTTCTTTCCTACCATATGCACATGTAAACCTTTTAGATTATTTGTAATCATCGACCATGATACAGATCATATGCTATTTTGATATAATTTTCTGAATGTAACCTAGAGGGAGGGGGGTTTGAGACCCACACCCACAACTTTATGGTTTAGCTTATGTCTTGAATTCATTGCTTGGTTGTAAATCTTCTAGCGAGTACAAAAAGTTCCCATATGGTTTCATTGATGTGCTATGGATTATACTTTGTGCATAGAAAAAAAATATTTTTTTACTTTCCCCTTTTATAATCGAATGTTGCTTCATTAATTTATTTAGAAAGTTGTCTTTTAGAAGAAAGCTATCAGATTGTCTCTATCTCTTGAGTTCTAGTATTCAACTATAAAAAGTAGTCATGGTTTTAGAATGTGTCTCAATATTTCTTGTAACATAAAGTTGCAATGCTAGGAAATATTCTTGACTTAGGCATAATGTCTTTGTAACACAAAGTTGTGGCACTAAGAATGACTTTTGTTTTTGCATTTGTCTCTCTCATTCATCATATGGCTATGGTGCTGTGAATCACCATGACATTGGGAATTGCCTCTTATGCGTATCATATGACCATGATACTAAAAATTATCATAGTTTTGATATTGGTCTTTCTTAATCATCATATAAATATGACAGTTGAAATGATCATGGTGTTGTGAATAACCTCTTATGTGTATCACATAGCTACACTAGAAATGACTGTGACACAAAGAATACTCATTCTCATGTCTCAATTTTCCATGGGAGTATGATTGGTCATAGTGTTAGTCTTGACTTCTTTTATTTTTCATATGGTCGCAGTACTACAAAAATGCTATGGCACTGACAATTAGCCAAAACATAAAAGTCATAACTTTGCCTTCTTATGACGAGACGAGTAACTAGCTTGGGTAATGACTGCCCTCAAGTAAATATCATCTGTAATATTTTATGTACAAAAGTTAACACTGAATAATTATCTTAATATTGGCCTAAGCAGTTTTCAATTTTTAAGTTTCTATAGGACAAAATTCATGACTTTTAATTCTAGTGGAATACTTGTTTATTTTGACATAAAATTAATATCATAACTATTAATTTGATATGAGAAATGTATGACTATGAATCCATGATAATAACATAGCCAGAAAAAATGTGCCGCATAGTTGAATGACTATTCTTATGTAATGATATAATTGTGACGAACAAAGATTGTCATAAATAATTAGGTAGAGTTTTGGCTAAGAATAAATACTAAAAATGATCGATACTTCATAATATACCAATTAGCCAAAAGCCTACAAAAACATTTTAATTTCTTGACTATTTGTAAAAATCCACTATAAATCCAAAGTTGTGAAACCTGATTTATTTATGTCTTATTCTCGTACTTACACAAAATCTCGAAAATATCAAAATACTCAAAAAATATTTTGTAATTTGAACATCAAACAATAAACATGGACTAAATTTTGTATTGCTCGATAATTTTTGACTTTCTTGACAACAAATTAATTAGAGTGGGCAATATGGAAAGAAAAAAAAATACAGATAAAGAGAATTATGGGAAGCAATAACTTGTCTATGTTCATTTGAGCCATGGATTATTGGTGGATATCTTAATAGAGTAATAAAAGTAGATGAAAACTATGGGAAGGACATCAATCATCAAGTAGTTATATTAATTTGACTATTACCCTTTTTTCTATAAAGTGAAGTTCCAAAAGAAATGCTTAAGACCTTTTAGGTTTAAAGATGTTTGGTTTTCTGTTAGCTCTTTCAAATAAGTTGTGATGAAATATTGAAATGATTTCATCATTTGGAATCACACACAAAGTCTATCAAGTAAGTCGAAGTCTAGTTCCAAAAGAATTATTGAGACCTTTTATGTTAGCAAAGATTTGGATTCCTATCAGCTATTTCAAAGATATTGTGGAGAAATCTTGGAATGATCTCAACAATAAAAATCTAATAAAAATTCTATCTAGTAAGTTGAAAATACTTAAAGAACTATTAATAAAAAATAGAATAAAGAGACTACATGAGATATATTTCTAAACACTTAGATAAGAAAAAAAAACAAGTGTTAAAGTTAGTGAAAGTTTTTGAAATGGACTCGTCTAAATAAACAAAAATAGTTTACAACACTTCTATAGCAAAATTGATTCAACAACTCAAAATAAAAGAAATATATTTCATATAGCATGCTAGGGTCCATTTATAATATTGTGACAAAACTATAAATATTGTTCTATATTTCACTAAACATAAGAAAAAAATACAAGCCTTCTTAGATTGAACGATGAGACTTGAATATTAATATCAACTGAACATCTAAAGTAACATTTGGTAGATAACTTTAAAAATATATCACGAGGTGAAGTGGTAGTCATTGATGACCTTATTTCTCAAGTTATATCAAAGATTGTTATAGAAAGCAAAAATGAGGCACTTTCAAAATGGTCTGAAATGGAAGAAATAAAAAATATAATTTTGACATTAGTACTAATTTGGCCATAAGACCAGATAGTTAAGTAGAAGAATGTCTTCAATAATATTTTAAGTTTTTTCATGGTGTCTATGATCAATGTGAGCTTATTGGGCACAATACTATACCTATCCCAAAATTGTACACCTATGAGAATGCATACATTTTTGATGAATAATTCTTTACATAATAATTAATAAGTCCACTTTGAAATAAAAATACTTTCAAAAGTTCATCTACTTATTTTATCCAAGGAACATATCATTTTTATTTAGAAAAATATATAGAGTACATAATATTCTATTAACATAAGAAATGATAGAAAAATTAACAAAGAAGATCATAGAAAAAATATGACTTTTAATTTTGACATTTCAAAAGATTTAATAGGTGAATAATGTGAATTTTTATAAATAAACAAGAGTACTTCATCAAGGAGGCCCTCTCCCCCTAGGTTTTGTATAATTGCCTCATAGACCTATAGTAGGAATGTAAACAATGATATTGAGATTAACCTAGAAAACATGCATAGAGTACTGAGGAATTATTATACATTATCTTAGTTATCCTTTGTCGAAGATATTATTGGCATTTGCAATGAGACAAGTCTCTCTATTCGGACTATTATAAATATTTTGAATACCTATGAGTGGATTCATAACTACATGTTAATAAGAAAAAAAATAGAATTATAATGGGCAGGTAAATGCCAAAGACACAAGACAAAAAAATAAAGCAAATCATAATGTTTCAGGAAGAATTAATGGCTTATCCTTTTTGGGATGCCCTATTTATCTAAGAAGAAAAACAATTAAATACTTTTAGTATGTTGTTGATAAGTTTATGATGTCTATTGATTGGTGAATAACAAAATAGTTATCTCAGGATAGAAGACTTACAATAATAAATTATATTCTCATACCTAAAATAACTTTTTTTACATCCATCATGGAAATTGGATTGTAGAGCATTATCATACAGTCTCTCTTAATCTAAGTCTTTTCCGCATTGCCTAAAAGGCTTTCAATAAAATTGTAAACAAGACCATATGGATTTACCTAGTATACATGTATGGAGTAATGAGAAATTATAATACATTCTCTAATTTTTCCTTGCATATGATAAAGTATGTTATGATCACTCATTTTTCCATGAATAAAAAAATTAAATATTTTTAGAAAATTGTGAACAAGATAATGATGTCTATTGAGGAATGTAAGTGAAATTGTTGTCTCGGTGAGTAAGACTTACATTGATAAAGTATGTTCTCATCCCCAACATTATTTCTATAGTAACCATGATGCAAATTCTAAAAGGGATAATTAAGCAAATCGAGAGTATGTTTGCTAATGGTTTCTCGGGTCAAATAAATTTTTGTAAAAAAAGTATTGAATAAGATATGAAAATATTTATTTATCCTATAAATAGAAATTATTGGTGGTAAGAAGGCTAAAGAATTTAACATACATACACCTGTAATGTAGGTGGTAGCTCTGAATGAAAATTTAATTTTCATAGAGGCGTTCACTCAAAGATAAGGCATAAGAAACATCTATGACTAATAATTTGAAAATTCAATGATTCGATAACTTGAAGGATATGCTAAAGGTATAGAAAATGATACAAGATCAAGTAAGTTGACTTATTAGGAGAGGAAATATCATGTATATTTTAATAACTAGCTCCCAAGTACAAATTCTACAAGAAAATATTTAAATATAAAAGTTAAAGATTAAATAAAAGTATTATTACTTGAACAAAGAAATATTGGTATCTTATTTTGGAGCCACTTAAATTGAAAATATTTTGTCCCTAGTTATGATCGACTCAAAAGTGAAGGATTGAGATATTTGGAAAGAAACCCCTTTTTTATGAGCTTTTAGTTAATCCAACTTGGAATCTATTAAGGAAAATTAGGCTATGTCATTGGACTTTTTTCCCAATTGAAGCTAATCCCATAAAGGATTTCTATTTAACTCTGATAGGATGTAAAATAGTAGTGTACTATAGATGCAATATTACAACAATTATTGTATCAACCTCAATCAAAACTTATTTCACATCTATTTTTGAAGGGAGAGTGTGTGACATACATTTGGGAATACTCTCAAAATAAATTCTCTATTTATGCTCCAAATATATTATTGAAATATGTTTTAGATTTATAAGAGTCAAAACCTCATATGAATAGTTAAGAAGAATATCGTAAATTATGTCAACATACATATGCTGGAACTTATAAACTAATAAAAATGATAATATACATGAGGGAAAAATGGACTGTAAGAATATTATAAAGGAAACTAATATCTTTACCTTGGATTCAGTAGGACTAAGTTAGAAAATATAGAGAGAAACAATGATCAAAAGATATTATTTATAGTCACTCACATTTGAAGCTACGACAATTCCTCTAGTAATTCATTGAAATATTCAACTTAATATTAAACTATGAAAAAATAAAGATAAATCGAAACTAGGTTTGGCTATATTAGGAATAAAAATATTATTATGCATGCAGTTAAAATGTTTACAAATTATACATGTATATATATATAACGATATAGATACATGGATTTAAAGGAGATAGTTGGTGGGACTGTGAATATAGTTTGTAAGTGTTTATGTGCCTACCAATTTACTTTTCTATTTTTTGTAGAGATAGCTATACATATAGATAGAATAAATATAGACATATAGATAGACAAATAGATAAATAGATAGATAGATAGATAGACAGATAGCTAAACAAATAGATAGATAGATATATATAAATATATATAGACAGATAGATAGATAGATATATAAATATATAGACAGATAGATATATAGATATACAAATAAATAAATAAATAAATAAATATTTATATATATAGATAAATAAATAGATATAAAAATAAATAAATATATAGACAGATAGATATATAGATTGATAGAGAGATAGATAAATTGATAGATGATAAATATATAGAAAGATAGATAGACATATATAAAGATAGAAAGATAGATAAACTAAAAAAAGACTAATAGATATAAAGATAGATTGACATTTACATAAATAGATATATAAATAGTTAGATAAATAGAGATTTAAATAGATAGAAAGATATATAGATATATTCTTAGAAAGATAGATGAGCAGATAGATAAAGAGATTGATTGACAAATTGATGGACTGATAGATAGATATATATATATATATATATATATATATAGAGAAAGACAGTCAGATAGATAGATAAATATATAGATATATAGATAGAAAGATAGATAAATAGATAGTCAAATAGTGAGATAGATAGATTGATTGAAAGATAGATAGATAGATAGATAGATAGACAGATAGATAATTAGATAGATTGATAGACACACATATATATAGATCTATAGTAAAACATATAAAATAATAAATAGATAAATGGATAGATAGATGGATGGATGGATAGAAAGATAGATAGAAAGACATATAAATAGAAAGATAGATGGAATAATAGACAGATAGACAAATAGATATAGTAAAAGATAGATATTTAGATTGATAGATTGATTGATAGACATATAGATAATTAGATTGATAGATTAATATATAGATGGATAGATAATTTGATAGTAAAATTGAAAGACAAATTGATAGATAAACTGATAGACAGAAAGATTGATTGATGGATTGACAAATAGATAGACAAATAGATATACATATAGATAAAAAGATAGATAGATAAATAGATAGATAGATTGACTTATATATCGATAGATAAACAAATAGAAAGATAGAAAGATAAAAATGAATGAAAGATAGAAAGATAGTTAGACAGATAGATGGATAGAAAGATAGATAGATATATATATATATATATTTATGTGTGTGTGTAGATAGATAGATAGATAGATACATATGTAGATATATAGATGGATAGATAAATATACAGATTGATAAATAGATAAATATATAGATTGATAGATAGATATACATATAGATATACAAATAGATAGACATATAGATAGATAGACAGATAAATAGACACATAATTAGAAAGATAGAAATACAAATAGATTGACACATAGATAATATATACATATATAGATAACGAGATATATAGATAAATAGATAGATATAAAGGCAGATATATAAAAAAATAGATTGAAAAATAGATAGACATATAAAAAGATAGATAGACAGACAGATATGTAGACAAATATATAGCTTTATACACAAATAGATAGATTGATAGATAGAGTGAAAGATATATAAATATAAAGAATGATAGATTTATTGATTGACAAATAGATTGACAAACAAATTGACAAATAGATAGATAGATAAATAGACAGATAGAAAGACATATAGAAAGAAAGATTGATTGATATATATATGTATAGACAAATATATAGATAGACAAATAGATAGACAAATAGATAGATAGATAGAAAAACATATAGATAGATCTATAGAAAGATGGATATATAGATAGATAGACAAATAAATAGTCAGGTATTAGATAGATAAATAAATTGATAGATAGATAGTTTGATAGAAAGATAGATAGACAGATAGAAAGATAGATAGATAGACAGAGATATAGATAGATAAATAGAGAAATAGATAGATAGGTGGAGACATAGAAAGATAAATAGAAAAATATATAGATAGATATATAAGTAGATATATAGATAGAAAGATAGGAAAATAGATAAACAAATAAATATATAGATAGATAGATTGATAGATAGGTAAACCTATAGATATACAGATAAATAGATAGATATCTAAATTGACAGATAGATAGATAGACAGATAGATAGATAGATATAAAAATAGATATATAGATAGATATATAGATAGGTAGGTAGGTTGTTAAATAGTTAGTTAGATATATAAATTGATAGATAGATAAATAGATAGATATATAGATATAAATATATAATATAGATAAAAATATAGCTAGAGAGATAAATAGAGAGATGTCAGATAGATAGATAGATATATAGTTAAATAGATAGATAGATAAATAGTTAGATAGATAGAATGATTGACAGATAGATAGACAAATAGAATGATTGATAGATAGAAATATAGATAGACATATAAACAGACATATAGATATATAGATACACTTATAGTTAGATAGAAAGATAGTAATATAGATAGATAGTTAAAAGATTAGTTAGATAGAAAGGTAGACAGACAAATAGATAGATAAATAGATAGATAGATAGGCAGATTGATTGACAGACAGACATAAAGATAGATAGATAGACATATTGATTATAGATAGATAAATAGAAAGTTAGACACATAGATAGACATATATATATATGTGTGTGTGTGTGTGTGTGTGCATGTGTGTGTCTTTTATTATCATTATATCTATGTATTATTAATATATATATCACTATCTTATAACACATAGATAGTTGTTTTGTAGGAATGCTTATATCTATTGATAATAAAAGTACAATATATATATACAGAAATTAACATATTATATATGTGTCTATATATGTATCAATAAATCAAGACATATATATATATGTTATATAACACACACACACACACATATATATATATATATATATATTGTAGGAATGCTTCTAACATATATATATATATATATATATATATATATATATATATGTTATTTCAAAAATAACTATAGATAGCCATTAATTATATCTTTTGAATCAAGCTATTGATTATGGACATATATAACATAGATAAACATAAAGCATGGGAAACAACTTTTATCTCTGCTTGTACTATCAGGTTAATAATATGAAACATGTATCTAGCATTAAAAATCTCTATTAATGGCTCTTGTCTAATGATTCTAACAAATATGTTAATGGCTATTCCATTGTTAGAAGCATTATCAAATGTGATACTATATATTTTATTTTGAATATTTTATTCTCTAAAGATTCTTAGTATGCACTCATATATGGCCAAGTCATCAGAGGATGGAGAATCTCTAAAAATCTTTTATCTTTTTTTTATTGTCCATTTATAATTTATATAGTGGGTGGTGTGACTTGCAAAAGATGCATCATCATGACTAGTCTAGATATCAGACATCTTGGACATCAAACCATTATATTCTCTAAATTCATTAGTTATTATTTATTTTTCTAACTTATAAAATTTTAGTATGTCATTCTTATATGCGGGCCTTGGAATCCTATGATATAAAGGCTAAGAATAGGTCTACATGATACTAACTATCATTAGGGGTGGGCATGGACCGGTTAACTGGTCCATGACCCCTACTAGGAAACCAGTCCATTACTAAATGGTTTTTAATATTGTAAACCTAAACCGTTAAACCGGTTAACCGTTAAATCGGTTAACCGTTAAAATACGGTTTGGTATTTTGGTTTTCGGGTTTTAACCGTTTTACATATTTTCATTATTTTTATGTTTTTTAACCATAAAAAAATAAATATAAAGCACACTAAATCATCAATTTTACTAAAAAAACTGCATTGCTATGTCTTACAATATTAATTTTTTACATCCATAAAATATGTACATTTTTCTTGCATTAAAATCAACCTTAAGCCTAAAAACTGCTGAAAATTGTAGCAAAAAATACAACAAATAGCAGGAATAAAAGTGCAGGAAATAGCCTAAAAACTGCAGAAAATTACAGCAGCAAACAGTAGTAGAAAACTGCAGTTAAAACATAAAAAAACCAGTAAAAATTCAAAAAAAAACTAGTAAAAACTACAGAAATAGCAGTAAAATCTACAAAACAGCAGTAAAAACTGCAGAAATTGCATAAACTACAGAAACAGCAACATGCAGCAAATGGAAGTACAAAATGCAGTGATAAAAATATAGAAAATAGTAGTTTAAAGCCTAAAAAACTGCTGAAAATTGTAGCAGCAAATAACAATAGAAAAATGCAGTAAAATGCAGAAACAGTAGCTACAGAAACAGCAATAAAAGCTGCAGAAGAAACAGTAAAAACTACAGAAAACTGCAGAAAACTACAGAAACAACAAAAAATTCCAACAAATTCAATTAAAGCATAACAGCAACTGAAACATAAAATATTCAATGTGTTTAACAAGCATAACATGAGAAAAATTCACAAATTCAAATCATTGATTTGAAGTGTACACATATCTCATAAACATAAAGGCGATCCTGACAAGTATTGTATATCCTCAAATCTTCTTAATCATCAATTGTGCAAAGAGGATGATCATTGGTGACACAAGATGACTCTACAAAAAAATAGAAATAAATTAAATGAGATACTAATTTCATTATGGAAGTATAGTTTTCAAGGCAACAAAATACAAAAAAAAATTCACCTATAGAGATTGATTCGAGTTGTTCCAAGATGCTATCAAGATATATAGGCTGAATTGAACTTCTCAACCAATTTTGGGTACAGATGAGAGCTTCAACTAGTCTGGGAGTTAAAGCACTTCGGAATGAATCAAGCACACGACCTCCGGTGCTAAAAGATGATTCTGAAGCAACGGTAGACACGAGCATAGCTAGCACATCCTTAGCTATTAAAGAAAGAATGTGGAACTTGCTTGCATTTGATTTCTACCAACCCAACAAATCGAAAGAAGATTGAGAAATCTCACGAGCATCATTCAAGTATTTATCTAGTTTAAATTTGGAATCTAAACTGTCTTGGTCTATTTTTTGCTTCTTGAACATGAAATCTGCATATTGAGCTACATCTTGAAGATCACTTTCCAAACTCAAATCCACCAATTATTGTTCTCCACTTTTTTCTACACTTTGTGAAAGTTGAGATGCACCATAAAATTGAAATAATGACTCTAAAACCTTGTTCACCATCTCTTTTAATTTGTTTGCGGTATCCTTGTCATAATAAAAATTGTCAATTAAACAATTTACATACTTCAACTTACACCTAGGATCAAGAATCACCGCAATAAATAAGAAAACATTGATATTGTCAATGTTTGCCCAATACTTCTCATACTTCGCCTTCATCTTCAAAGCCATTTCTTTCAAACTAGGATCATCACTTTCAACTTTTGAATTAATCATCAAGCCAAGACCAAAAATCTTCTTCATGTATTCATTACTAGTCACATGAAGTGACCCAGAAAAGCTCAAAGTAGTGTCATAGAAAACCTTAAGAAAAGGCAACAATGACCTAGCATACTCCCAATCTTCACTAGTAGGTACACCTTTCTTCATCAAAAGTTCTGAAACATACTTGTTATCGGTGACCTCCAACAAGTCAAAGGCCTTCTGAAATTTCAAGGCTTCCTCTATCATCATGTATGTTGAGTTCCACCTAGTTTCCACATCTAAGCATACATGATTCTTGCTCTCTATCTTCTCTTTTTCTACACATTTATTGAACTTTTGCTCTCTAGAAGGAGAAGATCGCACATACTTCACTGCATTTCTAATCCTCACAATGGAGTCATCTAATTCACTCAAGCCATCCTTTACAACTAAGTTCAATATATGAGCAACACATCTCATATGTAAATAATCACCTTGCAGGACACTTCCCTTCCAACTATTTAGCCTTCTTTTCAAATATCTTATGCATGTATCATTTGAAGATGCATTATCAATAGTTATAGTAAAAACCTTATCAATCCCCCAATTAAGCAAACACCTCTCAATAGCCATACCGATTATTTCCCCAGAATGACCAACAATAGGACAAAAAGAAATAATTCTTTTATGTAATTTCCAATCATCATCGATGACGTGTGCAGTAAGACACATATAAGACATGTTTTGAATGGATGTCCATTTATCAGTTGTGAGACAAATTCTAGAAGACAACTTCTTAAAAACCTTTTTTAATGTATCCATCTCTTCCTTATAAATATTATAACAATCTCTTCCTATATTCCTATGTGAGGGAACTAGAAAACGTGGCTGCATAACACGACAAAATGAACGAAACCCCTCATGCTCCACAAAATTAAAAGACAACTCATCAACAATAACCATCCTAGCAAGCCACTTTCTACACTCTTCTTGATCAAACTTCCAATTAGCAAGAAAATTTTTTATTCCTACCTCATTAAACTTTGGTGCAGGTGAGAAAGCTAAGGTTGCTTGAGTATTGTCAACATTATAAGGATAGAGTTTACACCTAGACAAGTGATTGCTTAAACAACTAGTACCACTAGTTGAAGGACATGCAAATGATTTAGCACAATACTTACATTTAGCTCTTGGATCATTTTTGTCATCATTCTTGTCAAAATGATCCCAGACCCATGATTTTCTTTTACGCCCCTTTGAAGTTGTAGTAGCATCATTAGAAGTATGTGCATTTGTTGCAGCTTGGTTATCACTTGAGGGAATGGAAGCATTCTTTGAATTTGAAGCGTCGGAAAGAGTACTTGAAACTGATTCAGTAGTACTAGACATCTGATAACAATTAACAAAACCATACAAATAAAAATTAGTCAATTAGCACAATAAATAACTATTTACTGCAAAATAGAATTTTTTTCTATAAATTTGTAAGGATAATCAATCAATCAGAATTATTATTATAAATAAATAAATAAAATATAATCAATCACCTTTTCAGTTCTCATTGGCCCTATAATTTCTAAACCTCATCCACTACCTTATATATAACCACCCCCGTCTATTCCAACATCTATCATGTTTTCAAAATCAATTTTTACTCTCAACTGGGTACACATTTTATGGACCATTTTTCTGCCAATGCCCCAAAGCATAAAATAATACTGGTTTCTGTAGATCTTCTCTCTTGTTTTCTTGCTAAAGGAATAACATAATCTACCCACCGGCATTTTATTTTTATTTTTCAGAACATGAGTTCTTAGCATTAAAAGTTTCAATTTTTAGGCTTTGACCAATGTCTTTGTGCCATGCCACTCATGTGATGGCTAGTGCTAATGTTCCCTCACTTTACCTAAACTTCTAAAATGTTGGTGTTACTATTGATTAATCATGCAAGTAGAGTTCAAAATCAATCCAATGTCAATGATTTGAAAGCACTGTTATGGATGACAGGAATATATACAAGGTAAATTATAAGGCCAAGTTAAATAACATAAGCATAAATTCCTCAACTATTGCAAGGATAGATCCATCAGTGTTATTGACAAAATACACATATATTTACTGCAAAACAGAATTTTTTTCTATAATTTCTGAATACTCATCGAGCAAGAAACAGCAAAGGAAACTAAAAAGAAAAGGCTATACACAAGATAACATATATGCAATCCTCATTACCTATGTCCTCGTGCTCTAGAGAATCAAGCAAAATTTCTGAATCAAATGGCAGAAATGGAGAGCCAGGATAGTTTCGTAGGGCTCCTAAATCTGCAAGAAAAAGGTGACATAATTCCTAGATCACACATTTAATTCCTAAATCTGCATCCATGTAGTGGCAGCCTGCCCTTCCAATTGCAGCTAATTGTTACTCCATAATATGACAGTATCTAACCAGACATTGGAAAACCACCATCAATAACTATCAACTCACCACCAAGCACCACCCACGAACCCACATAATCTCTTTCTCTACTTAAAAACCGATCAATCTTTACCAGCCGTCATCAAGCCGTCCTTCTTTCTCAGGCAGATTTGCTGTCCAACAACAAAGTTGTTGTCTACTTAGAGGAGGGCACGCAGGAGGCTGAGAAGAGGAGTCATTCTTTGCATGAGAGAGGAGATGGAGATGTTAGAAAATGAGAGAGTATTAGGGCTACCAATGGGTTTGTTTGGGTTTGGGTTTGGGTTATACCTTATGACTGAATGTAAAATATTAAAACAAGTATATGTCTAAGGTTCGGTTCGGTTAACCGGTGTCCACGATTTTTTTTGGATAAAACCCGAATCCGAACCCTAAACCGAAAAAAATTAAAAAAAAAACCTAAACCTAAACCATCGGTTTGGTTAACCTAATTTTTCGGTTCGGACTGATCGATTTCGGTTCGGGTATCGGTTTGATCTGTTTTTTTGCCCACCCCTAACTATCATTGGATCCTCTAACAATCTTATTAGAAGACTCTTCGTGGTTATCAGTTTGGTCATACCTTTCCTACCTAACTTATTGTAGTATATGAAGGGGGTCAACATAGAAGTTAAACTAGATTCATCCTCAGATATACCACTACTTAGTTGGGTTGTCTAGGATCTTATGTACCATATTTGTTGGGGGAATGATCGACATGCCTTTTTAGTTGTCCAATTCCACATGGATTCCTACCAATAATATTTTCTTATAATACTTCTTACATTGTGACAATTTTTCATGGACACTCTTATCATTTTTTATTTTGTATTATGGTAAAGTGAGTGTAAATTATAGATATTTTTCTAGTTTTTTTTTTCGATGCTTCAAACCTTTTCCTTGGGTTTTAATTATTAATATTATTTAAGTATATGTTAATATTAATCTCGTTATTATTAAATTCACTATTTTTTATTTTTTTTATTTTTTTTTATTTTTTTAATTGATTAATTATATTCTACTTTCTAAAATAAAAATTATTTGATATTAATAAAAATAAAAAACTAAATAAAATTTTTAAAATTATACCTATTTATGGATATGATAGAAAAAGCTGAAGCCCACATTGCGCCCACACCACACCACACCTGATTATTCTGCCTAAGCTGCACTACACCATAGATCCCACCCAAGTGCGAAGATGAAGCCAAACTAAGAGGAGAGAAAGATAGATGAGACGAGTGAAAGAGAGAATAGAGATAGAGAGGTGACTCATAATGTGAGAGTGAGATTTAGAGGGAGGAGAAGAAACATTATAAATATAAAGAATTTTAATAATTAAATAGGGTTTATTAAAAACCCACCACGTGGATGGGTTTATTAAAAAAACCCACCACGTGGGTGGCTACCATGCCACTGGACAGTCCCTTTTGGGCCAACCACATGGACTCTCCCCATTGAATGTTCTACTTTTATGTTATGTTCATGAGAAGTCATAAACCCCCTCTGATAATCTCCATGAGTCGGTGGATGTTAACCCACCACTTGCACTCAAGAGGAACTAAGTATATGCCCAAGAGATAGCATGGACAACCTAGATTTGGAAGACTTTATATATGTCCTCAACACTCAAGTCCAAATTACAGCTAGTAAATCTGGATCTACATGTGAATCGAGATTGGCCAATTGGAGGCAAAAGTGATATAATATTAATACTAGTGCAAGTAAGAAATCGAAGATAATTATAATGCAAGATGAGAAGCAATCAGAAGAGTTTGTAGTTTATGAAAAATACATAATATTGAGATATTAGTTGTTATTTGACCATTTCTCAAATAAAATAGGCTCGAAGAAATTAAAATTAAACTCAACTTCTAATATACTAAGAATAACCCAAATAATAAGATTTGGCTATTCTAGAAAAAGGGAATTGAGATTAACGTCGAAGAGAATAAAATACAAGCTTTACACTTAGATGTGAGTAAAGTGATATGGAAATACAAATTCAATTTCACTATAGTCTATGCTAAGTGTAACATATTTGAGAGAAGAGGGCGTTGACATCAAATCTAAAGGATGTCACAAAGAGTTACACAATTTTGGTTAGAAACGGGTGATTTTAATATATTGCCAATAGGAGCAGAGAAAATAGATGGAAGACCTCCAAAACCTAGATCGATTGATGATATTAATAACTATTTGTTGGACAATGGCCTAACATATATAGGTTTTGGAGGGTTCAAATATATCTAGTCTACAAGATAGATCTATGCTAGTTTGGATAGAGTACTAATCAATCTTTCTTGAAATTTTTGTTTCCATTGTTTGAGAGTTAGATACCTAAACAAAACTACATCAAACCATTTCCTACTAGTAGTAGAATGGAGTAATGAGGTCCAAGCAAAGAATGTTTCTTTTAAATTCCAACATAAGTGGATGCAACATAAAGACTTTTAATAGTTTGTGAAGTTAAATTGGAATCATCTCACCAAGGAGATTGGCCTAAAGAAATGGGCTCATACATTATTTTTCCTATAAAAATCATCACTCTTGGAATAAAAATGTTTTTGGAGACATTTTGAAAAACATTAACAAGGTCAAATACTTAGTAACTAAGGCAAAAAGTGAATGGGATAATAAGGAAGGGAATGATCTTATTAGACCCCTATCTTCGAAAGAATTTAGAGAAGCACTATATGAAATCAAATAGGACAGTATGCCGAGTACTAATGGTTAGAATCCTTTCTTCTATATGACTAATTGGAAGATAGTAAAGCAAGATATATGGGAAGGGTGTGTTAGCTACTTTATAGAAGAAGAATTTAACATTTCCTTTACAAGCACAATGATTTCATTCTATCCCAAAAAGGATAATCCAACAAAATGAAAACATTATCGACCAATTAACCTTTGCAATGTCTCATATAAGATAATTTCCAAAATCCTAGCACTAAGAGTTAAAAAGGTCCTCCATAAGTGTATTTCTAACCACCAATAAAGTATTGTACCGAATAGAAATATTTTAATAATATTTTCTTGGCACATGAAGTAACACATCTCATCTCTAAAGATATTAGAAGTGGTAATGTGATTTTTAAACCTAATATAGATAAGGCTTATGATAGAGTAGATTGGTCATAATTTATAATGATGCTAACCATGTTGGGCTTCCCCAACATATGGAATAGCATGATAGAATGATATATCTGTCATAATTGGGTCTTCATGATGATAAATGAGCAAGCTTTGGGTTTCTTCCAATCAACTCAACGACTAATATAAAAGGATCCATCGCCCCCGGAACTATTCATCCTTATTGATGAATTCTTATCTAAATCCTTAAATAAACTATTTGTGGAGGATCCTTGTATAATTATATCTTTTAGGTAGCCAAGTGACAAGGAATCATTTGGCTTATGAGAATGACATGATAATTTTTTTGAATGGACTAAGCAGTTCTATGCAAAAAGTTAAAGAAGTTTTAAGAAGGTACAAACAAGTATCTAACCAGACTATCTACTTCAAAAAAGGGGGTTTCTACTACAAAGAAAAAATGAAAGAAAAAAAATAGTAGAGGAGTTACAATTTTTGTTAGGAATGGGGATAGAAACATTCAGATCATGTACTTGGGTTGTCCTTTATTCAAAGGAAATAGCAAGAGTATTAATTTCAAATATATATATATATATATGTTATATATGTGTATATCTATGCTTGTACTATCTATTAATATATATAAGTTATATATGTTAGATAAAAGTAGGCTTAAAAAAATTAACATATTATATAAGCATTCCTACAATATATATATATCTGTATAACACTAAACACTAAATCTTTTATTATCATGATTATAATATTAACTAAAAAATGTATATATCTTTTTACTAATAAAATATATTTTTTGTATGTTTATTTTTCTAAAAATATTGATTTCGAAATTTATAATGAGTAAGATAAATGTAACTTGAAAATTTATGTTTATTAACTAAAGGCTATATAATCTTATTGAAAAGATGCAAAAATTAAGATGTCAAAAATTAATATTTCGAAATGTATTCCAATTTGTTTACAAATCATTTTAAGTATTCTAATTATATTTTAAATTAATATTTATCTCATTTCTAATAGTTTATTTATTTATTTATTTATTTTGCAAAAGATTATAATAATTATCAAAGAACTACCTTATACTGACTAATATTATAAAAACTTATTGTTTGTCTGAGTGCTATAAACTTAAAAAAAAGAGAGAAGTTTTACAAAATGAAAATTCTTTATCAGTACATTTTTTAAACTAAACTTCTAAACCCATTAACTCTTAAACTCCAAACAATTAAACCTTGAACCTTATTTTTTGTCATAATTAAATTGGTATCAAATAAATTTATCTATATTTGTACTAACAAAATGCATTTATAATTTTATTTTAACTAAAATGTTCATTACAAAACTTATTATGAGTGAGACATATATAATTTTTAAAAAAATTATTTATCATCTAGAGGCTATATAATCTTTAAAAAAGGTAAAAATTCAAAAGTAAATTATTATTATTCGGTAATATGTTTGACATAGATTTAATATGTTTCTAAATCTTTATTAATTTATTTTTTGGTAATTAGTATAATATTAATCAAAATACTCGATTATATGAAACTAACATGATGCATAATTCTAAATATTATTATAACAAAAATATTAAGTATAAATATTGAATTCATATTGGCTTTGATTTAATATATTTATAATTTTATTTTATCTAAAATGTTCATTACAAATTTTTTTATAAGAGAGACAAATATAATTTTTAAAAAAATGTTTATCATATAGATGCTATATAATCTTAAGAAAACAAAAATTCAAAAATAAGAAATTGTTATTTAGTAATATTTAACTTAGATTTAATAAGGTATTTCTAACAGTTTTTAATTTTTTTTGGTAATTAGTGTAATATAAATCAAAATACTAGCTTTTATAAAAATAATATGATACATTATTTTTAAGATTATTATAACTGAAATATTAAGTAGAAATATTGTATTCATATTAACAAAAATATTTTAATTTTTTTTAAATATATTATTCTTAAAAAATGAAACAAAATTCATAAATTAAAAGCTTTTTTTTAGTATATTTTTAAAACTAAACCACTAAACCCCTAGCCGACTAAACAATTAAACCCCTAACCCACTAAACTTGAAAATCTCAAAACTCCTAATCCCCTAAATCACTAAATTTTTAATCCTAAAACTTATTTTGTCATAATTATAATATTATCAATTATAATTTGTCTATATTTTTTTCTAACAAAATGTATTATTTATAAGTTTATTTTAACTAAAACATTTATAAAATTTTTTGTAGTAAGACAAATATTGATAGAACAACTTTATTTATCAAATGAAAGTAAGTCAAAAATTAGTATTTAGTAATATGTATCACTTATATTTTGAATCATTTTAAGTACTCTAATTATATTTTAATAATTATTTATCTTGTTTATAATAGTTTATTAAAATAATTTTTTATCATGATTATCATATCAATCAAATAACTATCTTATATTGAAATAATTATGCATCAATATTTATATGATTTTTATTGAGTGAGACAAATATAATTTAAAAAAAATTGTTTGTCATTTAGAGGTTATATAATCTTATGAAAAAAAAGAAAAATTTAAAATTCAAAAATTAATATTTATTAATAGTTTATTAATTTATTTTTTGGTAATGATTATAATATCAATAAAAAACTTACTTATACTAAATAATCTTAATGTATTATTGTTAAGATTATCATAACTAAAATATTTAGTATAATTATTTAATTCATATAATCTTAAAAATGAGATAAATTCATAAAATTCATAAAATTCAAAAAATTCAAAAAATTCAAAAATTTCAAAAATTTCAAAAATTTCAAAAAATTTAAAAAATTCAAAAAATTCAAAAAATTCAAAAAATTCAAAAAATTCAAAAAATTCAAAAAATTAAAATTTTTTCTTATGATATTTATTTAAATAAAACATGTAAACTATTAAACCCCTTAACTCTTAAACACCTAAACCACTAAACTCGTAAATACCTAAACCTCTAAACTCAAACTCCTAAACACCAAAACCTCTAAACCCCAAAAATATTAAACCTCATTTTTTATCATGATTAAAATTTTACAAAAACATTTATCTATATTTTTACTAATAAAATACATTATTTTTAAATTTATTTTAACTAAAATATCAATTACAAAATTTATTATGTGTTTTATAAATATAATTTCAAAAAAATTATGTATCATATGAATACTATGTAATATTAGGAAAAGAAGTAAAAATTAAAAAATTTAAAAATATTATTTGGTAATATGGTTCACTTAGTTTTTGATTCATATTAAGTATTATAATTATATTTTAATAATTGTTTATGTAATTTCTAATAGTTTATTAATTCATTTTTGGTCATCATTATAATATTAATCGAAAAACTAACTTATATTTAAAGTAACATTATGCATTTTCTTAATATTATTTTAACTAAAATATTGAGTTTGAATATTGAATACATATTTGAAAAAAAATATATAAAATTTATTATGTTTCCAAAGGTTATAAGCATAAAAACTAACATAAATTTTATAAAATAAAAATTGATTCTTAGTACATTTGCAAAGTAAAGAATTTAAATTACAAAACAACAAAACCACGAACTCCTAAACCTCTAAACTACTAAACTCCTAAACCTATAAATGGCTAATCTCTTAAACTCATAAAGGCCTAAACCATTAAGTCATAAACCCTAAATTTATAAACCCTAAACTCCTAAACCCCTAAACCATTAAATATAAACCCTAAACTCTAATTCTTATTTTTATTATCATAATTATAATATTAACAAATACATTTATTTGAATTTTTACTAATAAAATATATTATTTATATGTTTTTTTAATTGAATTATTTATTTCAAAATTTATTATGAGTGAGACAAATATATGTTGAGAAATTTTATTTATTATCTAGAGGCTATATAATAGTATGGAAAAGAAGAAAAAATTAAAAATCAAAAATTAGTATTTTAAAATGTATTTCACTTTATCAGCTCTGATAGGGGGTACTTAAAACCATTTCTATGCGTGACAAAAAATAGGTAGAGTGATTAAATATTCTAATTATATTTAAATAATTATTTATCTCATTTCTAATAGTTTATTAATTTATTTTTTGGTATTAATTATAGTTTCAATCAAAAAATTATCGTATATTAAACTATTATGATTTACTATTTTTAAGATTACCATAACTAAAATATTAACTATACATATTAAATTGAGATCTGCAAAATAAAATTAAAAATTATTATTTTTTCATAGGTTATAAACCAAAAAATATGAAAGAAAATTTTACCAAATAAAAATTATTTATTTGTAAATTTAAACTAAACCCCTAAACCTCCAAATGCTTAATCTCATTAAGCCCTTAAATAACTAAACCCCTAAACTATGAAATCTATAAACCACTAAACCAATAAACCCCAAAACCTCTAAACCCCTAAATCCATAAACCCCAAAACCACTAAACCCCTAAATCCATAAACCCCAAAACAACTAAACTTTTAAACCCCTAAACTTTTTTTTTTCATCATAATAATTTTAATTATATATTTTAATTATTTATAAGTTTGTTTTTTCTAAAATATTAATTACAAAATATAATATGAGTGAAGACAAATATAATTTGAAAAAACTTATTTATAATTAAGTGACAATATAATTTTATAAAAAGAAACAAAAATTTAAAAATCAAAAATTATTATTAAGTATTATGTTCTACTTAGGTTTTGAACCATTTTAAGTATTATAAATATAATTTAATAAATATGTATCTCGTTTATAATAGTTATTAATTTTTTGTTGGTCATAATTATAATATGAATCCTGAAACTAGCTTATATTTAATTAATATGATATAATAGTCTTAAGATTATTAATAAAGTAAAATATTAGATATTTGAATTCATATTAGAAAAAAATATCTTAGAACTTATTCTATTTCAATAAGCTATAATATTAAAAAATGATATAAAATTCACAAACTAATTTTTTTAATTCATTTTTTAAACTAATCCTATAAACCCCTGAATATTTAAATCCCTAAACCCCCAAATGTCTAATCCCTTAAATCCATAAACCCCCAAATGCCTAATCCCTTAAACCCCTAAACCCTTAAATTCCTAATCTCTTATACCACAAAACTTCTAAATCCCTAAACCACTTAACTCTTAAACCCCTAAAACTATAATTCCCTAAACCCATAAAACCTTATACTTCTAAACCCCAAAATCCCCAAACTCCTAAACACCTAAACTCCTAAATCTTTTAACCCATATACCCCTATTTTCAAAATATTAAATCATAAATATCATTTTTTGTCATCATTATAATTTTAATTATATTATAATGTTTATAATAAATATCATTATAAAATAGTAAACCATAATTCCCTAAACCCCTAAATCCCTAAATTATTTATAAGTTTATTTTTACTGAAATATTTATTATAAAATTATATTAGTGTGAGACAAATATAAATTTGAAAAAAAAATATTTATAATAGTTTATTAATTTATTTTTGGGTGATTATCATAATATTAATCTAGAAACTAGTTTATATAAAATTAATGTGATGTATTATTATTAAGATTATTAAAAGTTAAAAAAATTAATTAGAAATATTAAATTTAGATAGAAAAAAAATTAAAAATTATTGTAATTACAAAGGCTACATGTCTGCAAAAAAAGAGATAAAATTCACAAAAAATGATATTTTTTATGTTTATTTTTTAAACTAAACTCATAAACCCCTAAATACTTAAACACTTAAATCCCTAAACCTTGAAATCCATCATTTTCTAAATGCCTAAACCCCTAAATCCTATACCATAAACAATGAATATTATTTTTTTATCATCACTATAATTTTAATTATACATTTTAATTATTTATAAGTGTATTTAAATTTAAAAATTAATTTTAAAATTTATTATGAGAGAGACAAATATTATTTAAAAAAATTTGTATATCATTAAGGCATTGTATAATATTATAAAAAGAAGAACAAATTTAAAAGTTAAAAATTATAATTAAGTAATATGTTTTTCTTAGATTTTGAATTATTTTAAGTTTTGTAAATATATTTTAATAAATGTTTATCTCATTTATAATAGTTAATAAATTTACTTTTTGCTCATTATTATAATATCTATCATGAAACTTACTTTTATTGAATAAATATGATATATTATTTTTAAGATTATTATAACTAAAATATTAAGTATAGATATTGAATTCAGATTCAACATAGAATTTAAAATTTATTTTATTTCCAAATGTTATAACTTTCAAAAAATGAGACAAAATTCACAATATAAAAATTTTCTTAGTTCATTTTTCAAACTAAACTTTTAAACCCCTAAACACCTAAATCACTAAACATCTAAAGAACTAAGTGCCTAAACCCATAAAACCCTAAATACCAAAACCTCTAAACCCCCAAATCAATAATCTCCTAAACTTCTAAATCCACTACAAGAAAAATTCCAAATAGCTAGGGAAGATCCCCTAGCCAAATGGGGGATTTTCGTCCCTAACGGAATATAATGGCGGATTAGTGATGGAAGCTTTCCCAAGCTAAAGTACTCATCGCTAAAAATTAACGAGGAAAATAGTCTCTAGCTAAAAAATTTTAGGGACGTAAAATTCCTTAGCTAAACTAATTATTTCCCTAGTTAAATTAGCAAGGAAAAAGTCCATAGCTCAATTAGCATGGGAGATTCCCTAGCTAAATTTGCAAGGGAAAATTCATTAACTAAATTAGCAAGAGAAAATACCTAGCTATTTTTATTCCAAAACTATTTTCAAAATTTTATTTTTTTTTTCAAAAAAATTAATTAAATAATTTAATATTTTTATATTAAATTGAATAAAAATAGAAACTATAAATGATAATTTATAAATAACAAAAAAATAAATTATTTAATAAATTATTCTGATATAATATTTAACATAATTAAAACAAAAATATAACAAAATTTTGTTATATATTATTCATCAATGTATCTATCGATAGTGCATAAAGTATACTTTATCCGTGCATTGACGTTGCTTTCTCTCCCTCAGCTCCTCCTATCACCATCTTTCTGCTGCGACAAAGCTGACCGATTAATGGTGCATCATGTCTACTAAATTATCTCTTCACTTATACAAGCTTCGTATGGGAAACAATGCGATAAAATATCTGTACAAAATTTAAACTAGTCAAAAAAATTAAAACAAATAAATAAATACAGTTATGTTTAGATAAATATATAATATTGTAGTATATATGTACATATATACTAGCATTTCACTAGTTATATAAATTACTATAGTATTTGTACATATAAACTACAGTATTATATATACATATATACTGAGTATAAATATACTCATTATATATGTACATAAAATACTATAGTATTATATGTACATATGCTAAGTATATACGTATGTATATACTCAATATATGTGTACGTATATACTGAGTATATACGTACGTATAAACTGAGTATATACGTACATATATACTAAGTATATATTATTTTATATCGAGTATATATGTACGTATATACTGAGTATATATGTATTATATATCGAGTACATATGTACGTATATACTGAGTATATATGTATTATATATCGAGTACATATGTACGTATATACTGAGTATATATGTATTATATATCGAGTATATATGTACGTATATACTGAGTATATATGTACGCATATGCTGAGTATATACGTATATATATGCTGAGTATATACGTACATATATACTTGGTATATATGTACTTATATAATGTAGTGTATACATACTTATATACTCGGTATATACGTACATATATACCGAGTATATATGTACTTATATACCGAGTATATATGTTCGTATATACCGAGAATATATGTACGTATATACTGAGATTATACATATGTATATACTATAGTATATATGTAAGTATACACTCAGTATATACGTCCTTATATACTATAGTATATACGTACATATATACTCAACATATACATACATATATACTCAGCATATACATACATATATACTCATCATATACATACATATATACTCAGCATATACATACATATATACTCATCATTATATGTATGTATATGCTTGGTATATACGTACATATATACTATAGTATTATATGTACGTATGTATAATCACATAACCTCGGATTACACTCACATATGTACTTTCATGCAAATACACATACCATCAAAGATAATAGAAGGCAATGAGTATATACGTATGTATATACCGATTATATACATACATATATATTGCTTCTACCACTGATAATAAAAGTGGGGTGGGTGATGATGCTCGACTGATGAACTTTCCTGCCAACCACTCATTTTGAGAGCGAGCAAGTTTTTGATGAGGTGGCCAATTGCTTCTCCCAAAATAAGAAACGATATTCCTCATGGCACTCACGACCGATAAAAATCATGTAATGCGATATTTTTCTTCTGATTGAATACAATTATGTAAAATCTAATAAAATTACATGATACTACATGAGCACCATCATCGTCATCATCCTAAGACCTAGTACAATTAGAACCAATCATTGCAGAACTTACAGCAAGAAAACTTATTTTCTCATACATATGCTTTGTACCATGTGATAATTGCATAACTACGCAATTACTAAGTGCCTCTGTCTATCTCTGTCTGCCTCTGTCTGCCTCTATCTATCTGGCTAGCCTAGACCAGAAATATCTTCATGCCATAGCTTTGGGGAAGGTCAAATATCCATGGCTTTTAAGACCTACATTGGTAAGCAATGCACAATGATGACTAGACATGCCCAAACAATTATATATTCAAACGTGTGTTTCTGTGTGTGTAAATGGGTGCGTATGTATGACAATATATACATATCTATAAATAAATATATGCACCCACTTATGTATATACTCAGTATATACGTGCATATATACTATAGTATATACATACGTATATACTCATTATATACATACATATATACTATAGTATATACATATGTATATACTCACTATATACATACATACTGAGTATATATTTACATATATATTGAGTATATACGTACATATATACTCAGTATATATGAACGTATATACTCGATATATACATACGTATATTGTTAGGAAATTCCACTTCCATAGTTGTGATTTTAGAGATTCAGAAGAAGAGAACAACAAAAATAGCAAATGATATACGTCCACAATCCAATCCAACAAAACAATGGCAGAATAAAATCATAGTATAAACACAAACAACAACAAAATATGCAAATAACGTGGTTCACTAGTCGTTCAACATAACTAGCTACATCCACCAGGAAAATACTTATGTGTTTACAGATTATAACCAAACAAAATGATCTTATAGTATGTGTGCAGAAGCAGTCATGAAAAATTACGCAGAGAGGAGAAAACAGAGAGAGATGAACAGTTCCAGAACGCAAATTACAACATCCAAAAACCAGACAAAAAAATAATTTATATCAATATAGTTTCTCGGTTTAATTAACCGGAGCAAGTCGGATTACTCGGACTGGATGAATTCTACTCAAAAAATTCTTCAGCCCACTAACTAGATAGATTAGCCTGTGTTATTATGTTATTACTGCATTCCCAGCATCTTAATATTTTCTTTCCTGCACTTACATGAAAATATGAAAACAGAAACATATTTTGGTTATACAAATAGTTTATCAAAATAAATTATATACAATATATATACTCAGTATTTACATACATATATACTATAGTATATATGTATGTATATACTATAGTATTATATGTACGTATATATAATCACATATCCTCATATGACACACACACACACATGTACTTTCATGCAAACACACATACAATCAAAGACAATAAAAGAAAATAAATCTAGGGCTTAAAACACACATATAGGTCTCTCAGCATGGTCAGCATCTTCTAGTTATTTGTCATCTGGTACTCTACACAGATAGAGAACATTGTTACACCTACGCATGGAGCATAACATATTACATTTGCAGACCAATAAAGAACAAAACACTATGCCACTAATAAATAGATAGACTAGCACATGCAATATTAATTATCATTTGTTGGAAATTTCACACAACGATATAATAATGAGCTTATTTTTAAATTACTAAATCAATATTACTCCAAGATTTCTAGTGAACTATCCATCAAAGTATTCTTCTGTGTTGCCCAGCTTCACACATCAGTCCATGGTTAATTATAAGAAAGTTAGAAAGTGACAAATAAAAGAAAAATGGAAGTTGAAATGACAAAGGGCTGCATGGTATTGAATTTTTCCACACCTGTAGGTTCATTTAGGAATTCTAATGGCTATTAATATTTCAATAGTTTAATTCCACCGATGAGTGATAAAAAGCAATCACAGATCTGAACTACGACAATGCAAATATGCACAAAATAATAGTGTCAAGAACAAACTCACGTCTGTGTGGGACCATCATTTTTTCATTCATCTCACAGCTTTAGAAGCTAAGGTATTGTTCCCAGTACCAAAAGGACCAGCCAAGCCTTTTACATACCTATAATAGGATAAAACTTTACCCAAAATATCCGGGGACACACAAACATATTCATAGATATATAAAAATAATAATTATAGACACTAACAAACACAAATCTAAGTTGATACTCATACAACTTCAAATCTAAAAGATGTCCAGCAATGATGTTTAGAAAGAAATAGAGTGAAAAAATAAAAATGTTTCAGGAATATTGAAGATAATAGAAGCTCGGCCTCCTTTTGATCCAGCAGAAATCAATAAATATGGGACCTATGTATTGGAAGGACCATGGCAAAGTATGAATGCTTTGAATCGAATTTTTTTCATGCATCTCACATCAGATGTCCTGCAAAGATTCATTATTAGGTTAATCGGAAAAATAAAGAACAAAACTAGAATAAAAAAATTAAAATCTCCAAAAAAATCTCATCATGTTTTGCTACGCATAGACAAAAATCAAAAACAGTTCAGAAATAATTCTGATATGAAATCATCCTCATAATTAGTTAGTGATTTTGTGCTAGCCTCTCCTGTGAGGTTTCACAGGTGGATCTTAGACTGCTATCTTTCACGTCAATACCGCTAAATGGGACTTCATATATGACATCTGCTATTGCATTATATTCTTGATTTCTTTCATCTCATAATTCATTTCTTTAATTTTTTGCATTTCTTCTATCAAATGAGTAATCTGTTCATCTTTCTCTTCTTTGATTTCCTGCATTTCTTTCTTCAAATGAGTAATCTACTCATCATTCTCTTCTTTCATTTTCTGCATTTCTTCCTTCAAATTAGTAATCTGCTTATCCTTCACTTCTTTCATTTCATGCATTTTTTCCTTCAAATGAGATATTTGCTCATCTTTCTCTTTCATTTCGGTCTCCATAACTTCAAAACATTCATTTGATTCCATTACTTGTTGTTCGACTACCTCATCCACCATTACTATAACATATGAATTAGAAGCATGACTGCTACAACAAAATGCCACTCCATTCGAGCCGATGTCGTACACTCGCTGCTTCTTATGACCTCCTTTGATCTCCAAATAGATAGGATCATAGTCAATTGGTTGAAGATTCATAGAACCCACAACTTGTTGAGAAGCATATAGTTTTTTCTGTCTGTGTGTGTGTGTGTGTATAGTTAATCATATAGTTATGTGTGTGTGTGTGTGTAATCATACAAGTAGTTATATGTATTTATACATAAATATATACAAAGTTATAAACAAATATATAGATTTACATATATGTATATATAGTTAAAAATATAGTTATATTCAATTATATAAGTTTTATATAGTTATACAAATATTTATATATAGTTATACACATATAGTTAAACATAATATTGTATGTTGTTATACATGTAAATATAAATATAGTTACATGTGGTTATACATATAGCTACACATTTAGTTATACTCATAATTATACATGTAGGTATATATATTTTTTCATATTATGTTATATATTTATACATATAGTTATGTATACATATAGATGTAGTAAAATACTTTTTTATTTACTAATATATACTAATATATACAAATATATATTAAATATAAGTTTTAATATATATATTTAAATATAGTTATGTATAAAGCTTTTATAGTTATACATATAGTAAGTTACAATTATTTATAGTTATATATTATTATACATATACTATATATAGTTATAAATAGTTATATATAATTAAACAAATAGTTATATATAGTTATATTTATACCAGTAATTATATAGTTATACATAAATGTATTAAGAGTTATAAACAAATATATAAATTTACATATATGTATACATAGTTAAAAATATAATTATATTTAATTATATAGAGTTTTATATAGTTATACAAATATATATAAATAGTCATACACATATAGTTAAGCATAATATTGTATGTTGTTATACAGTAATAATAGATATAGTTACATATGGTTATACATATAGTTACACATATAGTTATACTTATATTTATACATGTAGGCATAAATATGTTTTCATTTAATTTTATATATGTATACTTATAGTTATCTATAGGTATAGATAAAGTAAAATACATTTTTATATACTAATATATAAAAATGTATATTAAATACTTGTTGTTAATTATATATTTATATATAGTTATGTATAATAATTTTTAGTTATACATTTAGGCAAATACAATTATTTATAGTTATATTTCTTTACCTATAGTATATATAGTTATAAATTGAGTTATATATAGTTAAACATATAGTTATATATAAATATATTCATACATGTAGTTATATGTAGTTATCCATAAATGTATACAAAGTTATAAACAATTATATATATTTACATATATGTATGCATATATGTATACATAGTTACAAATACAGTTATATTTATTTATATAGAGTGTTACATAGTTATACAAATATATATATATATATATATATATATATATATATATATATATATATATATATATATATATATATATAGTTATACATATGTAGTTGAACATAATGTTGTATGTTGTTATACATGTAATTATAAATAAAATTACATGTGGTTATACATAGAGTTACACATATAGTTATACTTATATTTATACATGTAGGTATATATAATTTTTCATATAAATTTATATATTTATACATATAGTTATGTGTACGTATAGATATAGTAAAATACTTTTTTATATACTAATATATACAGATATATATTAAATATAAGTTGTAAATTATATATTTAGATATAATTATGTATAAAGCTTTTATAGTTATACATATAGTAAGGGAAAATTATTTATTGCTATATATTATTATACATATAATATATATAGTTATAAATAGTTATATATAATTAAGCATATAGTTATATATAGATATATTTATACAAGTAGTTATATATAAATCTATACAACATTATAAACAAATATTTAGATTTAATTATATGAATACATATATGTAAATATAGTTACAAATATAGTTATATTTAATTATATCGAGTGTTACATAGTTATACAAATATTTATATATAGTTATACACATATAGCTATAAATATGTATGTAGTTAAAGATATAATTATATAAAACATTTATATAATTATACATTTAGTAAAATACAATTATATATAGTTATATATTATTATACATATAGTATATTTTGTTGGAAATATAGTCATATAGAATTATACATATAGTTATACATTATTATATAGTTAAAAAATTAGTTATGTATAGTCATAAATATAGCTATAAAAATAGTTTACATAATTATAAATATTGTTATAAATACTTTTATATATAATGACATATGATTATATAATTAAACAAGTGTTTAGATGTAATATTTGTGTTTACAATATTTTTATAAATGTTACTTATATATAATTATATATATGTAACACTTATGTAAATATTATATAGTATAAATATCATATTTATATAAACATTATAAATAGTGTATATTAATATAAAAATTAATATGTTATATAAATGTTTACCAAAATGTATAAACATTTTTTGTTATATAATTATTATATAAAAAAATTATATAATTGGATAGTTTTAAGTAAATGTTGTATAGATATTTATAAACATTAATACATATGTATAAATATTTATATATAACATTATATGATAAGATAAACATATCAGTGTTTATATATAATGTAATACATTTATATATATTAAAGTATAGATATTTATATACAATGTCATACGATTATATAAATTTATAAAAGTTTATATATACTATTATCTGTTTATAATATATTCGGAGACAACAAAAATAAAACCCATTAACAATATGTTTGTTTTTTCATTAGTTACAGAAGTAAAAAACATCAAGCATTATTTATTTTCTTAAGTTACAGAAGGAGAAAACAAAATGCAGACATTTAGTATTTGAAATCAATAAAACCCTAAAAATTTTAATAGTAAAAGAATAAAGATTACATTGACAATTTATTGTTTCACTAATGGTATAGATTCAAAATCATATAGGTGATCTGAAAATAGAAGCAAAAAGAAGGAAAATTGAGGGAAAATAAAAAAAAAAGTTAATACCCGAATATTCTATAAAAACAAAAATCTACTGGTGATCAAAGAGAGACGGAGATATGTATATAGCATTCCGGAGGAGAAGAAAAATGATAATATTACCTAGTAACAAGAAGAGATAGATTTCATAGGTTGCTTACGTAGTCACATTTTGCCTGTGCTTTGTTGTTTGAAAGATAGAAAAATTGCCAAGTGTTAATGACTCAGCGTTTTTTTTAATGAAATCTTATATAAATACTAAACTGGATTTAAATATATAAATAATAAAATACAATAAAATAAGACTAAAATACAATTATAAAAAATAAATAATTTAAATAAAATAATTGAAAAAGAATTTTATTTAAGCATAAATGATATTATTTTATAAATTAAATAATATTATATAATAATAAAGTATTCATATATATATATTATGGTTCTATATTTATAAGAATTCATTTTATTTTTTATTAATATAAAATGAAATAATTATAAAAACATAAAATTTGAATCTTTTAGTCATTATAAATTTTAATGTTTAAAGTGTTCATTTAATAACAACAATGAAATATTAATTTTTTAAATCATCAAAATTTTTTTGATGTAATTAAAACATCAATATATGAATCTTAAAATATCACCTTATTTTCTTTTAAATTTTATGAAAAATTAAAAAATTTTTTTATGATTCCAAAATTTTAAATCTTTTAGTCATTATATTTTTAAAAAATTTTTTATAATTATAAAAATATTATTTTATACTTTTATTTTTATAAATATTTACTTGTTTATTCGTTTAATCATATATTTATATAATTTTTTTTATTTAATCAAATAATTTTTATTTTAGTTTTTTATGAGTATTAATTTTTATTTATTAATTAAAATATTTTAAAAATATTATAATTATATAATAAAATATATAATATTTTTTATTAAAAATATTTAAATATCATAAATAAATATTTCAGAAAAAATTAAGTATAATTTTTTGATTAAATTATAATCAAAAAATAGTTATTTTACTCATATTTAATATAAATTTATATTCGTATTTATATACTTATTATTTTTTTTTATAATATCATATTTTTATTATTAAATGAGGAGATCGTGTCTTTCAAAGATCGCTCATCTATAGACCATGACATACCTTTAATATAAAAAATTATATAAAATATTGAAATAAATAATGCTTAAAAAAATATCATTAAAGATTAGCGACTGAAATTATAATTAACCCAAATATTTAGGGAAAAATCCCTAGCTAAATGCATATATTTTGAGAAAATAAATATTTAAGGAATTATCGCTTCCAATTATATACAAAATCACAAAAAAATAAATTAAGATAATTATGTACTGACGTATTTAAATTATCAAATTTCATCACTAATTTCTATCGCTAATAAATTCCCCACCTAACTTTGTGCGCAATTTACGAAAATTTTTGTGATGAATTATGTCTGGATCTAATTAGCTAGGGAAATTCATCGCTAAATCCGTCACTAATAATTAGATAGAAAAAATTTCATTACTAAATCCGTCTCTAAATTCCTCGCTTTTCTTTGTGTGGAATTTACTAAAATATTAGTGACGAATTATGTCGAGATCTAATTAGCTAAGGAAAATCCGTCGCTACTAATTAGCTATGGAAATTCCATCGTTAAATCCGTCACTAAATTACCCGCTTTTCATTACTTGGAAATTTACGAAAAAAGTAGTGACGTAAAATTTTCATTCGACCAATTCCATCGCATATTCATTGCATGTTTTTATTTCAATCTAAAATCAAAAATCCATTATTATTCCATAGCTAATCCCTCGCAATTTAGCCAGAGATTGATCCCTAGCTAAATTCCCAAGATAAATTAATATTTTCTTGTAAGGACTCCTAAACTCCAAATTCCCTAAAATTTTAAACCTCTAAAATCATAAACCCCTAAACCACTAAACTCCTAAATCACTAAACCACTAAACCCCTACACCCATAATCCCATAAACTCCTAAATGCCTAAACCACTAAACACTCAAATCACTAAATCCCTAAACTCCTAAATTCCTAAACCACTAAATAGTTAAATCACTAAATCATAAATCATAATTCTAATTTTTTTTTGGTATCATTATATTTTTAACTATAGATTTTAGTTATATATAAGTTTAATTTTATTAAAATATTATAAAATATATTATGAGTGAGATGAATATAATTTCAAAATATTTATTTATCATCAAAAGACTATATAATCTTATAAAAATATGGCAAATTTAAAGGTCAAAAATTATTATTTGGTAATAAATTTTACTTAGATTTTCAATCATTTGAAGTATTGTAAATACATTTAATAAATATTTATTTCATTCTTAATATTTTATTAATTTATTTTTTGGTTATTATTATGATATCAATCAAGAAACTAACTGATAATGAATTAACATGATTCATTATTATTAAGATTATTATACTTAAAATATTATGTATATATTTTGAATTTAGATTCAAACATAAATTTTAAAATTATAACAAATTTTAAAAACTTCCTTAAAAATGAGACAAAATTCACAAAATAGGAAATTTTTCGTAATTCTTTTTTTTTAACTAAACTCCTAAATACCTAAACCCCTAATCCTATAAATCCCAAAATTCATAAACCCCTAAACATATAAACCCTTAACCCCTAAATACCTAAATAGTAAACCATTTATGTTAAATCTTATGTTTTTGTTAACGTTATAATTTTAATTTTTTTATAAGTTTATTTTTACTGAAATGTTAATTTCAAAATATATTATGAGTGAGACAAATATAATTTGAAAATATATTAATTTCAAAACTTAGTTTATTTTTAAACTAAACCTCTAAATTCCTAAACACTTAAATCCCCAAACCCCTAAACTACTAAAATTCTAAACCCTAAGCTATAAAGTATAAATTTCATTTTATTGCCATTATAATTTTAATTAAACATTTTAATTATTTATTAGTTTATTTTTAATGAAATATTAATCACAAAATAAATTATGAGTTAAATAAATATAATTTGAAAAAAATTGTTTATCATCAAGAGACTATACAATCGTATAAAAAGATGCAAAAATTTAAAAGTCATATATTATTATTTGGTAATATGTTTAACTTAGATTTTAAATCATTATAAGTATTATAAATATATTTTAATAAAATGTATCTCATTGATAAAAGTTTATTAATTTAATTTTTGTACATTATGATAATATCATTCAAGAAACTAGGTTATATTGAATTAACATGATATATTATTATTAAGATTATTATAACTAAAATATTAAGTATAAATATTAAATTTAGATTGGAAAAAAAATTTTAAAAATTATTGTAATTCCAAAGGCTATATTTTTTAAAAATGAGATAAAATTAACAAAAATAAAATATTTTATTAGTTTATTTTTTAACTAAACTAATAAATTTCTAAATCCCCAAATACCTAATCCCCTAAACTTGTAAACCACGTAACTTTAAACCCCTAAACCTTTAAACCTCTAATTCTTAAAACTCATAAACCGGTAAACACCTAACCCCTAAATTTCTAAACTTTTAAACCCCTAAATCCAACACCATAAATCATAAATCTCATTTTTTGTCATAATTATAATTTTAACTATACATTTTAATTATTTATAAGTTTATTTTTACTAAAATATTAATTATAAAAATAAATTTTGACAGAGACAAATATATTTTGAAAAAAAAATATTTATCATCGATAGTCTAATCATATAAAAAGATTCAAAAATTTAAAAATCAAAAATTATTATTTAGTAATATATTTTACTTAGATTTTGAATCATTTTAAAAATTATAAAATATTTTAATAAATATGTATTTTATTTATAATAATTTATTAATTTATTTTTTTTGTCGTTATTATAATATCAATAATAAAACTAGATAATATTTGAATTAATATGATACATTATTATAAAAAGTTATTACAAATAAAATATTTTGTATAAATATTAAAATGAGAGAACATTCACAAATGAATTTATTTGTTAGTTTGTTTTTTAAATTAAGCCCATAAATCACTAAACTCTAAAATTCCTAATCCCCCAAAATGCCTAATCACATAAATCCCTAATCCCCTAAACCTTTAAACCCCAACCTCTTAAACCTTTAAACCTCTAAATAGCTAAACATGTAAACCACTAAACACACAAACCCCAAAATCTCGAAATGCCTAAATCCCTAAAACTCAAAATGTCTAAACCCCTAAACCTGGTCCTTAAACTATAAATCTTATGTGTTGCTATCATTATAATTTTAATTATATATTTTAATTATTTATATGTTTATTTGTATTGAAATATCAATTACAAAATATACTATTTGTGAGACAAATATTATTTTAAAAAAATTTGTTTATAATTAAGAGTTTATATAATCTTATAAAAAGAAGGAAAATATTAAATTTCAAAAATAATAATTTAGTAATATATTTTACTTAGATTTTGATTCATTTTAAGTATTGTAAATATATTTTAATAAAAATGAATCTCATTTATAATTGTTTATTAATTTTTTTTGGTCATTATTGAAATGTCAATCATGAATCTCATTTAATTAAATTAATATGATAAATTATTCTTATGATTATTATAACAAAAATATTGAGTATAAATATTGAATTTAGATTGAAAAAAAAATTAAAAATTATTGTATTTTCAAAGTCTATAGCATAAAAAAAATAAAAATTAAAAAAATTCAAATATTATTATTATTTAATATGTTTTCATTAGATTTTGAATCAATTTAACTATTATAATTATATTTAATAAATATTTATCCCATTTAAAAGAGTTTATTTTTATAGTTATTATTATAATATCATTCAAGAAACTAGCTAATATCTATTATTCTTAACATTATTATAACTAAAACATGCGGTATAAATATTGAATTTAGATTAGGAAAAAATATTAAAAAATAATATATATTTAAAGATTATAACCTTAAATATTAAGACAAAATTCCCATAATGATGATTTTTTCTTAATTTATTTTTTAAATTAAACCCATTACTCATAAACACATAAACCCTTACCTTTAAATGCCTAATCCCCTTAACCCCAAAATTCCTAAACCCCTAATCCTTTATACTCTCAAACTTCTAAACCCCAAAACCTCCAAAACCCTAAATTCCTAAACCGCTAAATCCCGAAAGCCCTAGACACCTAAACCCCTAAATCCCTGCACCCATAAAGCCCGAAAGCCCTAGACACCTAAACTCCTAAATCCCTGCACCCATAAAGCCCTAAAACCCTAGACACCTAAACCCCTAAATCCATGCACCCATAAAGCCCTGAAACTTAGCTTCTAATTAATAAATCTCATTTTTTGTGTCATTATTATAATTCTAATTTTATATTTTAATTATTTATAAGATTTTTTTATTGATATATTAATTATAAAATATATTATGAGTGAGATAAATATTACTTGAATATTTTATTTTTTCATCGAAAGAGTGCATAATCTTATTAAAAGATGTAAAAATTAAATGTCAAAAATTATAATTTTTAAATATGTTTTACTTGGATTTTGAATCATTTTAAATATTATAAATATATATATTAATAAATATTTATCTCATTTATAATTTTTTTTAAATTTATTTTTGGTTATTATTATAACATCAACATAGAAACTAGCTTATATTGAAATAACATGATATATTATTTCTAAGATAATTATAAATAAAATATTAAGTATAAATTTTGAATTTAGATTAAAAAAATTTTAAAAATTATTGTATTTCTTAGTTCATTTATTCTAATTCATTTTTTCTTACTTCATTTTTTAAACTAAACTCATAAATTGATAAACCTGCAAGCCCTTAAACCATAAAACCCCAAAGAACTCAATCATTAAAAATCCTAAATCCCTAAAAACATAACCTACTTAACTTTTAAAACCCCCTAAACCACAAGCCCCAATGTAGCAAACTATAAATCTTATTTTTTGTCATTATTATAATTTTAGTTATATATTTAAATTATTTGTCAATTATTTTTTCTGAAATATTAATTATAAAATATATTGAGTTCACAAATATAATATGAAAAAATTTGTTAATCATAAATAGACTAAATGATCTTATAAAAAGAAGTAAAAATTCAAAAGTCAAAATTATTATTAAATAATATATTTTACTTTGATTTAGATTAATTTTAAGTATTATAATAAATTTTAATAACCTTATAAAATGATATAAAAGTCACAAAATTGAGTTATTTTCTTAATTCATTTTAAACTAAACTCATAAACTCCTAAACACTTAAAGCCCTAAACCCCCAAATGCTTAATCCCTAAATTGCTAAACCTTTAAACCCCTAAACCCCTAAACCACTAAACCACCAAACTTGTAAACTATTAAATCCCTAAACCCATAAACTCTTAAAACTCCAATGCCCTAAACCCCTAATCTTCTAACCTCATCAACCCTTAAACCCTAAAATACCTAAACCTCCAAATGACAAAACCCTTAAATCCATAAAATATAAAATCTATAATACCCTAAATCACTATACTTCTAAACTCCTAAATCCTTAAATCCCTAAGCTCATAAACCCTTATATCTTAATCTGTAAACCATAAATCTCATGTTTTTGTCATCATTATAATTTTAATTTATTCATAAGTTTATTTTTAATAAAAAATTAATTATGAAATATATTATGATAGAGATAAATATAAGTTGAAATAATTTGTTTATCATCGAGAGACTATATAATCTTATAAAAACAAGTATTCTAAGTATTCTAATTATATTTTAATAAATATTTATCTCATTTATATTAGTTCATTAATTTATTTTTAGGTTATTATTATAATATCAATCAAGAAAATAGTTTATATTGAATTAATATGCTACAATATTGTTAAGATTATTAAAACTAATGTATAAATATTGAATTTAGATAGTAAACTCTTAAATCCCTAAACCCCTAAACCCCTAAACCCTTAAACCATAAACCATATACTATAAACCACTCATTTTTTATCATCATTATATAATTTTAATCATAAATTTTAATTATTTATCATTTTATTTTTACTAAAATATTAATTACAAAATATATTATGAGTAAGGCAAATATGATTTGAAAAAATTTGTTCGCCATCAATAGATTATATAATTTTATAAAAAAAGTAAAAATTTAAAATTCAAAAATTATTATTTAATAATATGTTTTACTTGGATTTTGAATCATTTAAAGTATTTTAAATATATATTCTTATCTCCTTTATAATTGTATATTAATTTATTTTTTAATTAATGTTATAGTTTATATTGAATTAAGAAAATATAATATATTTATAATTATTATAACTAAAATATTACGTATAAATATTGAATTCGAATTAGAAATTTTTTATTAAGAATTATTGTATTTTCACATGCTATAACCTAAAAAATGAGATAAAATTCACAAAATGCACATTTTGTTTAGATTATTTTTTAAACTAAACCCATAAGCCATTAAACACCTAAATCCCTAAACTCCCAGATGTCTATTGCCTAAAACCACAAAACTCCTAAACCCCTAAATTTATAAACTCCTAAACTTATAAATCCTTAAACCCTTAAACCTATAACCCTCTAAATTTATAAACTTCTAAACTTATAAACCCTTAAAATCCTAAACCTATAAAGCCCTAAACCTATAAACCCCCACACTTCTAAACCTATAAAGCCCTAAACCTATAAACCCCTACACTTTCAAACCTATAAACCCCTAAACCCCTAAACCCATAAACCCTTGATCCACTAAAAGTTTAAACTACTAAACCCCTAATAAGCCCCTAAACAAAAAAAAAAAAAGACTAAACACCTAAACCTCTAAACCTATTAGCTTCTTATGTCATAAACCCATGAATGCATAATCCTCTAAACCCCTAAAAAGCCTATACCCCAAAACTCATAAACTCTTAAACCCCTAAACTCTAAACAACTAAGCCCATAAACCCATAAACCTATAAATCACTAAATCCTAAACTATAAACCATAAATCTTATTCATTTGTAATCATTATAATTTTAATGTTACAATTTAATTATTAATAAGTTTATTTTTATTGAATCATTTATTACAAAATATATTATATGTGTGACAAATAAAATTTGATAAAATTTTTTATTATCAAGAAACTATATAATCTTATAAAAAGATACAAAAATTTAAAAGTTAAAAATTATTATTTAGTAAAATATTTTACATAGTATTGAAATCATATTAAGTATTGTAAATATATTTTAATAAATATCTAACTCATTTATAATAGTTTAATATTTTATTTTTTGTTCATTATTATAATATCAATCAAGAAAGTAACTTTTATTGAATCCCTAAAATATTAAGTATAAATATTAAGTATTTCCAAAGGCTATGTAACCTTAAAAAATATTAAGTATAAATATTAAGTATAAATATTATTCTTAACATTATTATATTATTCTCAACATTATTATAACTAAAATATTAAGTATAAATATTGATTTTAGATTGAAAAAAAAATAAAAATTATTGTATTTCCAAAGACTATATAACCTTCAAAAATGAGACAAAATTGCTAAAAAAAATATTTAAACCTCTAAACACCCAAATATCCAATCCCCTAAACACCTAAACTTCTAAACCCTTAAACTTCTAAACTCTTAAACCCTTAAATCCCTAAACTCTTAAACCCTTAAATCCCTAAACGCTAAATCATAAAATAAAAATATATATTTCTGTCATCATTATAATTTTTATTATTACATTTTAAATATTTATAAGTTTATTTTTAGTGAATTATTAATTTCAAAATATATTATATGAGACAAATATAATTTGAAGTTTATCATCAAAGGACTATATAATCTTATAAAAAGAAATAAAAATTTAAAGGGAAAATTATTATGTCAGTAATTTGTTCTACTTAGATTTTGAAACATTTTATATATTTTAAATATTTTTTAATAAATATTTATATAATCTATAATAGTTTATTAATTTATTTCTGGTCATGATTATAATATCAATAATGAAATTAGCTTATATTAAATTAACATGATATAATTTTATTAAAGTTACTATAGATAAAATTTATAGTATAAATAATGAATTAAGATTAGAAAAAAAAAATTAAATCTTGTATATCCACATGCTATAACCATAAAAGATGGTATAAACCCCAAAACATTAAAATTTTTTAAACTAAATCCATAAATCGCTAAATACTTAGACCCTCAAACCTACAAATGTCTAATCCTCTAAACCCCTAAATTCCTATACTCCAAAATTCCTAAATTCCAAAACCCATGAACTCCAAAAGCATTGAACTCCTAAACCCCTAAACCTCTAAACCTATAAACCCATAAACGACTAATCCCAAACCATTAAACACCTAAACCCCTAAACGACTAATCCCAAACCATTAAACACCTAAAACCCTAAACCAAAAAAAAACTCCCAAACTCTAAACCATAAATCATAAATCTCATTTATTTGTAATCATTATAATTTTAATTATATATTTTAATTATTTATAAGTTTTTTTTTACTAAAATTTAAATATAAATTATATTATGAGTAAGCTAAATATAATTTAAAAAAATTTGGTTATCATCAAAAGACTATATAATCTTATAAATAAAAGCTAAAATTTCTTAAATTTTCAATAATTTTCAAAATGGTAATTATATTTTAATAAGTATTTATATCATTTATAATAATTTAATAATTTATTTTTTGGTTATTATTAAAATATATATCAACAAACAAGCTTATATTGAATTAATATCATATATTATTATTAAGATTATTATAACTAAAATAATTTGTATAAATTAAGAATTTATATTGCCAATAAACTTTATAAATTATTCTATTTCTAAAGGCTATAATGTTCAAAATTCTGATAAAATTCACAAAATAATTTTTTTTTCTTCCATTTTTTAAACTAAACCAATGAACCACAAAATACTTAAACTCCTAAATTCCTAAACCCCTAAAGCCTTAAACCCCTAAAGCCTTAAATCCATAAATATCTAAACATTTAAACACCTTAATCCTTAAAACCAAAAACTCATAAACCTCAAAATCCTAAACCATAAACAATAAATCTCATTTTTTTTGTTATCATTATAATTTTAATTATACATTTTAATTATTTATCAGTTTATTTTTACTAAAATATTAATAACAAAATATATTATTAGCCCATATATAATTTTAAAAAATTTGTTTATTAGACTATATAATCTTATAAAAAGATGCACAATTTTAAAAGTTAAAAATTATTATTTAGTAATATTTTTTACTTAGATTTTGAATCATTTTAAGTATTATAAATATATTTTAATAAATGTTTTTCTCATTTATAATAGTTTATTAATTTATTTTTTGGTCATTATTATAATATCAATCAAGGAACTAGCTTATATCAAATTAATATTATATATTATTCTTAAGATTATCATAACTAAAATATTAAGTACAAATATTAAATTTAGATTGAAAATAATTTAAAATTATTGTATTTACAAAGGATATAACCTTCAAAAATGAGAGAAAATTCATAAAATCAATTTTTTTTAGTATGTTTTTTAAACAAAAGCCATAACCCCCTAAATAGATAAATTCATAAACTCCTAAACCCCTAAATATCTAAATCCCTAAATTCCTAAACCCTTAAAACCTTAAACCTCTAAATCCTAAACCCCAAAATCCTAATCCATAAACTAAAAATAACAATTTTTTTGTCAAGATTATAATTTTAATTATATGTTTTAATTATTTATAGGTTTATTTTTATTGAAATATCAATTACAAAATATATTATAAGTGAGACAAATATAATTTAAAAATAATTATTTATCTTCAAGAAACTATATAATCTTATAAAAACATGCACAAATTTAAAGTCAAGAATTATTATTTAGTAATTTGTTTTAGTTATAGTTTGAATCATTATAAGTATTATAAATATATTTAATAACTAATTATCTTATTTATGATAGTTTATTAATTTATTTTTTAATCATTATTATAAAATCAATCATGAAACTAGCTTATATTGAATTAATATGTTATGTTATTCTTAAGATTGTTATAACTAAAATATTAAGTATAAATATTAAATTCAGATTGAAAACAAAAATTTAAAAATTAACATATTTCCAAATATATAATATTCAAAAATGAGATAAACTTCACAAAATGAAAATGTTTCCTTAGTTCATTTTTTAAACTAATGGCATACAACCCTAAATAACTAAAGCCCTAAACTTCTAAACACTTAAACCCCTAAATCCCTAAACCCCTAAACCCCTAAACTCATAAACCCTGAAACCCATAAACCCTGAAACCCATAAACCCTCAACTAAAAACCATAAATTCATTTCTTTGTCATCATTATAATTTTAATTATATATTTTAATTATTTATATCTTTATTTTTCTAAAAAAATTAGTTACAAAATATATTATGAGTGAGAAAATTATAATTAAAAAATATTTGTTTATCATTTACCGACTTTATAATCTTATAAAAGGATGCAAAAATTTAAAAGTCAATAATTAATTTTTAATAATATGCTATACTTTGATTTTGAATCATTTTAAAGTATTATAAATATATTTTTAAAAAAATATTTATCTCATTTATAATACTTTATTAATTTAATTTTTGGTCATTATTATAATATCAATTAACAAACAAGCTTATATTTAATTAACATTATAAATTATTTTTAAGATTATTAATACTGAAATATTAAGTATAAATATTGAATTTAGATTGAAAAAAGAAATTTAAAAAAATATTCTAATTCAAAGGATATTAACTTCAAAAATGAAACAAAGTACATAAAATTTAAATTTTTTTTTAGTTAATTTTTTAGATTAAACCAATACACTACTAAACAACTAAACCCCTAAACACATAAACCCTTAAGCCCCTAAATGCCTATACCCCTAAACCCTTAAACCCCTAAACCTTTAAACCCCTAAACCTTTAAACACCTTAACCCCTAAACTTATTTACCCCTAAACCCCAAAACCATTAAAATATTAAACCCCTAAGCCCCTAAACTCTTAAACCCCTAAACCTCTAAAATGTTAAACCCCTAAGCCCCTAAACCCCTAAACTTCTAAACCCTAAACCATAAATAATAACTCTTATTTTTTTGTAATCATTATAATTTTAATTATACATTTTAATTATTTATATACTTTTTTATTGAAATATTAATTATAAAATATATTATTAGTAATACAAATATAAATTGAAAAAGTTTATTGATCATCATGAGACAATATTTTAGTAGTATAAATTGAAAAAATTTCTCTTAATCCCATAATCCAATAAACACATAAACCCCTAAATCCCAAAATGCCAAAAAGCCTTAATCCCATAAACTGTTATACCTCTAAACTCCTAAACCCCTAAACTCCTAAACCTCTAAACTCCTAAACCCCTAAACCTTTAAACTCCTAAATTACAAAACTTATAAACTCATAAACCTTTAAACTATTAAACCTCTAAACACCTAAACTCCAAAACCCCTAAATTTTTAAACCCATAAACCTCTAATTTCCTAAATAGGTAAACATCTAAATTTCTAAACCAGTAAACCTTTAAACCCATAAACCCTTGAACTCCTAAACCACTAAACCCATAAACCCCTAAATCCCTAAAACCCTAAATCCCTAAATTTTTAAACCTTTAAACCACTAAACTGCTAAAACTATAAACCCATAAATAGATAAACAACATATTCCTAAACAAGAAACCATAAATCTCATTTTTTTGTCATCATCATAATGTTAATTATACATTTTAAATAATTATAAGTTTATTTTTACTAAAATATTAATTACAAAATATATTATGAGTGAAAAAAAATATAATTAGAAGAAATTTATTTATCATCAAAAGACTATATAATCTTATAAAAAGAAACAAAAATTTAAAATTCATAAATTATTTAGTAATATATTTTATATAGATTTTAAATCATGTTAATTATTCTAAATAGGTTTTAATAAATATTTATCTCAATTATAATTGTTTATTATTTTATTTTTTGGTTATTATTATTATATCAATCAAGAATCTAGCTTATAATGAATTACCATAGATACATTATTCTTAATATAATTATAACTAAAATATTTAGTATAAATATTGAATTTAGATTGGAAAAAAATTTCAAAATTATTTTATTTCCAAATGATATAATCTTAAAAAATAAAAATTTTTTCTTAGTTCAAATTTTGAACTAAACCCAAGACAACCAAATACCTAATGCCCTAAATCTATAAATCCTTAAACTTTTAAACCTAAATTCCTAAACCTCTAAACCCCATAACTCATAAATTGGTAAACTCCTGAATGCCTAAACTTCTAAACATCACGCAAGCGAGAAAGGAATGAAGAAGTGGGCCCATGGGATGTTCCACCTCAAGTCTTGAGGGCATGGATCAAAAATGATTTTGGAGATATTTTTCAAAACATCAAGAAAGCCAAGTATCGGGTCTTAATGGTTGAAAATGACTGAGACTTTTATAGGGATGATGTCTTTAAAGAAGCACTCAAAGAGGCATAGACTGCACTCAAGGAAGTTCTCCTCAAAGAAGAGATATACTAGAAGCAAAGTCGACTATAAAGCCATTGTGGAAGGGTGATAAGAATACAAATTTTTTTCATTTACTCATCAAAAAAAATAGACAACATTGCACATTCACCAAATCATGGATGGCAAGGACACAATGCATGAGAGTGACGAGGTGATTAGGGAATCGTGGGTCAAATTCTTCTAAGACCTGCTCACCAAGATCGGCATCCAATAGGTTGGTCTCAAGTGCATCACACGAGACATCTCTTTGATAGACGGAAGGGATTTTTGCAAGGCCCCCACCAGGGATGATATGAAGGAGGCAATCTTCACGATAAAACTTTGACAGCATCGACACTAACGGTTTCTCCTCATTCTTCTACAAAGGATAATGTCTGGGAGAGATGTTGCAGCTTATTCAATGGCGAAGAACTCCCTAGATCCTTTACCAGCACCATGATCACCCTATACCCCAAGAAGAAGAATCCAAAGAGGTGGAAGGAGTTTAGGCTGATCAGCTTGTGCAGCACCTCGTACAAGATGATTGCCAATATCCTAGTTCAGAGAGTCAAAAAAAATACTTCACAAGTGCATATTTGAGAATTAGGTGAGCTTCATCCCTAATATAAATATTTTCAATAATATCCTATTGGCACAGGAATTCACCCACCTCATAATCAAGAATAGTAGAGATGAAAACCTGATCATCAAGCTTTATATGAAAAAGACATATGACAGGGTGGACTGGTCATTCCTCATGAAGATGATATCAAAAATGGGATTCCTTGATGAGTGGAACAATATGGCCCAACGATGCATCTCGCAGAACTGGTTCTTCATGATGATCAATAGTGAAGCCACGAAATTCATTCATTCCATGCGAGGCCTATATCAGGGGACCCAATATCTTCTACCCTATTTATCTTGGCGGTGGCATACCTCTCGAGGATGCTTAACAACCTCTATAGAGATAACCCATGCATCAGGTACCTTACGGGCAGTCAAGTCATGGTTAGCCACCTAACCTATGTTGACGACATGATAATATTCACCAATGGCCAAGTGAACTCGATAAGCAAGGTATGAAGGATATTAGCAAGGTATGCGGTAATATTGAGCTTGGCAGCAAACCTGCAAAAAAGTTTTTACAACCGCAAGACGAGCACAATACCTCATAGGGTGTTAGAGCTCAAGAACTTGATGAGAATGGAGAAGGAAGAATTCCTCATTATGTACTTAGGTTGACCCATGTTCAAGGAAGAATTCCTCATTATGTAAGAGTAAATATTATAATGACATAATCATGAAGTTCAAGAGGCTGATAGAAGGCTGGTCAAATAAGCTCTCTTTCTAAAGGAGGCAAGATTATTCTGATCAAGCATGTCTTATTAGCCATTCCTCTCTACCTGATGTAGACCATCAATCCTCCCTGTGGTCACCAAAAAGATGATGGAAAGGCTTATATACAGGTTTCTTTGGAGACATGGAAAAGACCTCAAGCACATTAGGTGGACCAAGTGGATGAATCTCTACAAGCCATACGAAGAAGGTGGACTCATCTTCTTCAAGCTTAGGGATATCACCAAGTCTATGGATATCAACCTTTGGTGGGAGTTCCTCATGAAGAATTCGCTTCTCAACAAATTTTTAAAAAATATATATGGGGGCTTGGGATACTCGACCCTTAGGAATGGCTTCATTGACATGCCTTTATAGAGATGATTCAAAAGTGAGGCAATCAGTCTAGAACATGGCGTGGCACGTAGTAAACAGAAAGACATCATTCTAGAATAATAAATGGTTGGATAATGAAAGTGTTAGCAATTAGTCTAGAACCAGACCACTCGAGATGCTAGTCAAAGAGTTCTTTTCAGGAAGACAAGTGGGACGTTGAAAAATTAAAAAATAATGTTGCATCGAACTTGGTCAAAAGAATATTCAAAATCAAGAGGCTAAGACAAGACAAGCCAATCTGGATCCCCAATAAAGGTTAATTTACCTTTAGATCGGCATGAGATATTGCCATATATAAGGAACCAGAAAACACTATGTGGTCATCAATCTTGTACCAACATATTTAACTAAAGATATCTTTCTTTGTACAGAGATTAATGAGTGATTTCATCACGACAGATGAGATGCTCAAACAAAAACATTTCTACAACAAATCCAAGTGTATCAACTACGACTCGAAATAAAATCTAACCTATTTTTTTATATAGTATGAAAAGGTACAAAAAGTATGGAAGGAGTACTATCGAAAAAATAATAGTTTAAATTGGGACCTCACACAGGCCTTTCTAAAGGACAAACCAACAAACTCCAATATCCCTATAGAATTGAAGTGGATATATAGGTTAATACCCTTTATGATTTGCTCGGAGGTTTGAAAAGCATGAAATGATGCCAAATTTAGGGTAAAGACATTCATAGCTGGAAATATAACTTCTAGAATAGACTCAATGCTAGAGAACATTAGCAATGCCCTCAAACCAAAAAGAAAATTGACATAGTCAATTTAGATCCTTTTGGTTGGTGCTAGGTAGAAAGTAGACACATGAACATTGAGATACATGTACATGCATAGTTTTCTATGGAACAAAATGATGTTAAAAGAAACCATTATCAGAAACATATAATTCAAATTTAAAGAAGTTCAAAATGAAGCTCCCACTGCCATAATATTTTTATCACCAAACTAAGGGAGCAAAAGACCTATATATATGTTAATTTTTTATTTTATATGCATTCAGTATGCATAGAATTATTAGGGGCCTTAGGAGTTGAAGGTTGGCCTAAATCAGCTAGCTTTTTAGTCTCTTGTAAACTATGTGTGCTTTGGCAAAGAAATTGTGTGTTTGTTAAAAAAATACTAAACCAACTAAACCCCAAACACCTAAAACCCTAAATTTCTGAATACTTAAACCCTAAATCACTAAACACATTATCTCATAAATACATAAACTCCAAAATTAATACCAGAAATAATAAATCTTATTAATAATCATCATTATAATTGTAATTAAATATTTTAATTATTTAAGAGTTTATTTTTATTGAAAAAGCAATTACAAAATTTATTATGAGTGAAACAAATGAGAAGAAGAAGAAGAAGAGGAAATAGAAGAAGAAGATTAAGAAGAAAAATAAGATGAGGAAGGGGAAGAAGAAAAGTAAGAAGTGAAAGAAGAATAGGAAGAAAAAGAGGAAGAAAAAGAGGAATAAAAAGAAGAAGAAGTAGGAGGAGGAGGAGTATAAGAAGAAGAAGAAGAAGAAGAAGAAGAAGAAGAAGAAAAAGAACAAGAACAACAAGAAGAAGAAGAAGTAGTAGTAGTAGTAGAAGAAGAAGAGGAGGAGGAGGAGGAGGAGGAGGAGGAGGATGAGGAAGAAGAAGAAGAAGAAGAAGAAGAGGAGGAGGAGTATGAAGAAGAAGAGGAGGAGGAGGATGAAGAAGAAGAAGAAGAAGAAGAAGAAGAAGAAAAGGAAGAAATAAAAAAAGAAGATGAAGAAGAATAGAAAAAGTAAAAGAGGAAGAAGAAGAGGAAGAAGAAAAGGAAGATGAAGAGGAGAAGAAAAAAAAGATGATGATGATGAAAAATAATGACAAAGAAAAAGAGAAGAAGGAGAAGAAGAAGTAGAAGAAGAGAAGAAGAAGTAGAAGAAGAGAAGAAGATGTAGTAGAAGAAGAAAAAATAGAAGAAGAAAAAAAAAAGAGGAAGAAGATGATAAAGAAGAGGAAAAAAAATGATGAAGAGGACGAAGAAGAACAAGATGAAGAAGAAAATAAAGAAAAAGAAATGGAAATTGATGAAGAAAAAGATGGAGGAGGAGAAGAAAAAGATGGAGGAGAAGAAGAAAAAGAAGAAGAAAAAGAAGAATATGGTGAAGAAATAGAAGATGATGATGAAGAGAAAGAAAAAGAAGTAGAGGAAGAAGAAGAAGTGGAGTAATAGAAGAAAAAGAGAAAGAAGAAGAAGATGTTGATGAAGAAAAGAAAAGAGGAGGAGGAAGAAGAAGAATAAGTAGAAGAAGTTTAAGAAGAAGAACAAAAAGACAAAGACGAAGAAGAACAAGAAGACAAAGACGAAGAAGAAGAAGAAAAAGAAGAAGAATAAAGCAATTAGAATAAAAAGGAGAAAAGGAAGAAGAAGAATAAAAAAAGGAGGAGGAGAGAAGAAGATGATAATGATGATGAAGTAGTATAAGAAGAATTAGAGGAAGAAGAAGAAGATGATGATGATAATGAAGCAAAAAAAGAAGATTAATAATATGAGAAAGAATATGAAGAAGAAAAATAACAGGAGGAAGAAGATGAAAAAGAAGCAAAATAAGTGGTGGAAGAAGAAGAAGAAAAAAAAGAATGAATAAGAAGAAAAGAAAGAAAAATAAGAAGAAGAAGAAGAAGAGGAAGAATAAGAAGAAGAATAATAAGAAAAAGAAGAAGAAAAAGAAGAGGAAAAAGAAAAAGAATAAGAAAAGTAAAAAGAATAAGAAGAAGAAGAAGAAGAGGAAGAGGAAGAAGAAGTGGAAGAAGAAGTGAAAGATGAAGAAGAAGAACATGAATAGGAAGAAGCATAAGAAGAATAAAAATATGAGGAATAAAATGAAGAACAAGAAGAAGAATAAGAATTAAAAGAAGAGGAAGAAGAACAATAAGTAGAAGAAAAATAGGAAGAAGAAGAAGAAGATGAAGAAGAAGAGAAACAAGAGCAAAAAGTTAAAGATGAAGGAGGAGCAGGAGAAGAAGAAGAAGTAAATACATAAGTGGAAGAAGAAGAAAAAGAATAAGAGGAAGAAATAGATGATGAAAAAGAGGAAGAAGAAAAAGAAGTTGAAGAAGAAGATGATGATAAGAAAAAGAATAGGAATCAGAAGAATAAAAAAAAGAGGAAGAAGAAGAGGAAAAGAATAAGAAGAAAAGAAAGAAGAAGAAGAATAGAAAGAAAAAGAATATAAAGAAGAAGAATAAGAAAAAAAAAGAGGAATAAGAAGAGAAAAATAATTAGAAAAAGAAAAGGAAGAAGAAGAATAAAAATAAGAAGAAGAATAATAATAATAATAATAATAATAATAAGAGAAAGAAGAAAAGAAGGATGAGAATAAGAAGAATAAGAAGAGGAAGATGAATAAAAAATAGAGAAAAAAAAAAGAAGAAAAAGTGAAAGAATAAGAAGAAGATGATGATGAAGAAAAAGAAGAAGAAGATGAAGAAGAAGAAGAAAAAAGAGGAAGAAAAATAAAAAAGTTAGGAAGAAGAATAAAAAAGATCGGAATAAGAAGAATAAGAGGAAGAAGAAAAAAAAAATAAAAAGAAGAAGAAGACTAAGATGAAGAAGAAGAAGAAGAATAAGATGAATAAGAATAAAAAGAATAAGAGGAATAAGAAGAATATGAAGAAGAAGAATAAAAAAAAGAAGAGAAAAATAAGAAGAGTAAAAGAATAAGATGAAGAAGAGGAAGAAGAATAAGAAAAGAAGGAGGAATAAGAAGAGGAGAAGGAATAAGAAGAGGAGGAGGAAGAAGAAGAGGAGGAGGAATAAGAAAAATAAGAAGAAGAAGAAAAAGAGAAAGAAGAAGAAGAATAAGAAGAAAAAAAGGAATAAAAGAAGAATTGGAAGAAAAAGAAGAAGAATAAGAATAAGAATAAGAATAAGAATAAGAGGAAGAAGAAGAAAAAGATTAAGAGTAAAAAAAAGAAAAAAAAGATGAGTATGAACAAGAAGAAGAGGAAGAAGAAAAGGATGAACAAGAAGAAAAAGAGGTAGAGGAGGAAGATGAAGAAGTTATAGAAGAGATAAAAGAAGAAGATGATGAATAAGAAGAGGAAGAAAGAGAAAAAGGATAAGAAGATGAGGAAGAAAGAGAAAAAGGATAAGAAGATGAGGAAGAATAAAAAGAGGAAGAAAAGATGAAGAAGAAGAAGAAGATGATGATGATGATGATGAGGAAGATGAAGAAGAACTAGAAGAAAAAGAATAAGAAGAAAAAGAAGAGGAAAATGATGAAAAAAAGGATGAAGGAAGAGAAGAAGAAAAATAAAAAGATGAGGAAGAAATAGAAGATGAAGAAGAAGAGAAAGATGATGTAGAGGAAGAATAAGAAGTGGAAGAAAAAGAGAAAGGAGAAGAAGAAGAAGATGATAAAAAAAGATAGTAGTAGGAAGAAAAAGAATAAGTAGTAGATAAAGAAGATGAAGAAGAAAAGGAAGAATTAGAATGAAGAAGTAGAAGACAAATAAGTAGAAAAAGAAAAAGAAGATGAAGAAAAAGTATAAAAAAATTAGAATACAAAGGTGAAAAGGAAGAATAAGAACAAAAATAAGGAGGGGGAGGAGGAGGAGAAGAAGAAGAAGAAGAAGAAGATAATGATGATATTGAAGCAAAAGAAGAAGAAGAACAATATGAGGAAGAATATGAAGAAGAAAAATAATAAGAGGAAGAAGATGAAGAAGAAGCAAAAGAAGAGGTGGAAGAAGAAGAAGAAGATGATGATGATGATGAGGAAGAAGAAGAAAAAAAAAGAATGAAGAAGAAAAAAAAAGAAAATGAAAAAGAAGAAAAGAAAAAGGAGAAGAAAAGAAAAAGAAGAAGAAAAAGAAGAAGAGTAGAGGAAAAAGAAGAATAAGAAGAAGAAAAAAAAAGAGGAAGAAGAAAAAGAATAATAAAAAGAATAAAAAGAAGAAGAAGTTGAAGAAAAAAAGAAGATGATAAAGAGGAAGAACAAGTAGAAGAAGAAGTGGAACAAGAAGAAGAAAATAAAGAGGAAAACATAGAAGAAGAAGAATAATAATAATAAAATGAGGAAAAAAATGAAGAACAAGAAGAAGACTAAGAATGAAAAGAAGAGGAAGAAAAAGAATAAGAAGAAAAACATACAGAAGAAGAAGAAGAAGAAATGAGAAGAAGTAGAAGAATATGAAGAAGAAAAAAAAAGAATAAAAGAAAAAGAAGAGGAAGAAGAAAAAGAAGAAGAATAAGTATAAGAAGAATAAGAAAAAGAAGAAGAGGAGGAAGAAAAAAAAAAGAATAAAAAGAATAAGAAGAAGAGTAAGAAGAAGAAAAAGTGGATAAAGAATAAGAAGAAAAAGAAGAAGAGGAAAAAGAAAAAAAATTAAGGAGTGTAAGAAGAAGAATAAGTGGATGAAAAAGAAGAAGAAAAAGTGGAAGAAGAAGAAGAAGAAGTGGAAGAAGAAGAAGAAGAAGAAGAAGTGAATGAAGAAGAAGAAGAATAAGAAAATGATGAAAAGAAATATGAAGAAGAAGAAAAAAAAATTACAACAACAAGAAGAAGTGAAAGAAGAAGAAAAGAATATAGAAGATAAAGAAGAAGAAGATGCATGTGTGCCCATCTTTTTCTTCTTCTTGATTTTTCTCTACCCTAAGAGTGACCTGCATAGGTTAAAATGGAACACATATCATTTTTTTCTGATCCATCCCTCATACCATAATAATTATTTGGTGATATTTTGTTATTTGTATTATATAATTGTGGCTGAAAATAGTGCACACAAAATGTTGAATATTCTTCAACCAAATAGGCATTTCATATCTATCATTCCAGTTTGACTTTATTTCAAACATTGTTTTTCAATTTTCTAAGATATTTAATAAAACTTCTTCACTACAAAACAAAACATTTGTCGAATACATTTAATTTTTTAGATCTAAAAATAAAAATTATATAACCTATCAAATGAATATTTCCATATGTATTGCATATTGCCTGCTATCATGGATTTATACGACACGTAGACCGGAAGATATTCCATGGAGTTGAAGAAGCTATGATGAAAAATACACTTAAGTAAGCATATAAATGTGAGAATGTCATTTTTTAATTACTCTATTTCTTTTTTTGTCATGACTTTATAAGAGAGATTCTTAAAAAAATACTTATTTTAGTCAATGCTTCCAGGATATTTTATGGAAGTAATTTACGGAATGCTATGGGTATTAACTTTTGCATGAAGAGATGGTGGTCATGATTTTTCATTCCAAATAACTTATGCTTCTTCATATCAACAAATATTTTCATGTTAGATGCATATCTTTCATGGAATCCGAGCTCCATCATCCATATACAAAAAGCTATATTTGCATTTTTGTCAAGACTATAACAAGCCTTAGAAAATTTATTCAATGATCCGTCCATATGTAACTATGGATGTGAACATAACTATTTTAAATCATTTCTTGATTTAAAATAGTTATGCCAAATTAGGTTTGTTTTCTAATAAGGTAAATCACAAAAGATACTTCGTTTCTCCTAATCATTGTAATAAGTTTTCGAAATTTGTATATTAATGTAATCTGCATCAACATCTATAATATTTTTGAACCCATATCTTTCAATTACATCTAATCTTTCAGCACTCAAACTCAAAAGCAATACACTTTTTACAACTATATGGTCTTTCCTAAATGCATCAATATTCATCTAAAATAGTTGTTCCAAAAGTAAGAACTTATGGTGGTTATCAAATAACGAAGTCTTTCCTCCTTTGCTAAGAGAAAATGCATCTGACTCCTCCATGCAATAAGGACAAGCTTATTTCTCAATAGTACTCCATCATGATAACATTTAATATGCAAGAAAATTGCTTATAGTCTAGATTAGTGCTATTTTTATTTAGAAGTTATGTTTTCTAGATATATCATATGATTTGACATCATCCTTCTATTATTATTTGAGCTTCCCAATTAGGTTCTATAGAAAAACATCCAACTTATCATTTGGGTTTCTTAGTCTTGACATGATAACACATATATAAATGTAATCATTTTTCATGAACATCCATGGTAGTAAATTATAAGGTGTAACAATAACTGGTCAAGAAGAATATTATTACCCTATTTATCCAAATGGCTAAAATTAACCTATGCACAACCATAATCTAACATTTAAAATTTTATCTATAAAAGATGGATAACAATCATCAAAATATTTTCTAGAAGGAGAATTTGAGTAATGCCATATCATGTCATCTACAAAAATATGCATTTTGTGCCAACTCCTATCATTCGTAATGATTTCAGATACAAATAATCTTTACAAATAAGTTGTCAATGAAAAATAAATGATCTTATGAAGAATATTTGTTTTTTGTCTTTTATATGTAGTATTTTTTTAATACCAAGGATAGTTACATAAATTACATACAATTGCTTCAATGACTATGCCCAAATATATTATGCAGTCATTAATGCATCAAAGTATTTTTTTTATAGGAAAACCCAAACCTAGCTTTAATTTATTTGTATTGTAAAAGCTATCTGTCATGATATTATTTTTTGGTATGAATTTAGATAACAACTATCACATTTTATCATAATAACATTTTGAAAAATAATATCTTGCCTTTTAATTCAATTGTCTAGCCACCACAGATAAATTTGAGTAACCATACAAATTACTTGGCCAAACCTCACATCTGATACTTTCAACATTTCATAAATTTATTTTGCTTATGATATTAGTATATCATCAGTGATATCTACATTGAATGAATGACCAATAATATTTTCAATATTTCTTCATATTAGAAGTGTCAAAAGAGCCATGTTGTGCTAGCTTGAGCCATTTTTTCTTAGCCCAATTGGGCCATCATACTGTGCCATGCATGGCATGGTTAAAATCTCATGCCATGCCATGTACGACATGGTGAGCAGTCCACTGGCTCAACACAACACTGTGGGCATGGTCATGCCGAACATGCTGTGCATAAAAAAATGCCACATGGCTGACAAATTAAAATCAGCCACTTGTTCACTTTTTTTTTAATATTGATAGCCCCATGAGGTGGTGGTTGATTAAAAAAACTAAAATGGTCTGAATATGACTACCTAACTGGGATACCATCAGGTAGTCACCCGAGCTTATCATGCTGTTGGGCCAAGCACACGGGTCATGCCTGGCATGGCATGAGGCAGGGTTCATGCTGGCCCAGCATGGCACAAACCATGCCAAGGAAAAGCCAAGCCCGACCCGTGGCATAGTTCCAGACCATGCCGTATCAGGTCAGACACTACTAAACTAGGTTGGGCCTCGGGTCATGCTTGGGCCGCCCAGCCCATTTGATACCTCTACTTCATGTGCATCATTGGAATTCATATATACTATTACAACATTTGAATTAACATGTCTATGTACATATTACTTTATTATTTAGGTACAACTATTTTTCAATATTTATACCAAATATAATAGTTTCTAACAATAAATTTTTTTACTAGATGATATCGTATTGTGTCCAATTTTTGGAAACTTTGATTTTGATATTTGTGGTCATTACATGAGCATCTTATTTTTGTTTCACCATAAATTCAGGCTATTTTTTAGCAAAGCCAATAAATTTCTCAATTTCCTCCACAAACTTATTAGTCAAAAACTTAGTCTTACATTTATTCACTGATGATTAGGTTGTATATTACATATTTTTCATTCCTATAATATATAACATAAATATATTTTGAAATATATAATGTAGTTAGTGACTTATTTGAATTAAAATTTTATTAACATATTTAGGACATTACCTAAATCTAATAAAAATAATATAGTAACATTATTATTAGATAAGTTTGTATTAAAATGAGAGAAGGAGGGTTCCTTTAATCTCTTAGATATGTATCAAAAGCTATTAGTTGTAATTTTTTTCATATACATAAAACTAAATATTTGATATTTATCTTTATAAGATGAAATTATATTAATTAAGAAAAAAAAATAATTTGCAATGTGATAATTCATGATTTCAAAATTAAAAATATGTACTAAATAATTTGACAAAGGCATTTAATGAAATAGAATTACTAAAAAAGTTAATAATGCCAATGCATTTAAATATGCTAATGAATAAAAGACAAGAAGCGATGTAAAACATTTAATAAATTAATAGGGATATTAACTAATCCATATGAAGCATGTAGTATAAATAGTCAACTACTAACTATGAGATGTAAGCTGTTTTTTTTTTAATTATAAAATAATATGTATTATTTATTGGATTACACATTTAGTGAAGTATAGATAAAACAACTCTATAAATTTTGAAATAAGGTTCTAATTTTTTTAAGTCATTCATTTGTTATTATGTTTCAACCTTCGAATTGTATATTTTCAAAAGTTTTTACATTATTCATTGTTATTACATTTCAACTTTTTGTATTTGTTAAAATATTTATAAATTATTCATTGTTAAAGTTGCACCTTTAGGATAAGTTGTCTATTTATAAAATATTACATTTCAACAAAATGCACAAAATGTTTATACCTCAATTAGCTAGGTAACCCAAAAATTTAACAAATCCTAGTGTGTTAAAAAATGTAAAATATAAAATTTATCAATTAGAATGATATAAATTCAAGAAAATAAGAAGAGAGAATTCCAAGTGGATGTTAAAAATAAAAAAAAATTATAAGTAACAACAAAATGTACAAAAATTATAATTTTCAAATATAATACATATGATAAAATTTGAAATACTAAATTGGATATATTTAGTATTTAATTTAGTATTTCAAAATTTTTCATATGTATTGTTGTCAAAAATTGCAATTTTTGTACATTTTATTCTTACTTAGTTTTTTTTTATTTTTAATATCTTTTTTCGGTTCTCTCTTCTTGCTTTCTTGAATTTATATCATAAAAATATTACTTATAGTCGTTACTTATAGTTGTTCCTGGATGTGAACATAATAATCCTAAGATGTGTAGGCTAAAAATTGTACATTTGGTTGCTCAAGTAAAATGAGTAGTAGAAGCAGCTATAACTTTTCTAGTTATACCTATTCCAATTGGTTCGCTAAAATAATGGGGATACCTATATAATTTTCTATACTGTTGGTTGAACTAGACAAGTTTAGATGTGATCAAAGGGAAGTTAGGTACTATGATTCTATGAGTGAGAATGATAGGTTACCTAGTTCTCAAATTAGGTATGGAAATATGTCTCTCTCCTACTACAATCTTTACCTCTATATCTACGTGTGGTTTCAATCTTGAACTCACAATGATGCATAGCAAACTTAGGCTCAAAAGTCATAGTGCAATAAAGCACACTTATATCTTCTTGCTCCCCACCTAATGATTTTGGTTCGACTCAAATATGTTAAGTATAAAGCATTTCTGATTGTCTTTCTCACTCCGACAGCTAGTTACTAATGAATATGAGCTTACTTTTTAAATACAGTCAAAGTGGGACCTCCCTTGTTCTTGCATTTATTGGCTTGGCTAAGCCTTTAAAGGCTAGTCATCATTTGTTCATTGGCTTTCTTTCTGATAGCTTTCTTCCCAATGCTATAAAATTTGATTAGACACCACAAGGGTTCTTTCTTTTACTTCAAGCCCACCTAGATAAGAATATTGAGTAGATTGAGATGTAGCTCTTTGATCTCTGCTTGGGTTAGAAGCTGAACTCGTTGCCGAAGACCTTGAAGTTTCTATTGTTGACTTCCTTCCTGTGAGATGTTCCTTCATCAACTAGAAAAATGGTCTCTAATCCTTTTTCTATTCTATAGCTATTTATTGAATAAAAGTCGGTGCTAGTGGAAAAATGGAATCAAGAATCAATTGAGCTGCTCATGCTGCTTGTCGTTCGAGTGCTAGAAAAAAACATATAGTTGCTTCTTCCATAAAAGCTCATCTAATTCCATAATCTGATTCGCTTTGAGGGTTAGGTTCAAGGGCAAGTTGAGTGGTTATGCTCCTTGGTAGTACTATTTGGATTGAATTCACTATTTGTCTTAGGCCTTTTTCTTCCCCTATAGCCCATTGGTGAGGAGTTGATGAAAATTCAAGTCTTTTTCTTCTCACTATGGACTTATGCTGCTTCGGTCATGCTCCAACTGTGCTAATTCGGCATTCCTTCAAAGAAGTACGAGAATGCTCTGATTTAATCAGTTATGTTTTCTAAATCGAATGTTCTACATGACTCAATCCTCTTCTTCATAAATGGAGCCATGGCTTACTAATGATGATGCCCAATCTCGCAACTGAGATTATGAATCTGAGCTTGCTTTTTCAACTATCTTTTCTTTTTTCTATTTCTCTACGAGAAGCCAGGAGAGTTTGAGTAATCAAGTCTTACGTATTTTTTACTCCAGCTATAAATTCTCTATTTGGCAAGTTGTCTAAATATATTTTTTTCAAGTCCCTCTTTGAGATGTTTCTTCTTGAGAACATAAAGATTATACCTCAACCTCTTGCTAAAACTATAACCAATCTAATCTCTCTACTATTGGAGTCAAGATTAAAATTATTTACCTCTATTGAGTGTAAGAAGAGATGAACTCAATCTCTTATAGACTAGAGTTTGAATTTTAGAATGAATTTTTCACTTGAGCTTTTTCCTCGTGTTGAAGCAAGAAAATCCTAGCCCTTGAAAACAAGGAGCCCACTTCGGGCTAACTCACAAGAGAAGCACGAACCTTTATATTATTTTAGAAGACTAAGCTAAGTAAGGGTGGGGTCTTACTTAGAGACAGTTGAGTAAAGTTAATAGCTCTAAGATCACACTGGATTGGTTCTAACTACCAGGAAAGATCTTTGTAATTCAAAAAAAAATTTTATCTTCACTTCAATGGGACACTCTTATTAGTATTCACTTCACATCAGTCTCGATTTCCTCTTATCAGCATTCTTCGAGGCATGCCAACAAGGTCTCACAATGAGACACTCTCTTAGAGTTCTTTGTGAGTCCTCCTTTCATGGAAGGAAGTGAGCTTCTTTTTATTCCACTTTCTATTATTTTTTTCTTTAGCATTTGTATGAACTTTCTCCACTAATCTTATCTCTTGATTCTATTCTTCCTTTCCTTGATTTGAAAAAGAAAGAATACCTATGCATGACAAGTGCTACAAGTTTGGACTCTTCAACTATGTCCGCCTCCGCTTAGCTTCTTTGTCTCGTGCATGAAAAAATGCTATAGCCGATAAGAATTCCTAAATTGAGACCACTAATGTCATGCACTCATGATTCTTTCATATGGCATTATATGCCATATGATAGAGTAGGTTATAAGATGAACACACGATCCTTCCAACCAAGTGTGTGAAATTGGAAGTTGGAACTGAATTCTCTCTCTCTCTCTCTCATTATTTGATATGATAGTGGAAACAAGATTCTATAGATACGGGTGGGTAGGCAATTTCATGTTCTTCCTATTTAGACACTAATAGAATAGCACAACTAAAAGATTTCTCTACAACCAAAGTAGTCCTCTTGATGAACCAATCTAATTGTCACATAGTAAAAAGAAAAACAAATAGTGGTACTGGGTAAGCCAATTATCCCAACACCTGAATCAAAAGAGTCGTAGATCAAAGGTAGAGCTCAAACATCAAAAACACCATGATCATATATCTCGAGACCCACTACTCAAACTCTTCAACTATTGATTCACTAACTAATTTAGTAGGGAGCAAAACCTTCTATAGTGAGAGTTGAAAGACCAATTTCAAAGAGAAAAAGCAAGGTGCTAACAATTAATCTTTGAAAAGTGGGGTCGACTAGTCTTTATGTTTTACTATCTATTGCTATATGTATGACTACATTTTACTCTATATTTTATATGTAATTATAATTATAACTATAAATACTTTAAGTGTAACTATATATATTACTATATATAAAACTATATGGTTATCTATATATAACTATTTATAACTATATGTATATAAAACTATATGTATATCTATGTATAACTATATATAACTATATGTTTAATATACATAACTATTTTTCAAAAACATTAACTAATTGAAGAAAAGTAATTTCAAAAACAAATCAGATGAACTCAAAATCAAAATTAAAAACCTTCAAACCCTAACAATTTTTCAAAGTTTTGAAATTTTCTTCAATAAATTAATTATCAGAATTTAGTGATAAAATTTCTTTTCGTTACTAAATTAGCAAAAAAATATTATTTCCTCACATAATTTTTTAATATTCAATAGTAATGAAATCTGAAGATGTTTCACATTTAGCATTGATTTTAATTTCTTTAGCTAAATATAGAAATGTATAATAATCACATTTCTGATAAAACATGAAAACATAAATTTCCATTGCAAAATGCCACGCAAGTTTATCCGCCCATGACTGTGCATAATAATTGGTGACAAAATAAAAAACTATTTCAAAATCCATCGCTAATTAGTATTGGATTTTTTTTCATTTCTAATTTTTCCAAAAAATGTAATTTTCATTTCTAATATGTTTGAATTCTATTCATACTTTTAGAAATAGAATTGGACATTTTCAATTTCCATTTCTTATTAACCTATTTCTAGTAGTGGTATAACAACATAGAACTTTATGTATAATTATCTGTTGCTATATGTATGACTACATTTAACTCTATATTTGATATGTAACTATATTTATAACTATAAATACTATATGTATAACTATATATATTACTATATATAAAACTATATGTTTAACTATATATAACCATTTATAACTATATATGTGTGTGTGTGTGTGTGTGTGTGCGCGTGTGTATTTATATAACTAATGTATAAATATATATAAATTATATGTATAACTATATATAACTATTTGTTTAACTATACATAACTATTTATAAATAAATGTATACTTATATATAACTATATCTAACCATATTTTAAACTAAATATATTATTAGTATACCTATATGTATAACTATATACATACATACATACATATATATCACTATATGTTTAATTATATATAACTTTATATAACTATATGTAACTATATATATAGATATATGTACTAATGTATAATTATATTTACAACTAGATATATACATATATGTTTAACTATATGTATAACTATTTATAACTTTTTGTATAAATATAAATAGCCAGTATAACTATGTATAACTATATTTATTACTATATATACTATATATTTTATATGTATAACAATAAGTATAAATACATATATAACTTTTTATAATGATATGTATAACCATATATAACTCTATATAACTATATGTTACTATATTTATAACCATATATAATATACTTATAGCAACATATAACTATATATAATTGTATTTAACTATATGAATAACTAAACATAACTAGATGTATAAGTATATATAATTATATGTATATATATATGTGTGTAGCAATATGTAACTATATATATAAATATATGTCTAACAACATATAACTATATGATTAAATATATTTATAATTATATGTACAACTAATATATAATTATATGTATAACTAATATAACGATATATAACTATTAGTATAACTATATATAATTATATATGTAACTATTTATAATTATATGTATAAATATGTATAACTATGTATAACTCTATATAACTATATGCGACTATATTTATTAACAATATAATATATGTATAACTATATATAATTATATGTATAACTATTTATAATGGTATGGATAACTATAAATAACTCTATACAACTATATGTGACTATACTCTTAACTATATATACTATGTGTATAACTATATGTATAACTATATGCATAACTATATGCATAATACCAAACTAGGAATTAGTAAAAGGAATACACAATGTTGGTTTAGGTTTCGAGAAGGTTGAGAATCAATCTATAATAGAAGAAGCACACTCTCACACGTGAAAAGATGGAGAAGGGAGAAGAAAGAGCATACATGAGAAAAGATGAAGAAGAAAGAAGAGAGAGCATACAAGAGAAAAGTTGTTTTGATCTTGAAGTCCCTAACATAAGTTTTGATATCAAATATTAAGATCCAGAGGTACCGACGATGATCTATGATACCTAATGTTAGGAATCATAATGATCATTGACCTCTTATACCAAATGATAGGATCTTAATAGTCCCTAAAATAAAAATGATAACAATATGCCTTATATACTAAAATAAATATGATACTTGTGGTTTACTATCTCTGAGAAGGGAAACCATCCACAAATAGAACTTTCATAGAAGGAGCATACATTCACCATGAGAGAAGAGGGTAGAGACAAAAATATTTTTATTATCCACCCTTTGTGGTTAAGCAACTATGATTTTGAATTTTTACTCTCACATACATTTTGCTCTCTCTTTTTATCTCTCACATTTACAAGTCTTTAAAAAGTAACTTAAATACCTATTAAATCTAAGTTCACATTATGATAACATATAACATATTGTTGCTTCATTCATGTCACAACCTTATATAATAGTTTATGACTTGAGTCATTATGCTTCCAATCATAACAATTCAAAATATATTGTAGGAAAAAAGATATTAGAGATTAAGCCAAGTCACTACTTCACCATACAAGTGGAAACTCCAAAGCATATACTACACAAAACCACCCAAATAAATTTCAACTCCAATTTGGTTGCCACTCCAAGATCAAGGCCATGATTTTGAACTCCAAAAAGTTATTCCAATTTTAGTCCAGTCATGACACCACAAAATAGGATATGACATCTTAAAAGATTTTCTAACTTTAGTTCAACCATGAATCCATAGAACATGGTGCAATTCCTCAGTAGATCTTATATATTTAGTATATTTGTGACTCCATAGAATAGGTTTTGATTTCTTAGTAGATTTTCAAGCTTTAGTCTAGTCGTAATTCCTCAGAATTTGGTCACCCCTATGTTGCATCGGTAGAAATTTTAGAAGAACTTTGAGTCAATCCTAATATTCACTCACTGGGTGAATACTTCTTATTCATTCCAATCATAGCTTTACACTACTAGAACTTCATTATGCCCACATCCTTCATCAAGTAATCAAAAACATTAATTTTCATATTAGGTTTCTCCAAACAACTCATCTTTTGGTGAACTTAATCATGAATGAAGTGGTACTAAATGTCAATGTATTTTATTCATGCATAGAAGGCTAGATTCCTTGCTAGATAGTTAGCAATTTGACTATCACATTTAAGTTCTAGGAAACTATGCAAAAAAAAAAAACTCGACACATATTCTAAATATCCAAATAGCTTTTTTACTCACATGAGTAAGAGACATATACTCTATCTCCATGGATGAAATGGAAACTAAAACTCACATTTTATTCATCCAAATCATAGAACCATGATACAAGATAATAGCATTTCCACTATATACCTTCAGATATTCAAATCTCCACCCTAGTTAGTATCAACCAATCCACTAGCTTAAAAAATCTTTTCATTATTCTTTCCACCAAACTATAATATATAATCAAGAGTACCATGAAGATACCATAGTATTAATTTAATATCTTTACTAGAGCTCTTTTTTAGGATGCACCATTAATCTGCTTAGCACTTCCATAATATGTGAGATATCAAGTATCATTATTACCATAGCATACATGAGGCATTGATTCTTCTTCATATTTTATAATTTTATTATTATTAATATTTATTTTCTCTCTCATTATCATCTTGTGCTTCTTATTCTTTTTTTTGTTTTCTTCTTCTTCTTCTTCTTCCTCCTCCTCTTCTTCCTCTTCTTCTTCATATTATTATTCCTTTTCTTCTTTCTATTATTTTTAATTTTTTTCTTCTTCCTCTTCTTTTTCATCTTCCTCATGTTCTTCCACTTATTCTTTTTTTTCATCTTCTACTACTACAACTTTTTCTTCTTTTTCTTATTCATATTTTTCTGCTTCTTCTTCTTTTTTTCTTATTCTTCATTTTCTTTTTCTTATACCCATCCTCCTCTTCCTACTTTTTCTTCTACTTGTACTTCTTCTCTCCTTCACCTCTTCCTCCTCCTCCTCGTCCAACTCCTCCGACTCCTTCTTCTAATTCTTCTTCATTTTCATCATCTTCTTTTTCTTCTTCTACTACGTCTTTTTCTTCTTCATCCTCCTCTTCTTCTTTTACTTTTTTTTTTCTTATTCTTATTCTACCGCAACAACTTATTCTTCTAATTTTTATTATTATTCGTCTTCTTTATCATCATCATCATCTTCGTCTTCTTCATATTCTTTTTCTTCATCATCATCTTCTTATTCTGCTTCTCCTTCTAATTTTTCGACTAATGCTTCTTCTTTTTCTTTATAATCATCATCATCATCATCATTTCTTCTTTTTCATCTCTTTCTCTTCTTCTTCTACTTCTTCATCTTCATCTTCTTTTTCTTTTTCTTCATTTTCTTATTTCACATCATCATCATCATCATCTTCTTCTTCTATTTCTTCTAATTCATCATCTTCTATTTTTTTTTCTTCTTCTTTTTATTCTTTCACTTCATCTTTTCTTTATTATGCTTCTACTTTTTTTTTCTTCTACTTCTTCTTTCACTTCAACTTTTCTTCTTCTTCTATTTTCTTCTTCTTCTTCTACTTCTTCTTTCACTTCAACTTTTCTTTCTTCTGCTTTTTCTTCTTCTTCATTTTTTTCCATCTACTTATTTTACTACTACTTCTTCTTCTTCTTCTTCTTCCTTTTCTTCCTCCTCTTCTTTTTATCATTCTTCCTCTTTTTCTTCTTTTTATTCTTTTAGTACTAATTCTTCTTTTTCTTCTTCTCCTTCTTTTTATATTCCTATTTTCTTCTTCTTCTTTTTCTGCATCATCATCATCATCTTCTTTTTCTACTTCTTCTTCTACTACTTCTTCATCTCTTTCTTCTTTGTCTCTGTCTTCATCAACTCTTTCTTATTCGTCTACTTCTTCTTTTTCTCCTGATTTTTTTCTTTCTTCTTATTCTTCTTTGCCTTCTTCTTATTCTTATTTTCCATCTTCTTATTCTTTTTCTCATTCTCCTTCTTCTTCTTCTTCTTCTTTTTATCCTTTTATTTTCATTCTTATTCTTTTTCCTTGTTCTTCTTTACCTTTTTTTTCTTCTCCTTCTCCTTCATTTTATTTTTGTTCTTCTTCTTCTTATTTTTTACCTCATCCTTCTCCTCCTACTTCTTTTCATTGTTCTTTTCCTCAATTCTATTCTTCTCCTCCTTCTTCCTCTTCCTCTTCTTCTTCTTCTTCTTCTTCTTCTTCTTCGTCTCCTCTTTCTCCTCCTCCTCCTCCATCTCCTCCTCCTCTTTCTTCACTTCATTCTTCTCCTCCTCCATCTTCTTCTCCTCCTTCTTTTCCTCCTCCTTCTTTTTCTTTTCCTACAACTACTTTTCTTCTCATTATCATTATTATTATTCTTCTCATCCTTCTTCTTCTTCTCTTTTTTATTTTTCTCCTTTACCTTCTCATCCTTTTTCATCTTTAACTTATTATTATCCTCCTCCTTCTTCTTCTCCTTTTTATTTTCCTCCTTTATTTTTCCAATTTTTTTTCATCTTCTACTTATTCTTCTTCTCATTCTACTTCTCCTCCTCCTCCTCATTCTTCTTTTCCTCCTCCTCATTCTTTTTTCCTCCTCCTACTTCTTCTTGTTATTTTTCTTCTTTTTTACCTTAGTATTATTATTATTCTTATTCTCCTTCTTCTTCTTTTCCTTATTCTTTTCATTCTTATTCTTCTCCTTATTTTTCTACATCTTCTTCTTCTACTTTTCTTCTTCTTCTCCTTCTTATTATTCTACATCTATTTCTTTTTTTTTCTTCTCCTTCTTCTTCTCTTTATTATTATTATTATTATTATTCTCTTTCTTATTATTCTCCTTCTGATTATTCCCATTCTTCTTATTCTTTGTTTTCTTTTCTTTCTTCTCCTTCTCCATTTTCTTCTTCTCCTTCTTCATTTTCTTCTTCTCATTCTTCATTTTCTTTTTCTCCTTCTTATTCTTCTCCTTCTTCATTTTCTTTTTCTCCTTCTTATTCTTCTCCTCCTTTTTATCCTTCTTCTTTTCCTTGTTCTTATCATTCTTCTTATCATTATCCTTCTTCTCATTCTTCTTATTTTCCTTCTTTTTATTCTCCTCCTCCTCCTCCTTCTTCTACATCTTCTTCTTCACATTCTTATTCTTATTCTTTTCCTTCTTCTTCTTCTTCTTCTTCTTCTCCTTCGTCTTCTTCTTCTTCTCCTTCATCTCCTCCTCCTCCTCCTCCTTATCTTCCTTCTCTTTCTCCTTCTTCTTTATATTTTTCTTTTATTTGTTCTTCTTTTCCTTCTTCTCAATGTTCTTCTTCTTTTTCTTCTTCTTCTTCTCCTCTTTCTTCTTCTTCTTCTTAGTCATCTTCATCTTTTCCTTCTCCTTCTTCTTCAGCTTTTTCTTCATCTCCTTCTTCTTTGATTCCTTCTTCTGAGTATCTTTCTTCTTCATCTACCCCCTATTCTCCTCCTCCTCTTTTTTCTTTAACTCCTTTTTCTACTTCTTGTTCTTCTGCTTCTCCTTCTTATTCTTCTTCTCCTTCATGTTCTTTTCTTCTTATTTTTTACCTTCTTCTTCTTCACCTTATTATTATTCTTATTCTTCTTCTTCTTCCTCTCCTTATTTTTCTTTTTCTCCTTCTTATTCTTCTCCTTCTTCTTCTACATCTCATTCTCCTCCTCTTCTTTTTCTTCTCCTTCTTTTTGTTCTTCACCTTTTTCTTCTTGTTCTTCTTCTCATCCTCCACCATCTTATTCTTCTTATTCTACTACTTCTTCTTCTACTCATCCTCATCCTCATCCTTGTTCTTCTCCTCCATTTTTTCTTCATTCTTGTCCTCCTCCTCCATCTTCTTCTCCTCCTTCTTGTCCACCTCTTTTTCTTCTCCTCCTCCTCCTCCTCCTCCTCCTTCTACTCCATCTTTTTCTTCATCTCCTTCTTCTTCTACTCATCTTCTTCTTTTCCTCCTCCTCATTCTTTTCCTCCTCCTCTTTCTTTTCGTTCTCCTCCTCCTCCTTCTTTTTTTCGTCTCTTTCTTCTTCTACTCATCCTTCTTCTTCTTCTTCTTCTTCTTCTTCTTATCCTCCTCCTCCTCCTCCTCCTTATTCTTCTTCTCCTTCTTGTTCTTCTCATTGTTCTTTTTCACCTTCTTCATCTTCTCATTCTTCTTTTCTCCTTCTTTTTTTTCTCCTTCTACTTCTTTTTCTTCTTCTCTTCATCCTCCTCCTCCTCCTCCTCCTCCTCCTCCTTCTTCTCCTCCTCCTTCTCCTCAATCTTCTTCTTCTTCTTCTTCTTCTTCTTATTCTTCCTCTTCTTCTTCTACTTTTTATTTTTCTCTTCCTACTTCTCCTCCTCCTCCTCCTTCTTATCCTTCTTCTTCTTCTTTTCATTCTTCTTATCTTCCTCCTTCTTCTTATTCTTATCCTCCTCCTTCTCCTCCTTTTTCTCTATCTTCTTCTCCTCATTTTTCTTCTTCTTCTTATTTTTCTTCTTATTCTTGCTCTCCTTCTCCTCCTCCTCATTCTTCTTCTTTTTCTCCTTATTTTTTTATCCATCTTCTCTTCCCCCTTCTTTGTATCCTCCTCCTCCTCCTCCTCCTCCTCCTCCTACTTCTTCTCCTCATTTTTCATCATCTTCTTCTTATTTTGCTTCTTATTCTCGCTCTCCTCCTCCTTTTCATTCTTCTTCTTCTTCTCCTTCTTTTTTTATCCTTCTGCTTCTTCTCTTTCATCTTATCCTTCTTCTTATCCTACTCCTTCTTCTCCTTCTTCTTCTCCTCCACCTTTTTTTTATTTTCATCCTTTTACTTATTCTCCTTATTCTCCTTATTCTTCTTCTCCTTCTCTTTAGTCTCATTCTTCTTCTTCTTCTTCTTCTTCTTATTCTTCTTCTTATTCTTCTCCTTCTCCTTCTACTTCTCCTTCTCCATCTTCTGCATTTATTCTTCTTCTCTCCTCCTCCTCCGCCATCTTCTTATCCTCCTTTTTCTTCGCCTCCTTCTTCTCCTCCTCCTTGTTTCTTCCTTCTTCTTATAATACTTCTCCTTCTTCTCCTCATTCTTCTACTTCTCCTTATTCTCCTTCTCCTTATTTTTCTCTCTATTCTTCTTCTCCTTCTTTGTCATCTCCTTCGTCTTCATTACCTTCTTCTTATTCTTCTTCTTCTCTTTCTTATTCTTCTACTACTTTTTCTATTTCTTATTCTTTTGATTCTTCTTCTTCACCTTCTTCTTCTCTTTCTTCTTCTTCTACTTTTTTTTCTACTTCTTATTCTTTTGATTCTTCTTCTTCACCTTCTTCTTATTCTTCTTTTTATTTTTTTTTTCTTCTTCTTCTATTTCTTTTTCTTCTTTTTCTTCTTCTTCTTCCACTACTAATTCTTTTTCTCCTTCTTCTTCTCCTTCTCGGTCTTCTTCTTCTTCTTCTTCTTCTCATTCTTCTCATTCTTCTTCTTCATCTCATTCTACTCATCCTCCATTTTTTTCTTCTCCATTTTATTCTTTTCCTTTTTTATCTTTTCCTTCTTTTCTTATTCTCTTTATTTTTCTTCTCATTCTTTTCCTTCTTCTTCTCCTTCTTCTTCATCTCCTTCTTTTTCTCATTCTTCGATGTATCTTTCATCTTCGTCGACTTTTTATTCTCCTCCTCCTCCTCCCCCCTCCTCCTACTCCTTCTTCTTCTTCTTCTTCTTCTTCTCCTTCTCCTTCTTATTCTTTTTCTCCTTCTTCTTCATCATCATCTTCTTATGCTACTTATTCTTTTTTTTTTCTTCTTCTTCTTCTTCTTCTTCTTCTTTTTCCTATCCTTACTATTCTTCTTTTCATTCTTCTTTTTCTTTTCCTTCTTCTTCTTCACCTTTTTCTTCTTCTTTTTATTCTTCTACTTTTTCTTTTTCTTCTTCTTCTTATTCATCTACTCATTCTCCTCCTCCTTCATCTCATTCTTCTCCTTCTTCTTCTTAATCTCATTCTTCTCCTTCTCTCCTTCTTCTTCTTTATCTCCTTATTTTTCTCATTCTTCTACATATCTTTCTTCTTCATCTACTTTTTATTCTCATCCTCCTCCTCCTCCTACTCCTCCTCCTTCTTCTACTCCTTCTCCTTCTTATTCTTTTTCTCCTTCTCCTTCTTCTTCTTATGCTACTTATTCTTTTTCTTTTTCTTCTTCACATTTTACTTCTTATTCTTCTTCTTATTCTTCTTCTTCTTCCTATCCTTATTATTCTTCTTTTTATTCTTCTTCTTTTTATTCTTCTTCTTTTCATTCATTCATTCTTCTTCATCTTATTCTTCTCCTCCTCTCTTTTCTTCTTCTCCTTTTTATTCTTCTCCTTCTTCTTTTTTTTCTCCACCTTCTCCTTCTCCTTCTTCTACTTCTTCTTATTCTACTTTTTCTTCTCCTCTTTCTTCTTCTCCTCCTCCTCCTCCTCCTCCTCTTCCTTATCCTCCACCTTTTTTTTCTTCTTCTCCTTCTCCTCCTCCTCTTCCTCTTCCTTCTTCATCTCCTTATTCTTCTTCTCCTTCTTTTTTTATCTGTCTCTTTCTTATTCTTCTCCTTATTCTTTTTCTCCGTCTTCTTCATCTCCTTATTCTTCTTCACATACTTCTTCTTCTTATCATTCTCCTTCTTCTTCTTTCTTCTTCTTCTTCTTCTTCTTCTCCTTCTCCTTCTCCTTATTTTGCTTCTCCTTCTCCTTCTCCTTCTTCTCCTTCTTCTTCTTCACCTTCTTCACCTTCTTCTTCTTCTTCTTCACCTTCTTCACCTTCTTCTTCTTCTTCTTCACCTTCTTCACCTTCTTCTTCTTCTTCTTCTTCTTCTTCCTCTTCTTATTCTTCTTTTACATATTCTCCTCCTTCTCCTTCTTCATCATCATCTCATTTTTCTTCTATTTCTTTTTCTTTTTCTTCTTTTTCTTCTTCTACTTTTTCTTATCCTCCTCCTCTTTTTCTTCTCCTCCTCCTCCTCCTCCTTTTTTTAATCTCCTTCTTATTCTTTTACTATTTCTTCTTCTCTTTCATCTTCTTCTCCACTATGTTCTCTTATATCTTCTCCACATCCTCCTCCTTCTCCTTTTCTACCTTTTTTTTCTTCTCCTCCTTCTGCTCCTCCTCCTTCTCCTCCTCTACCTCTACCTACTCATCTTTCTTAATCTTCAACTTCTCTTAATTTTTCTTCTTCTTCTTCTTCACCTTTATCTTCGTCTCCTTCTTTTCTTCCCTTTCTTTTTATTCTCCTTCTTCTTTTTTTTTTCTACTTTTTCTCCCTCTTCTTCTTCACCTTTTTCTTCTTCTTCTCTTCTTCTTCTTCTTCTTCTTCTTCTTCTTTTATCCTTCTTCTTCTTCTACTTCTTCTTATCCTCCTCCTCCTCCTCCTCCTTCTCTTTCTTTTTCTTCTGATAATTTTTCTTATCCTTATTCTTTTTATTCTTCTTCTCCTTCTCCTTCTTCTCCTCCTCTTCCTTCTCCTTCTTCTTCTAATTTTTCTCTTTCTTCTCCTTCTTCTTTTTTTTTAAGTGTTATTTATTAGTTATAACCCTCTCTTTTGGCGGAGGAATACCATTTTTACAAACTAACATCTACCCTTATCCCTATTACACCCAATATTTAAGAAAATCTTTAACATTTAGATCAAACTAAGCATATAAATTTAAAGAGAAATGCTTTTGAGGTTCTTGAGTTCTTCCTTTAAGCTTTGAGAAGTTAATTCTTTCTAATGATACCATGGCTGAATCTTTATTCGTATAGTAAAGATTAATGCAGTCTTTTTCAAGAGTCCATGTCTCTTCCATGTCTTGTAAGGTGAGACCTTTGATTCTTCATGTTGAAATTCATGTTGAAATTCATGTTGAAATTCTGCTTTGCTTCTATTAAATTCAGTTGGAAATCTAATATATACTGGAATTCTTCTTGTAATGTTGCTCTTTGAGAGATGCTAGAATGCTATCGCTTTTTTAGAGTATCCCACTTTGAATATCAGCATTGCATCTTTTAAATTTTGCTTTGTATCTATAAATATTCTGCCAGATGTGCTTGGTAATTAGCAGCTCTTAACTTTACTGCTTAACCTACAAACATTCCAGCCTGCATAAAATCAAGGGCATCATATCCATATAAGATGAAAACCCATTTACCATCAATTTCTTGAAATTTCAACCAGAAAAACTAGAAAATTCAGCAGCAGACTCCTTGGTTGTATCATTAATGTATCCTTTTGTTGATCTTCAGAATATTTCTAGCAATTTCTGAACCCTATCTTAAGCTGTAAGAGTTCCCTGCTTGGCTGCCTCCCTCCATGCTTTTTAAACTTTGATCTTCATTTACTCTACTATTGCTTCTTTACATGAATTACATACTTAACACATCTCAACTAAAAATTTACAGACTTCCAGCTTTTCTAAAATAACACAGACTTCATAAAAACACAGCTTCTACTTATATCAAATAACATAGACTTCCAGAAAATACAACATTCTAAAAAAAAACAGACTCCATACACCTATAATAAGAAAAGAAAACTAAAAGACAGCAGGCACTATGTCCAGCTTTATATCATTTTCATCTACTTAGTTACCTGCAAGAAAGATCTACATGCATATATATAATCTACTCTATTATTAAATACCCCGTCTTGATCCTTCGAATTAGCCCTGCAATGTTACTGTTCATTTTTTTTTATAAACCTGTAAAACAGAAGCTGTACTGTAATTTTGAGCCCCCTAAACCTGCAGTGTTATTGTTTTTTAATAAGCAACCTGCAGTGCATGAAAGTACATTTCTGTTTTAATAAGCAAAAAATACCCCTAAACCTGCAGAAAGTTCATATTTGTTTTTAAAACAGAAACATTGCTTACTAAAACCTGCCGTGTTACTGTATTTTTGAGCCCCCTAAACCTGCAGTCTTACCAAGCTGTACTAAAATGTATCCCAACCATCATAGCAACATCCCTCAGGACCAGGATGAGACTATGAAGATATGAACTTTATTCTGTTTATGCATCATACATAGAATACCAAAATAAACACAAGAAAATCCTTGTAACTAAAAATTATTATTTTTAATTTTTCTAATATAAGGGAAATCCTTGCTATCTAATTTAATAATACCAAAATACTTTTTTGGTAAATTATCTTCTTTATACTCGTGATCTCCTCTCTTCCTACCATCTTTAGATAATGCATCAGCCAAAGCGTTAGCTTCTCTGAAGATGTGTTTTATAGTGAAATCTAATGAATTTATATCATGTAGAATTTCTTCTATCTCATTTTCATATTTCCACATAATTGACTGTATTTTAATTAGATTTACAACTATTTTTGAATCAATTTGAATATCTACATTCTTGATATCTAAGTTTTTACATATTCTTATTCCTTATTTTAGTGCTAATATCTCGGCATGTAAAGCCGACGATGCTTGCAATCTTCTCGTGAAAGCTAAAATTAACTTCCCCTCAGAGTTTCTAATTGCTCCCCCTCCTCCAGCTTCCCCCATATCTCTATCGAAACTACCATCTGTATTTAAAGTAAACACACCTCTTGCAGGTTTTTCCCATTTTATGCTAATTATTTTAAACTGCTTAAGTGGTTTTTCTTTTAGGTTCCAAAACTGTAAGGTATTTTTATCCATCTTTGAACCTTGTGTTTTTATAGGGCATATCTCTGAAATTTTTCTTGTTTCCTCTTTTATTTCTTTCCAGATATCTTCCACCATCATATTATACCCTTCGAATCTACTTTTATTCCTAGCTTTCCAAATGCACCAAATGACTATTGGTGGAACATTACTTTTAATCCATTTCTGTGCCATGCTAGGAATATTTGAGTTACACCATTTTTTAAACCTACAATTTAGAGGGAGATGTTCATATTTTATCTGCATTTCTGATGCTAATCTTTTCCATATTTCTGCAGCTACTTTTCCTTCTGAAAAGAGGTGATCTAATGTTTCGATCTCATTTAAGCAACATTCACATCTAGAAACTAGCTGAATACCTTTCTGCTTTAAATTATTATCAATTGGGATAATATTAGATAAAACTTTCCACATAAAAGTTTTAATTTTTTGTGGATTGTCATTATTCCAAGCCCATTTAAATAATATTTGTTCTTTTTTTCTTTTTTCTTAAGACATTTTTCACTGTTTTAAGCGAAAATGTGCCCTCCGGAGATAAGGTCCATCTCCATCCTTTTTTCGTCTGTTTAGAGTAATTTTCAACTAAATCTCTTTGTTTAAGCATTTGATTCCAAACCTGTGAACTCCTACTTTTATTTTTTATTTTATTAATGTCATCCTTTATGCAGTACTTTGCCCGCATAAATTTAGACCATAAACTTTCATTTTCTTTTAAATTCTACCATCTCTTGCTAGCCCCTGCTTTGGCTAAGTCAATGATGTTGACAAAGCCTAAACCAGCTTCTTGGAAAGGATAACATAAATCTCTCCATTTTTTCCAATGAAGTTTGTGTTTACCCTCTTTTTTACCCCACAAAAAATTGGCTAATTCTTTTTCAATTTCTTTTATAAATTTGATTGAAGGCTACGTGATCATAATATTATGCATTATTAAACTTTCTAAAACATATTTTATAAGAGTTATTCTGCCCCCCATACTTAGATATTCTACTTTCCATCCTGCAATTTTCTTTTTTAATTTATTTATTAGAAGCGCTAAGTATTCTATCTTGAACTTTCCTTCATAAATCGGGCAACCTAAATAAATCATTTCTCCTTTTTTGTGAGAGAAACCTGTGATATTTTTAATTCTATGTGATAATGCAGTTGGGGCTTTATAAGATATCATATATTGACATTTTCTTTTGTTTAATTTTTGACCTGTTTCTTCCTCCATGCATTTTAATAAATCTATCAGATTACTTAATGATTTACCGCATCCATTAGTGAATATCATTACATCATCTGCATATGCTAGACAACTTACAAGAGGGGTGTTTTTTGGCTGTCTAAAAGTACCTATAAGACCATTTAACATTTTATTTTTAAGATTAACTATCAAGAGTTCTAGATAAATGTTAAATAGTGATGGCGATAGCGGGTCACCTTGTCTTAAACCTCTAACTGGCTTTATTTCCTTTCCTACTTTCCCATTTGTTATAATTCTAGCCCATGTGTTTGATATACATCTGTAAATCAGATCTATCCATGTCTCAGAGAAACCCATTTTTCTCATCGTTGAACAGAGAATACTCCATTCAACTCTATCAAATGCTTTGGAAAGATCTAGCTTAATTAAAACATTATTACCTCTTGTTTTAGTACCTATTTCTCTGCACATTTCTTTTGCCAAGCAGATATTATCCATAATCAATCTATTTTTCATAAAACCAGTTTGTTCTTCAGAAATAATTTTTGGTAATAGCAATGCTAATCTATTTTGTAGAATTTTGGCTAAAATTTTATATATTGAATTACAAAGACTAATTGGCCTAAAGTCCTCTCCTTTCTGTGGATTTTCCACTTTCGGAATGAGAATTAAATGAAAACTACCCCATTTCTTACCTATATCAGCTCCACAGAATATACTATTTATGGCTTTTTCTAAATCTTTTTTTATTATTTCCCAGCAAACCTGAAAGAACAATTGTTCCAACCATCTGGGCCAGCTACACTGTCTTTATTCATACTAAAAATTGCATTTCTAATTTCTTCTTCTTCAGGGAATCTTGTTAGCATATTATTATCATCTGAAGAAATTTTATTCTCAATGTTTTGTATAAGTGTGTTACCTTTTAGCTCTCTTATTCCACCTAAGTGATTCGCAAAAAACTTTGTAAAGTAATTTTGTATATCTAAGTCTTTTTCAAGCCATACATTTTCATTGTTTTTTATTCCCCTAATTCTATGTTTTTGATATTTTAGTTTAGCCACTTTTTGAAAAAATTTTGTGTTTTTATCTCCTTCTTTCAACCATTTAATTTTCGCTTTTTGTTTCCAGAAAGCTTCTTCCATTAACAGTTTTAATTTTAATTCCGCTTGTGCCTTGCTAAGAGTTCTTCTATTGATTATACTTTGGTCTATTTCAAATTCTAATTCACTTTTTAGTACTAACTCTTCTGCATCTTTTATATTTTTAATTATATTTCCAAATGTTTCATTATTCCATTTTTTTAATTCAACCTTTAGTCTACTCAATTTATTATTTAGAATTTGAATCGGATTTCCTGAAACCTCAAGATTCCAGGAGTCCTTTATCTTATTCAAGAATTCATGATGTAAACACCAAGAATTTTGAAATTTAAAGGAACCTCCTGTGTAAATTATTCTTTTAACAGAAATCAATAATGGACTGTGATCAGAGCAGGTTCTATTTAAATGATTAACCTCTGTAGAGCCAAACTGTTCTAACCATTTAAGGTTAAATAAGACCATGTCTAATCTAGCCCATATTGTGCCCTTCTTTTTCCAGTTATTGCACCATGTGAAAGATGAGCCATTAAATTTGGCTTCTATTAGATTAGTATTATTTATTGTGTCATTAAATTGAGCCATCCCTCTCTTATTTGGTGATCTACCACCCTTCTTTTCATTAAAATTTCTAATCGTATTGAAGTCTCCACCTATTATCCAGGGCTTATTTTCCAAGGCAGTTTTTCTCATTTCCTCCCATAATTCTTTTGTCTCCTCTTTTTTATTTTTGGCATAAACTATCGTTATTATTTCATTTTCATTTTGACTTAGACTCAGGTTTATTAATTGATTAGTATCTTTTAATATTTTTATGTCTAAATTATTTTTCCACAATATCCAGATTTTACCGTTATTATTAGAGTAACCATGATTAAATCCTAAAATAGTTTATAGTATTCTAGTTGAGTTTTTTCCACCATCGGTTCAGCTATTAAAACAAGATTAATTTTATGCATGTATATTAGTTTTTTCAATCTATTCCTTGAAGGGGAGTTTGCAATTCCCCTTATATTCCAATAAATGTAATTATACATTCTTTATGGATTTAGCTTGCGCTCTAGTAGTGTATTTGGTCTCATATATTTTATTTAAGTGTTTTTTCATTTTCCTTGGTTTTTTAAGTGAGCTTAATTCTCCTCCTTTCTCCACTTTCCATTCTCTATTTACTTGGATAGCCATTATTTTTAACTCCTCAATTGCCCAATCTTTATTTCCCATTTTTTGTTTTGTTTTAGAATTTTCTATATTTATATCATCTTTAGTTGTTCTTTGCTTTAGCTCATTTTCCTCCACATCCGTATAGAGGGAGGTCAAACTTTTTATTTCAAATTCTTCCTCAGAGTCCTCTTCAGCAAGGACAGCCCAGCTTTTATTTTTTTGGAATTTAGTTTTCATTTGAACTCTAGTTCTTTTATTTAATTCTGAAATTTTTCTAATCAACTCCCTCCTCTTACTCTCTTCTATTTATGCCCTTTCATCTTCTATATTCGGTTTGTTATATTCAATTAATTTTAGTTCTTCTACCTTACCATTCTGAATTTCTAATTGAGCAGTGTGTGAATTCTGTGGTTTTATTTGATATCTAATCAAATCTCCTCTTCTACCTACTGCCATTTTTCTCTCCTCTTGTTTTAGCTTATCATCTGTTCTTTTCTTGTTCACTAAACATGCTTCTAAACCATGACCCATCTTTTTGCAGCAAGAGCAGAATGGAGGGAGGTATTCTGGAATGATTTGTTGCCAAAATCCCCCTCCATCTATAGTTCCAATCCAGATACGATTGGGTAATGGTTTCTGTAAGTCCAACTCAACACAAACACGTGCAACACTCGGTCTAGAGAGTGTTGCAGTAGCACCATCAAGAAGAAGAGGAGAGCCAAGCAAACAAGCAATACGGTATAAAGCATACTTATCAAATAGATGAATCGGAAGCATGGGAAACAGCAGCCATACCGGGGCCAATGAGGATTCTTCCTTTGTCGTGAAGTTAGGGGTCCATCTGAACATTCTCATGGGATAACCCATGATATACCAGACGCCTTTCAACCATAGACGATGGAAATCCTCTTCAGAATGTAGTTGCATCAGCACGTGTTTATCTTCTATAAGCCCGATTTTAATCAAAGCTTTGAGCTTTAAAGCTTCAAAGAAGGAGCGAATATCATCAATACGAGGTCTACCATGCGAGAATTTACCCACAAGTGTGTGCTTGTGAGGTTCAGAGAGCATTCGAAGGTCTTCGGCAGAAAAAAATATCGAGGGTTCCTCGATATTTTTTTTTTCTTGAGTGTCCGAGGAAGACGAAGGAGGCGCGGTCCTCTTAACAAAATCCGAAAATGATTTCTTATTAACTAAGAAATCCATTGTCTTCAAAATTCGCTTGCAATTTGCTTCTTCCTCAACAAAAATTGCAGATTCTCTCCCTAGGAAGACGAAGGAGGCACGGTTCCTTCGAAGGTCTTCGGCAGAAAAAAATTATTTCATTTGTGTTCTTCTTCTCCTTCTTCTCATTCTTCTCCTTCTTCTTCTTATCCTTCATTTTCTTCTCCTCCTTCTTCTTCTCCTTCTTCTTGTTCTATTTCTTCTTCTTTCCCTCTTCCTCCTCCTCCTTCCTCTACGTCTCTTCTTCTCCTTATTCTTATTCTTCATCATTTCCTCCTCCTTCTTTTCCCCTCCTCCTTCTTTTCCCCTTCTTCTTCTTCCTCTCCTCCTCCTCCCTCCTTCTCTTTCTTTTTTTTTCTTCTTCTTCTTCTTCTCATTCTTCTCCTCCTCCTCCTCCGCTTCCTACTTATTATTATTATTATTATTATTATTATTTATCTTCTTCTTCTTCTCTTTCTCATTGTTATTATTATCCTCGATCTTTTTTATTCTCCTCATCTCTTCTTCTCCCTCGCTATTACCCTTCTTTTTCTTCTTCTTCTTAGTTTCTTCCTTTGCTTCTTATTCTTATTCTCCTTCTCTTCTAATTTCTTCTTCTCCTTTTTCTTTTTATCCTTTTTCTTCTTCTCCTTCTTCTTCTCCTTTTCCTTCTTCTCCTTTTCATTCTTCTCCTTTTTCTTCTCCTTTTTCTTCTCCTTTTTCTTCTCCTTTTCTTCTTCTGATTCATTTATTCTCATTCTTCTTCTTCTTCTTCTTATCCTTCTCCTTTTTATTTTTCTCCTCCTTCCTTTATTATTACTATTATTATTATTCTTCTTCATCTTCTTCTTTATTCTTCTCATTCATCTTCTTCTTTATTCTTCTCATTCATCTTCGTTTCCTTCTTCTTCTTCTCCTCCTCCTCCGCTTCCTTCTTATTCTTCTTCATCTTATTCTCATCATTATACTTATTTTTCTTCTTCTTCTTATCCTTCTCCTTCTTTTTCTTCTCATTCTCCTTCTCCTTCTTTTTCTTCTCGGTTTTCTTCTTCTTTTTTTTTCTTCTTCTTCTTATCTTTCTCCTTCTACTTCTATTTCTTCTTCTCCTTCTTCTTCTTCTTCAGATTCGTTTCTTCTAATTCTTCTTCTTTTTATACTTCTCCTTCTTCTCGTTTTTCTTATTCTCATTCTTCTTTTTCTTCTTCATTTTCTCTTTCTTCGTTTTCTTCTTCTATTTATTATTTTTATTATTCTTCTTCTTCTCGTCCTCCTCCTCCTCCTCCTCTTTCTTCTTTTTTTATTCTTCTTCTTATTCTCCTCCTTATTCTCCTTGTTCTTATTCTCATTCTTCTTCTCCTTCTTTTCCTCCTCCTCTTCATTTTTTTTCTTCTTCTCCTTATTCTCCTCCTCCTCCTTCCTCTACATCCTTTTTTTCTCATTCTTTTTTTTCTTCTCCTTATTCTTATTCTTCATCATCTCCTCATCCTCCTCCTTCTTTTTTCCCTTCTTCTTCTTCTTCTTCCTCTCCTCCTCCTCCTTCTCCTCCTTCTCCTCCTCCTCCTCCTTCTCTTTCTTTTTTTTTCTTCTTCTCATTCTCCTCCTCCTCCTCCGACTTATTATTATTATTATTATTATTCTTCTTCTTCTTCTCTTTCTCCTTCTTCTTTTTATCCTCCTTATTCTTCTTCTCCTTCTTCTTCTCCTTCTCCTTCATCCTCTTCTTCTCCTTCATCCTCTTCTTCTCCCTCTTCTCATTCTCCTTCATTTTCTTCTCCTTCTTCTTCTTCATCTCCTTATCTTTCTCCTTCTTCTTCTCCTTTTTCTTCTCCTTTTCCTTCTTCTCCTTTTTCTTCTCCTTCTTCTTCTTTTGATTCATTTTTCTCATTCTTCTTTTTCTTATCCTTCTCCTTCATTTCCTTTTTCTTTTTCTCCTCCTTTTATTATTACTATTATTATTATTATTATTCATCTTCTTCATCTTCTTCTTTATTCTTCTCATTTATTTTCATTTCCTTCTTCTTCTCCTCCTCCTCCTCCTTATTCTTCTTCATCTTATTCTTATCATTCTTCTTATTTTCCTTCTTCTTCTTCTTATACTTCTTCTCCTTCTTTTTCTCTTTCACTCTTCTTCTCCTTCTTTTTTTTTTTAAATGTTTGTTTTATTAATTATAACCCTCTCTTTTGGCGGAGGAATACCATTTTTACAAACTACTTCTACCCTTGACCCTTTTACACCCATTCTTGAAAAAATAAAACAAAACATATACTATATTAAGGTTTTTCTATCTACAGGTTTTCTCTTAAACCCATATGTCATGTGCTGCAAAATTTTATTCAAGGTTGATGGTGCCTTTTTTCTTTCCGTTTGTGTCTACATATTGGTGTTGAAGCATTTAGCACTTTTGCATTCAATGCTGATGGTGCCTTTTTATTCAAGGCTGATTTTGCCTCTTTTATTTTCCATTTTTCATTATCCTCACTTTTCCTTGCTTTCAAACTTTCGCATTCTCTACATTTTTCCTCCCTCATCGCAATGCTCCTCCTCACGGCATTAACTCTTGTTGAAGTCTGTAGCTTTATCGCTCAGTCTCCTTCTCCATCCCTTGACATTTTACTTCGACCGACTCTATTCTACCCCCTCTGACTTTATTCTGACATTTATACAAACACTTGGCAGACTTCATTTCATAACTCACCTACTCAGGACCCCTCAATTACAGACCACTGACCCTTAACACATGACCAACTCAGTAGCTGACCAGCTGCATACAGACAAAACCAGACCCATTAAAGACCTTTACAGACTATTTAAAACTCAATGACCATTTAATTAAGCTCTCTATCCTTGTGGATATTAAGCATACAGCAACACCATCTTACTCCCTTCTACTCCAACTAAGCCATTTCACTCTCTCTAAATCCTTTCTCTTCAAAGTACGAATGTACATGCATGCTGGTTGTCTTCGAGCTTCTTTAACTTTCTGCACATGGCCTCTTTGTTGCCTCATGATGCCTGTTTTAATCTGTACAAAGCATAGCAGAACATATATATTCTATACCTACCCATTTTAGTTTCCCCCCACCCCCTTAAAACATTGACAATCTGAATTACAAGAGAGGCAACAAAAAAGGTAAAAAACATAAATGGTTGCAGCCGACAGCATCTCCACCAGTCTTGAATTGTGGCTTTCATCTGATTACATGACTGTGTTGAAAAGGGCTTCTTTGCTTTTCTATCCAATCTTTTATTCACCCTCCACATAACACATTTGATAACACTTCTTTTTCAGTCTACTATGGTGATTTTTACAGCAGCGCAATCTTACTTTAAATCTTTGTGAAACCTTCACAAGTTTCCTGCCATAAAGACAAAGCAAACTCCAAGACTTTTCATACCTTTAACTTACCTACAGTAATCTCTTTTTTTGATCCATGTCTAGGCCTTTCTTGCTGCTTCTTATTAACGTCTATATCTTCCTTTTGCCCAATGCAACGAAGAGAATATCCCTTGCTCTTTGTGGTATGCAATCCCAGCTCTTCCCTTTGCTTATCTCCCATTTGAAATGATGCAAACATTGACTAACAACTAAGACTCTTCTAAAATACTGCAGACTTCCAGCAATAACACAACAGACCACCAAATATCTAAAAAAAGACAACCATACAGTAAAAACAGACCACCAAACACACAGACTTCCATAACCATCTCAGACCAGAAATTTTGAAATAAATAACATCAAAAACAAATTCTCCAACAAGCAGATTCGTGCTTGTGCTGTATGACCAGCTTAATTGAAATCAACCCAATTTTAAATTGAATGTCCAGCTTAATACCTGTAAAATGATAAGCAGAACAGCACAAAACAGCATACCGAAACTTAGTTTTCTTACCCGTTTATCCCTTTTAATTATTCACCTCAGTTTCAATTAATCACCCTTCAGGACCAGGGAAATTATTAAGATATGAGCCTCTTAACTGCATATATTAATAACTCGAAACCAAAAAAAATAGAAGAGATATACAAGTGTTATTCTATCAACCTTCTAAAATAAGGTAGTTCTTTGCGGTCCAATTTTATTATTCCTAAATATTTTTTTGGTATCGTGCCCTCATTAAACTCTTGATCTCCTCTTTTTCTACCTTCTTTGGCTAATCCATCTGCTAATGTGTTAACTTCTCTATATATATGATTTATAGTATAATCTGAATTTTTTAATATATACAGAATCTCCTCAATTTCCTCCTCATATTTCCATAAAGTTACTTGTTTATTAATTAGATTGACTAAGATTTTTGAATCTATTTGAATGTCTATATTTTTAATATCAGATTTTTTACACAATCTAATCCCTTCTCTTAAGGCTAAAATCTCAGCATGTAACGCCGATGAAGCATGAAACTTCCTTGTGAAAGCTAAAATTAGCTCACCTTCAGAGTTCCTTATCAAACCCCCCCCCCCCCCTCCTACTGCTCTAATGTCTCTGTCAAAGCTACCATCGGTATTTAAAGCCATTCTTTCTTTCGGAGGTTTTTCCCATTTTAATTCTACTATTTTAAAATGTTTTGGTAGCTTTTCTTTTAGATTCCAAAAAGTCATAATATCTTTATCTAGGCTCTTTCCCTGATTCTTTAATGGAGAAATCTCCGAAATTTTTCTAGTCTCTTCCTTTATCTCCTTCCAGATATCCTCTACCCTCATACGAGACCCTTCAAATCTACTTTTATTTCTAGCCTTCCAGATGCACCAGATCACTATTAAAGGAACATTACATTTAATCCATTTCTGTGCAGGATTTAAAACTTTTATTTTACTCCATTTTTGAAATCTAGCTTTTATTGTGTGCTGTTCATATTTTATGTTCAACTCTATTCCTAGTTTTCTCCATATTTCTGCTGCTACTTTTTCGTTTGAGAAGAGATGATCCAGTGTTTCTATTTCATTAGAACAGCATCCGCATCTTGATACTAACTGAATACCTTTCTTTATTAAGTTATTATCTAATGGAACAATATTAGATAGAACTTTCCACATGAAAGTTTTAATTTTTTGAGGAGTTTCATTTTCCCAAGCCCATTTAAATAAATATTGCTCTACTTGCCTTTTTCTTATTACGTTCTTGACAGATTTAAGTGAAAATGTTCCTACAGATGTTAATGTCCATTTCCATCCTTTTTTAGTGAGTTTAGAATAATTCTCCACTAGATCTCTTTGTTTAAGCATTTGAACCCAAACTTGCGAGCTCTTACTTTTATTTTTCTCTTTATGAATATCATCTTTTAAACAATACTTTGCACGCATAAATTTTGCCCATAAGCTATTATTTTCTTTCAATCTCCACCATCTCTTGCTAGCCCATGATTTAGCTAAATCTGAGAGATCGATGAATCCCAATCCAGATTCTTGAACAGGGAAGCATAAATCATTCCATTTTTTCCAATGCAATTTATGTTTTCCTTCTTTTTTCCCCCAAAAGAAATTAGCGAATTCCTTTTCAATCTTTTTAATTATTTTACTTGATAGTTTCATAATCATGATATTATGCATCAATGAGCTTTCTAATACATGTTTTATTAATATTATTCTTCCCCCCATACTCAAAAATTCTTCCTTCCATCCCGCTATTTTCTTTTTTAATTTATCTATTAAGAAATCCAAATACTCAGCCTTGAGTTTGCCTTCATACACTGGACATCTTAGATATATCATTTCCCCTTTTTTTTGAGAGAAACCAGTGACGTTTTTAATCCTATGAGCTAATGCTACAGGAGCTTTATAAGATATCATGTATTGGCATTTTCTTTTATTGAGTTTTTGACCTGTTTCATCTTCTAAATAAATTAACAAGTTCATCAGATTTTGTAATGATCTATACTCTCCATTAGTGAAGATCATCACATCATCTGCATACTCTAGGCAACTCACTAGTGAAGTGTTTTTTGGTTGCCTGAATGTACCTATCGAACCTTTAACCATATTTTCCTTAAGATTAACTATTAGGAGTTCTAGATATATATTAAATAATGCTGGTGAAAGAGGATCTCCTTGTCTAAGGCCTCTGACTAGTTTTATTTCTTCTCCTACTTTACCATTCGTAATAGTCCTAACCCAAGTATTAAAGATGCATCTGTAAACTAGATCTATCCATGTTTCTGAGAATCCCATTTTTCTCATGAAGAAACAAAGAATGTTCCATTCGACTCTATCAAAAGCTTTGGATAGATCTAGTTTTATTATTACATTATGCCCTCTTTTTTTTGCTCCTATCTCTCTACACAATTCTTTAGCTAAACTTATATTTTCCATTAGCAATCTCTTTTTCATGAAACCTGATTGTTCTATAAAAATAATTTTAGGTAGAAGGTGAGAAAGTCTATTTTGCATTATTTTTGCTAGAATTTTATATATTGAGTTACATAAACTGATAGGTCTAAAATCCTCCCCTGTTTGTGGATTTTCTATTTTTGGAATAAGGACAATATGAAAGCTACCCCATTTTTTTCCTATTTCAGCTCCACAAAAGATGCTATTTATGGCATTTTCTATATCTTTTTTGATTATATCCCAGCAGAACTGAAAAAAACCACAACTTCATCCATCGGGACCTGCTGCGCTATCCTTGTTCATGCTAAAAATGACTGTTTTAATTTCAGCTTCATCAGGGAAATTGATTAACATGTTATTATCTTCAGCTGTAATTTTATTTTCAATTTTTTGTAATAATGTATAACCTTTAAGCTCATTTCTTTCACTTAATTGATTTTTGAAAAACTTTGTAAAGTAATTTTGAATATCTGAATCATCATGCACCCAACATTCCTCATTATTTTTTATACCACTAATTCTATGTTTCTGTTGTTTAAACTTAGTTATTCTTTGAAAAAATTTTGTGTTTTTATCTCCTTCTTTTAACCATTTTAATTTAGATTTTTGTTTCCAAAATACTTCTTCCATTAATAATTTAAGTTTCAATTCTGCTTGTGCTTTGCTTAAAGCACTTCTATTGTTAGCATTTTGATCTGATTCAAATTCTAATTCCTTTTTAGAAACTAAATCTTCAGCTTCTTTTACATTTTTGTTTATATTTCCAAATACTTCCTTATTCCATTGTTTCATGTCTATTTTTAGCCTACTGAGTTTGTGATTCAATATTTGGATAGAATTTCCTGATGCATCTCTATTCCAGGAGTCTTTTACCATATTCAAAAAACCATGATGCAAACACCAAGAATTTTGAAATCTAAAAGAACCTCCTGTGTAAGTAGAGTTATTAATGGTGATTAAAAGTGAGCTATGATCAGAGCAGGTCTTATTCAAATGTTTCACTTCTGTCGCACCGAAATGCTCAAGCCATAAAAAGTTAAATAGCACTCTGTCTAATCTAGCCCAGATTGTGCCCTTCTTTTTCCAGTTATTACACCATGTAAAAAGAGAGCCCAAAAATTTAGCCTCTATTAAGCTAGTTTTGTTTACAATATCATTAAAATGAAGCATGGCTTTTTTATTTGGAGCTTTTCCTCCCTTCTTTTCTTTAAGACTTCTAACTGAGTTAAAGTCTCCACCTATAATCCAAGGCTTTTTTCCTAAAGATATTTCCTCCATATCTTTCCATAAATCTTTTCTATCTTCTATTTTATTTTTGGCATAAACTATCGTGATAATTTCATTAACATTATGACTCAAACTAATATTTATTAATTGATTTGTATCTTTTATGATTTTTATATTTAAATTACTTTTCCACATTACCCAGATTTTACCATTATTGTTAGCATATGCATGATCAAAGCCTAATGTGTTTTTGTAATGTCCTATTTGATCCCTATCTACCATGGGTTCAGCTATAGCAATGAGATTAATCTTATGCAAATATATTAATTTTTTCAATCTATTTCTAGAGGGGAGATTAGCAATTCCCCTAATGTTCCAGTAGATGTAATTATACATTAGTTAATGATTTAGCTTGCGCTCTAGTAGTGCACTTAGTTTTGTATGTTTTATTTAAATATTTTTTCATATTCCTTGGTTTTTTTAAGGAGCTCAAATCCCCTCCTCTTTCTCCTTTCCATTCTCGACCCATTTGAATGGCCATTATTTTTAACTCCTCAATGGCCCACTCCTTGTTACCCATGTTATATTTTAGTTTTTCAATCATTCTCCTTCTTTTTGTTCTCATTCTCCTTCTCCTTCTTTTTCTTCTCAATTTTCTTCTTCTTTTTTTTTTTTTAAGGTTTTATTTATTAATTAGAACCTTCTCTTTTGGCGGAGGAATACCATTTGTACAAGCTACATCTACCCATTTCCCTTTTACAACCAATTTTTAAAACTAAAACATAGAAAATCATAATTTAATTAACTCCTAATCTTTCTTAAGTTTAAATCAATTTGAAATGGTGATTCTTTTTTTTTTTTTGGAAACCTTTAAATAAATGCAGCATTTCAAGTCTCTTGATAGATCAATCTGTAAGAGAAGCCCTTCATATTGATCTTTATATAAATCTTTCCCATACTGGGTTTGATACTTTAAATCTTTATGAATTGACTTCCTGAAACAGCTTCTACCAGCCTGCTCCCACGCAACTAACAAACCAGAATCGAAAGTCCAACATCTACGTTTAGAATTGATGTCCTTGCTCCTTCTTTATCATTTGAATATGTCTATTGTCATTTCCATTTCTTTAGTCGTTTCCACTTGTGTTTAAAGATTATCCTGCATAAAACAAAAGTATCAAGATCTTTTGAGTAGAAGATCCATTACTTACCTATCCTTTACCCAATACAAGAGAGAGTATATCTCTTATTCTTCGTAGCATGCTTCCTCTTGAAAATCAATCCCAGCTATCTTTAAACTCCCTTTGCTGCTCGCCCATTAGTACATATACTTACGGACTAAGACTTTTCTAAAATAAATACAGACTACCATCAATATTAACATAGACTTCCATAAAAACCAACCACCAGAAATCTAAAAGAAACAGACCACCGAGCCTAAGTAACAGACATCCAAAACCAACTCAAACCACAAATTTTGAATTGAAACTCAAAAAAGAAAAAATAGATTAGTGCTTGAGCTGTGTATCCAGCTTTCTGCACCTTTTGTGTTAAATATTCAGCTTCAATACCTGTAAAATAGAAAAGAAAAATGGCCCAAACCAATAGTCTAAAACTTAGGTTTCTTACCGGTTTAGTCCCTTTAATTATTCACCTCGATTCCATTAATCACCCCTCAGGACCAGGGAGATTTTAAGATACAAGCCTGCATATTTTTTGAGCAACGAAACCCAAAAAAAACAATAGAGAAATAAAAACAGATGTTATTCTGAGAACCTTCTAAAATAGGGAAGTTCTTTGCGGTCCAATTTTATTATTCCTAGAAGTTTTTTTGGTAGCGTGTCCTCATTAAACTCTTGATCTCCTCTTTTTCTACCTTCTTTGGCTAACCCATCTGCCAATGTGTTAACCTCTATATATATATGATTTATGGTATAATCTAGAGTTTTTATTATTTGCAGGATTTCGTCGATTTCCTCCTCATATCTCCATAATGAAACTTGTTTATTAATTAAATTAACTAAGATTTTTGAATCTATTTGAATATCTATGTTTTTATTGTTAGATTTTTTACACAATCTAACTCCTTCTCTTAAAGCTAATATCTCAGCATGTAGTGCCGATGAAGCATGGAACTTCCTTGTGAAAGCTAAAATTAGCTCACCTTCAGAGTTCCTTATCGATCCCCCCCTCCTGCTGCTCCAATGTCTCTGTCAAAGCTGCCATCAGTATTTAGTGCCATTCTTTATTTCGGTGGTTTTTCCCATTTTAATTCTTTTATTTTAAAATGTTTAGGTAATTTTTCTTTTAGATTCCAAAAAGTCATAATATCTTTATCTAGGCACTTGCCTTGGTTCTTTAAAGGAAAAATCTCCGAAATTTTTCTAGTCTCTTCTTTTATCTCCTTCCAGATATCTTCTACATTGATACGATACTCTTCAAATCTACTTTTATTTCTGGCCTTCCAGATGTACCAGATAACTATTAGAGGAACATTACATTTAATCCATTTCTGAGCAGGCTTTAAAGATTTTATATTACACCATTTTTGAAGTTTAGATTTTATTGTGAGCTATTCATATTTTATATTCAGCTCTGTTCCTAGTTTCCTCCATATTTCTGTTGCTACTTTTCCATTTGAGAAGAGATGGTCCAGTGTTTCTATATCGGGTGCACAACATTCACATCTTGATACTAACTGAATGCCTTTCTTTGTTAAGTTATTATCTAGTGGAACAATATTTGAAAGAACTTTCCACATAAAAGTTTTGATTTTTTGAGGATTATCATTTTCTCAAGTCCATTTAAATAAATTCTGCTCTACTTGCCTTTTTCTAATTACATTCTTAACCGATTTGAGAGAAAATGTTCCTTCTGGTGTTAATGTCCATTTCCATCCTTCTTTAGTGAGTTTTGAATAATTCTCCACGAGGTCCCTTTGTTTGAGCATTTGAACCCAAATCTGCGAACTCTTACATTTATTTTTCTCTTTATAAGTATCATCTTCTAAACAGTACTTTGCACGCATGAATTTCGCCCATAAACTATTATTTTCTTTTAATCTCCACCATCTCTTACTAGCCCATGATTTAGCTAAATCTGAGAGATCAATGAATCCTAGTCCAGATTCTTGGATATGAAGCCATAAATCATTCCATTTTTTCCAATGCATTTTATATTTTCCCTCTTTTTTCCCCCATAAGAAATTGACAAATTCCTTTTCAATCTTTTTAATTAACTTAATTGGTAGTTTCATAATCATGATGTTATGCATTAATGAGCTTTTTAAGATGTGTTTTATTAATGTTATTCTTCCCCCCATACTCAAGAAATCTTCCTTCCATCCCGCTATTTTCTTTTTTAATTTATCTATTAAAAAATCCAAATATTTAGCCTTGAGTTTGCCTTCATATACTGGACAACCTAGATATATCATTTCCCCTTTATTATGAGAGAAACCAATGACTTTTTTAATTATGTGAGCTAATGCTATGGGTGCTTTAAAAGATATCATGTATTGGCATTTTCGTTTATTTAGTTTTTGACTTGTTTCATCTTCTAAGCAAATTAACAAATTCATCAGATTTTGTAAAGATCTATACCCTCCATTGGTGAAGATCATAACATCATCTGCGTATGCTAAGCAACTCACTAGTGGAGTGTTTTTTGGTTGCCTAAATGTGCCTATCAAGCCTTTTGCCATCTTATCTTTAAGATTAACTATTAAGAGTTCTAGATATATATTAAATAATACTGGTGAAAGTGGGTCCCCTTGTCTTAGACCTCTGATAGGTTTTATTTCTTCTCCTACTTTTCCATTTGTTATAATCCTAACCCAAGTATTAGAGATGCATCTATAGACTAGATCTATCCATGTTTCCGAGAATCCCATTTGTCTCATGATGAAACAAAGAATATTCCATTCGACTCTATCAAATGCTTTGGATAAATCTAGTTTAATTATTACATTATGCCCTCTTTTTTTTGTTCATATTTCTCTACACAATTCTTTAGCCAAGCTTATATTCTCCATTATCAATTTATTTTTCATGAAACCTGATTGTTCTATTGAAATAATTTTAGGTAAAATATGTGAAAGTCTATTTTGTAAAATTTTTGCTAAAATTTTATATATTGAGTTACATAAACTAATAGGTCTAAAATCCTCCCATGTTTGTGGATTTTCTATTTTTGGAATAAGGACAATGTGAAAGCTGCCCCATTTTTTTCCTATTTCAGCTCCACAAAATATGCAATTTATGGCTTTTTCTATATCTTTTTTGATTATATCCCAACAAATCTGAAAAAAACAAAAATTCCATCCATCAGGGTATGCTGCGCTATCCTTGTTCATACTAAAAATGACTGCTTTAATCTCATCTTCATCGGGGAAATTAATTAACATATCATTATCTTCAGCTGTAATTTTATTTTCAATTTTTTGTAATAATGTATATCCTTTAAACTCTTTTTTTTTCACTTAATTGATTTCTGAAAAACTTTGTGAAGTAATTTTGAATACCTAAATCATCATGCACCCATACTTCATCATTATTTTTTATACCACTAATTCTATGTTTTTGTTGTTTAAACTTAGCTATTCTTTGAAAAAATTTTGTGTTCTTATCTCCTTCTTTTAACCATTTTAATTTAGATTTTTGTTTCCAAAATACTTCTTCCATTAATAATTTTAGTTTCAAATCAGCTTGTGCTTTGCTTAAAGCTCTTCTGTTGTTAGCATTTTGATCAGATTCAAATACTAATTCTTTTTTAGAAACTAAATCTTCAGCTTCTTTTACATTTTTGTTAATATTACCAAAAACTTCCTTGTTCCATATTTTCATGTCTATTTTTAGCCTATTGAGTTTGTGATTCAATATTTGAATGAAGTTTCCTGATGCCTCTCTGTTCCAGGAGTCTTTTACCATATTCAAAAAACCATGGTGCAAACACCAAGCATTTTGAAATCTAAAGGAACCTCCTGTGTTAGTAGGGTTTTTAATGGTAATTAAAAGTGGGCTATGATCAGAACAGATCTTATTCAAATGCTTCACCTCTGTCACACCGAAATGCTCAAGCCATAAAAAATTAAATAACACTCTGTCTAATCTAGCCCAGATAGTACCCTTCTTTTTCTAGTTATTACACCATGTAAAAAGAGAACCCAAGAATGTAGCCTCTATTAAGTTAGTCTTGTTTATAATATCATTAAAATGAAGCATGGCTTTTTTATTTGGAGCTTTTCCTCCCTTCTTTTCTTTAAAATTTCTAACTGAGTTGAAATCTCCACCTATAATCCAAGGCTTTTTTTCTAAAGATATATTCTCCATATCTTTCCATAATTTTTTTCTATCTTCTTTTTTATTTTTGGCATAAACTATCATGATAATTTCATTAACATTATGACTTAAACTAATATTTATTAACTGATTTGTTTCTTTTATGATTTTTATATTTAAAATACTTTTCCACAATACCCAAATTTTACCATTAATGTTAGCATATGCGTGATCAAATCCTAGTATATTTTTGTAATGTCCTATTTGATCCCTATCTACCATGGGTTCAGCTATAGCAATAAGATTAATTTTATGCAAATATATTAATTTTTTCAATCTATTTCTAGAGGGGAGATTAGAAATTCCCCTAATGTTCCAGTAGATGAAATTATACATTAATTAATGACTTAGTTTGCACTCTAGTAGTGCACTTGGTTTCGTATGTTTTATTTAAGTATTTTTTCATATTCCTTGGTTTTTTTAAAGAGCTCAAATCCCCTCCTCTTTCCCCTTTCCATTCTCGGTCCATTTGAATAGCCATTATTTTTAACTCCTCAATGGCCCACTCCTTATTTCCCATGTTATATTTTAGTTTTTCTAGATTTATATCATCTCTTTGCGTTCTGATTTTCTGCTCTTCTTCCTCTCTATTGGTATAAAGGGAAGTCAAACTTCTTATTTCTAAATCTTCTTCTGAGTAATCAATTATAGGTACTGCCCAAGCTTTATTTTTAGTTTGTTTGTTTTTCATATAAACTCTTGTTCTTCTGTTTAAAAATGATATTTTCTTTATCATTTCAGCCCTTCTTGCATCTTCTAGATTAGCTACTGCCCTATCTTTTTCTTAATTCATTTTATTGTATTCGATTAATTTTATATCATTTTCATCATTATTCTGTTCTTCAAAGTGAACAGATTGTGTGAGTTGGGGTTTTATTTGATATCTCACTATCTCTCCCCCCCTTCCAGCTGCCATGAATCTGTCCTCCCTCATTAGATTGTTTTCCTCTCTTCGTTTTTTAACTAGGAAAACATCAATTCCATGTCCTATTTTCCTACAGCAAGAAAAATAATTTGGGAGGCTTTCTGGAACAACTTGCTGCCAGAAACCTCCACCATTTGTGTTACCTATCCAAATACGAGAAGGAATAGGCTTCTGTAAATCAGTTTCAATGCATATACGTGCTACACTAGGTCTGGAAAGTGTAGCAGTAGCACCATCCAAGAGAAGAGGAGAACCAATAGAGCAAGCAATGCGATACAGAGCATATTTGTCAAATAAGTGAATCGGTAGCAAGGGAAACAGGAACCATACCGGAGCCACCGACGTTTCTTCCTTCGTGGAGAAGCTCTCTGTCCATTTGAAGGTTCTCATGGGATAACCCATGATGTACCAGATACTTCGCAACCAAATCCTATGAAAATCCTCTTCGGAAAACAATTGTAACATGATATGTTTATCGTCGATTAAGCCAACCTTAATAAGCATTTTAAGCTTCAAGGAATCAAAGAATGGACGAATATCTTCCATGCGAGGGTGACCGTGTGAAAATTTGCCAACGAGAGAGTATTTGTGAGGCTCGGGTAGCTTCTGTAAGTCTTCGGGCGAGAACAAAATTGAGGGCTCCTCGATAAAATTCACGTGAGTATCCGAAGAAGATGACACTATGCACGCAGTTTGTTTAAAAAAAATTAGAAAAGGATTTCTTATTCTCTAAGTAATCCATTTCCTAAAAAAAGAGCTTGAAATCTGCTTCTTCTTCCTCAAAATTTGCACTTTCTCTCTCTATAAATCTGCTTCTTCTTATTCTCTTTCTCCTTCTTCTTCTATTTCTTCTTCTCCTTTTTCTTCTTCTTTAGATTCATTTCTTCTCATTCTTCTTCTTTTTATACTTCTCCTTCTTCTCGTTTTTTCTTATTCTCATTTTTCTTTTTCTTCTTCCTTTTCTCCTTCTTCTTTTTCTTCTTCTATTTATTTTTTTTATTATTCTTCAACTTCACGTCCTCCTCCTCCTTCTTTTTTTATTCTTCTTCTTATTCTCCTACTTCTTCTCCTTGTTCTTATTCTCATTCTGCTTCTCCTTCTTTTCCTCCTCCTCCTCATTCTTTTTCTTCTTCTCTATATTCTCTTCCTCCTCCTCCTTCCTCTACGTCTTTTTCTTCTCATTTTTTTTCTTCTTCTCCTTATTCTTATTCTTCATCATCTCCTCCTCCTCCTCCTTCTTTTTTCCCTTCTTCTTCCTCTCCTCCTCCTCCTCCTCCTCCTTTTCTTTCTTTTTTCTTCTTCTTCTTCTTCTTCTTCTTCTTCTTCTCATTCTTCTCCTCCTTCTCCTCCTCCTCCTACTTATTATTATTATTCTTCTTCTTCTTCTCTTTCTCCTTCTTTTTATCATTCTTATTCTTTTTCTCCTTCTTCTTCTTCTCCTTCTTCTCATTCTCCTTCATTTTCTTCTCCTTCTTCTTCTTCATCTCCTTATCTTTCTCCTTTTTCTTCTCCTTTTTCTTCTTTTCCTTCTTCTTCTCCTTTTTCTTCTCCTTCTTCTTCTCCTTTTTCTTATCCTCCTTATTCTCCTTTTTCTTATCCTCCTCCTTCTTCTCCTTTTTCTTCTCCTTCTTCTTCTTCTGATTCATTTCTTCTCATTCTTCTTCTTCTTATCCTTCTCCTTCTTCTCCTTTTTCTTTTTCTCCTCTATATTTTATTATTACTATTATTATTATTATTCTTATTTTTCATCTTCTTCTTTACTCTTCTCATTCATCTTCTTTTTCTTCTTCTTCTTCTTCTTCTTCTCCACCTCCTTCTTATTCTTCTTCATCTTATTCTTATCATTCTTCTTATTTTCCTTCTTCTTCTTATCCTTCTTTTTCTTCTCATTCTCATTCTCCTTTTTTTTCTTCTTCTTTTTCTTCTTCGTTTTCTTCTTCTTCTTCTCATTTTCTTCTATTTCTTCTTCTCCTTCTTCTTCTTCTTCTTCAGATTCGTTTCTTCTCATTCTTCTTTTTTTTATACTTCTCCTTCTTCTCTTTTTCTTATTCTCATTCTTCTTTTTCTTGTTCCTTTTCTCCTCCTTCTTTTTCTTCTTCTATTTATTATTTTTATTATTCTTCTTATTCTTGTCCTCATCCTCTTCCTCCTCCTTTTTTTATTCTTCTTCTTATTCTCATTCTTATTCTCATTGTTCTTATTATTATTCTTCTTCTCCTTCTTTTCCTCATCCTCCTTTTCCTCATTCTTTTTCTTTTTCTCCTTATTCTTCTCCTCCTCATAATTTTTTTATTCATTCTTCTCCTCCTCCCCCTCCTCCTTCTCCTCCCCCTCATCCTTCTTCTCCATCTTATTCTTCTACTTCTTTTTCTTGTTTTTATTATTCTTTTCCTCCTCCTCCTTCTCCTTCTTCTTTTTCATCTACTTCTTTTTCTTATCTTTCTTATTCTTCTTCTTTTTCATCTACGTCTTTTTCTTCTCCTTCTTATTCTTCTTCTTCTCCTTCTTCTTTTTCATCTACTTCTTTTTCTTCTCTTTCTTCTTCTTCTTCTTCTTCTTCTTCTTCTCCTTCTTCTTTTTCATCTACTTCTTTTTCTTCTCATCCTTCTTCTTCTTTTTTATCTTTCTTCTTCTTATGATTCTCCTTCTTCTCCTTCTATTTCTTCTTCTTCTCCTTCTTCTTCTTCCTTTTAATTTCCTTCTTCTACTTCTTCTTTTTAATTTCCTTATTCTCCTTCTTTTTCTTATTCTTATTATTCTTCTTCCTCTTCTTCTCCTCTTCTTCTCCTCCTTCTTATTCTACTCTTTCTTCTTCTTCTTCTTCTTCTCCTTCTATTCCTTCATCTCCTCCACCTCCTTATTTTTCTTCTCCTCCTTTTCTACTCATTCTTCTTCTTCTTCTTATCCCTCTTCTTCTTCTCCTTTTTTTTCTTTTCCTCCTCCTCCTCCTCCTACTTCTTATCCTTCTCCTCCTCCTCCTCCTCCTCCTTCTTCTCATTCTTTTTCTTTTCCTTCTTTCCTTCTTATTGTTCTCATTCTTCATATCTTTCTTCTTAGCTTTCTTCTTCTCCTCCTCCTCCTCCTTCTTCTTCTCCTTCTTTCTCTTCTCATCCCTCTCCTCCTCCTCCTTATTCTCCCTATTCTTCTTCTCCTTCTCTTTCTCCTCCTCCTCCTCCTCTTTCTTCTTCTTCTTTTTCTTCTCATTCTTCTTCTCCTCCTCCTCCTTCTCCCTCTTCTTATTATCATTCCTTTTCTTCTCTTTTTTCTTCTTCTTTTCCTTCTTCTTCTTCTTCTTCTTCTTCTCATTCTTCTTATTTTTCTTCTTCTTCTTCTTCTTCTTCTTCTTCTCATTCTCCTCCTTTTTTTCCTTCTTCTCATTCTTTTTTCTTCTCCTTCTTGCTCTTCTTCTTTTCTTCCCCCTTCTTCTCCATTTTTTCCTTCTTCTCATCCTCCTCCTCCTCCTCCTCCTTCTCCATTTTCTCCTTCTTCTTCTCCTCCTCCTCCTCCTCCTCCTCCTCCTCCTCCTCCTCCTTCTCAAGCTCCTCCTCCTCCTCCTCATTCTCCACCTCCGCCTTCTTCTTTTTCTCCCCATACTTCTTCATCTTCGTCATCATCTTCTTCTTCTCCTTCTTCGCATTCTTCTCCTTCTTCTCCTTCTCCTTCTTTATCTTCTCCTTTTTCTTCTTCTCCTTCTCCTTTTTTCTTCTCCTTCTTTTTCTTCTTCTCCTACTTTTTTTTCTTCTCCTCCTCTTCCTTCTTCTCCTTTTTCTCCTCCTCCTCCTCCTCCTCCTCCTCATTTCTCCTTGTACTTCTCCTTTTGATTCATTTCAAGCTAGCCATTGGACTAGAGCTGGACTAGCTAGCTATTGTGTAACATATGCTAGCTAGCCTAGCCCTTCTAGGCAAGTGGCATTATGACAGTGGGGTAGTGTAGTTTATATTGGGGTTTCAAGTAGAATATATAATCGAATTGGAACATAACATTGTAGAATTTATATTTGTATCCTTTAACCTATAGAGGATCACATGTGTTTCATAAAAAACAAGAAGAAAGGGTAAACGAAACTTACCTTTTGTAGATCGGTTCGTCAAGCCTTAAGTTTGCATCTTGGTTTTTTTTTAGATCTTCAAAGGTGTTGCTTTTCTGAAAAGTGACCATCCTCTACAAGTATCCATACACAAGCAAATAATAAATAATCTTGTTGAATGCTAGTTCTATTTTGTCTTCTCAAAAATGAAATTAGGTGTTTTCATTTTCTTTGTTTCTTTGAGTAAAGGATGACTGCTTGCTTCATATATGTCTCGCATATAAAAATACAAGTCTGATAGGGTTTAAGTCAAAAACAAATTTAATATTATTATAAATTTAAAAATCTTTTAAATAATAACAATTTAAATTTAAGTCCTTAAAAAACCCTTTTAAATAAGAAAATGAATTTATATTATAAAACTCTTTTAAAAAACCATTTACAGATAATTTCTTTAGTAAATAAGAAATATAACAGATTAATTATTTGTTTAAATTATAAATTTAAACTTTCTCAAAATTAAATTCAAATATAAATAACAACTAATTGTTATTTGTAATTTAAAATAATATAATCATTTTAAATTACTACAAGGAGTGAAAAACTACAATCATTATTATTTATTCTTAATGTGCGATCCTATAGGTTCAATTAATATTGATAGTAAGACTAAATCATATTTTGCTTCTACAAGTCATAAGTGGTCTATATCAAGACATGATTACCCAAGTTAAATAAAAAGCTCATGATCCGAGACAGCCTTAATATAGCTAATGACATAATATTTTTGTCTCATGATATCTTGATAGACTATAAAGCACGAACAATGTCAACCTTATATCATTCAAGCTTTTATTACACTAAACCAAATTAGACTGACTAAACAAATGAAATTAATCTTCATCAATTCATTTGAGTATAGCCATACATTTCTTAGTCTCAATTATCGAAGGGAACCATAGATATCTCTATTATAATAAGAGAGACAAATTACATCTTAATTGCTCATATCTCACTACATAAATCTTATAATGTTCGAGTATAACCTTTATAGTCATATGATTAAAGATAACATTTGATTATATCAAAACACAATATTCCTTATGTTGAGAACTAAAGTGATCTCAGGTCAAAGGATTTAATGACACAACTATTAGAGATTAACTTATGACTTTGATCCATGTATTAATCTCAAGACAGGTTTGTCCAATATTTGTTCTCAACAAATTAATATAAATTTGATTTAAATCTCATACACATCCATCCTATGAATATCAATCAAACTTTATACTACTCTTAATTCATTATTATTCCCATAACAATAACTGATTAGGGATATTTAAAATAATTAATAATATTATTCAAGGTCATTATATATAATAAATATGCAAATCATCACAATAATTAATTCTCACAAATAGTTAAACTATCTTGTACATATGATAGGTCTAAAGTATTATTACTAACAATCTTCTACTTGCACTAGGCCATTCATCAATGTATCTAATACCTTTGAACTTAGCATAATGATCATGTTTTGTTTGTGGTAAAGGCTTGGTCAATGGATTAGCAACATTATTTTCTGTTGAAACTCTACATATCTTAACATCACATCTTTCAATGATTCTCGAATGAGATGATAATGCCTAAGAATGTGTTTGGATCCCTGATATAATCTAGGATCATTTTCATTTTCAATAGCACCATTATAGTCATAATAAACATCAACAGGATTTGTGATGCTAGGAACTACTTCAAGGTCAGTAATAAACTTCTCGATCCAAACTGCTTCATTTACTGCATCAGATGCTACAATGTCATTAGCTTCAGTTATAGATTCAGCAACAATACTTTGGTTTGAACTTTTCTAGCTAACTGCACTACCATTTAAACAAGACACATATCCTGACTACGATTGAAAATCATCTTTGTTAGATTTGAAGCTTGATCATCTTCCAATCTATCATATACTAAGAACATATCTTTAGACTTTCTCATATACTTAAAAATGTTCTTGAGACGTATCTAATGACTTTCACCATGATCTGACTAGTATATACTTGTTATGCTTAAAGCATAAGATACATCTGGTCTAGTGCACAACATGATATACATGATAGATCCTATTGCTGAGGCATAAGAAATCTTATTCATCCACTCTCTCTCATCTTTAGTGTTAGGACACTGGGATTTTCTAAGAGGAATACCCTGAGACATAGTCAAGTATCCTCTCTTGGAATCTTGCAAACTGAACATTTTAGTACTTTGTCTATGTAAGTACTTTGACTTAGACTAATTAGCCTCTTAGATCAATCTCTAAAGATCTTTATCCCTAGGATATAGCAACTTCGCCTAAGTTATCCATTGAGAAACTTTTCCCTAACCAAGACTTGATATTCAACAAGGTAGGGATATTATTCCCAGTGAGTAAAATATCATCAACATATAAGACCAAAAATATAATTGTGCTCCCACTAAGTTTCTTATAAACACGAGGCTCATCTTCATTTTTGACAAATCCAAACCCTTTGAATGATTCATCAAAACTAAGATTCTAATTCCGAGAAACCTACTTCAAACCATAAATAGATCTTTGAAGCTTGCATACTTTACCAGAATTCTTAGGTTGTACAAAACCCTCAGGTTGTGTCATTAACACATCCTCAAGTAATTTTCTATTAAGAAATATAGTTTTAACATATATTTGTCAAGTCTCATAATCATAATATGTAGCAAAGACAATAAGAATTCTGATAGACTTAAGCATAGGTATAGGTGAAAAGTTTCATAGTAGTCTATACTATGAGTTTGTTTGGAACCCCCCATAGCTAGCCTTGCTTTGTAAGAATGCAATTTGTCATCCATGTCAATTTTCTTTTTAAACCCCCATTTGCACCCAATGGTCTTTGTACCTTCAGGTGAGTCAATTAAGTTTCATACCTTATTATCATACATGGATTGAATTTCAGATTTCATGGCCTTTAACCATTTCTCAGAGTCTTGATCCAAAATAGCCTTTTAATAGGTAGTGAGTTCATTTTGATCAACTAACAATACATCATTGTTATCATTCATAAGAAATTCATATCTCTAAGGCTCAGGATGTACCCTATCAGATTTACGTGAATTTTGTACTATAGGAGGTGTATCAATAATAGTCACAAGAAATCTATATCTCCTACTAGTTTCCTTAGAAATAAATTCTCTTTCTAGAAAGATACTATTTAAAGCAACAAATAGTTTGTTCTCTATGAGATTGTAAAAGTTATACCCTTTAGTCTCTTTAGGATATCACACAAAAAGATATTTATCAAATATGAGCTCCTGCTTATTTGAATCTTGATGTTTTACATAAGTCTCACAATCCCAAATCTTAAGAAAAGATAAAATGGGTCTTTTACCAATCCACATCTCATATGGTGTCTTTTAAACCATTTTGGATTGAACTCAATTTAGTATGAATGTAGCTATTTCAAGTGCATAACCTCAAAGGTAAATGTAAAATATGTTGGACTCATCATAGATTAAAGAATATCTGTGAAATCCCGAAAAAAATGAAGAAATAAATAATATGATTTGTTTCTGGAAAAAAAAAAGAGCAAAATAGTAATTTTGCAATAATAAAAATAAACATAAAACTTTAGAACCCTGATGATAAAATGGATTTCATTATTGAATTTGTCTTGAAAATATAACTACGGTGATAAATTTCGTCAAATTCTGAGGAAGTCAGAAATTTGTTATTTTTTTAATTTATTTAAATAATTATTAGAAGAAAAAAATAAATTTAAAAAAAGAAAAAGAAAAGGGGAAGATCGTGCCATGACGTTAGCACGTGGCTATGCAAGTGTGGTCAGGTATCTTACAAAAAAAATTAAAATAAAAATATAATGATAATAATCTTTTTAAATAAAAAAAGAAAAAAAACTCGGGAATCCAGAAAATGAGATGATGCCTGATGGGGAATGAAAAAAACTTCGGGAGAGAGAGAGAGAGAGAGAGAGAGTCACTGTGCGAGGAAAAATATATAAATGAACCAATAATTTTTTTTGATCACACAGGATTATTCTGGAGTCAGAATAGAATAGTCCAATAATTAAAGTTGCTTTATGTGCCGAGATCTTCAGTTTGATATAAATTTATAAAGTTTCTGTGAAATTTTCCGAAAGCTAGTTGTTTTCTCCTATCAGAATTTCTTTCTATTTAAATGCTATAAATTGAACATGTTTTATATTTCAATTCGAATTGTTAGAAATATCTTTGGAAATGGTTAATTGGTAAAAAATTTTTGTGTTTCATTTAGTAAAATTTTGATCATATTTTATATCTGAAATATCATTTAATCATAAATGGCATAATTGCATTTCATATGCACGGGAACATTCCATATACATGGGTGGGTGCATTACACACACACACACACATATAAATGTGTATAGATTGTATTTGGCGAACTCGAATTGGGATAATGTCTAGACTGAGTTGTGATATATTTTTCTGGGGTATGACTAGTATAAATTTGTGAACTCGAATTGGGACAACGTTCAAGCTGAGTTACACAGTAATTTTTAGAAAATATCCAAGGAAATAAATATTTTTTATGGATAAATGTATGATGTGTTTTTCAGAGGAGGTCTATATTTATTGTGGTAAATCCAAGAAAATCATATTTTATTCGGAGAAATATCTAATATATTTTTTAGAGGAGGTCCATATTTTTCGAAATAATTTCAAAAAAATAAATAAATAAATAAATAAATAAATAAAATAAAATAAAATAAATAAATATATATATATATATCAATATATATAATATGTCACACTTGGCTTCGATATGTGTGAGGGAGTCGATGAGACTTAGGAATATGGGCATATAAATATTTCATCTATAATTATATTCATATAAATATTGTTCTTGAATGAGCGTTGATATATATGCATGATGTTCTACGTGCACTTAGGTAGGGAGTAACTCTATAGAAGTTTACCTATACTGAGCTTTGCTCACTTCGTTGTGGGACTCCTTTTTAGGTAGAGGTTTAGGGCAGATGAGAGATCCACATGCAGGATCACATCTGTGAATTGAAGCCGGTTGTGGCTTAAATAATATATTATGTATTTTTTTATTCTGCTGAGTAAATAAAATGGAAAAAAAATGTATGGTACATTTGAAAAAATTGTATTTTATTGCACATTGTATTGTGTGATGGAATGAATGAGGCCACATGAAGATGTGGTGTCACAGCTTGGTATCATAGGTTTAAGTATATGATATATAAATATCTAATACTTGGTAGAAAAATAAAGAACACTAGGGTAAAGAAAAATAACCTTAGCGGTTCAGAAAATGAAATGATATTTTCAAAATGAAAAGATTATTATTAGATGGCATGTGCAGTAATAATAGGGAATGACTGTGATTCTTATATTATTATTTGACTTATGTAGATGGCAAGTAGAGAATGAGGATATCGAGGACGTCCATGAAATAAGGATCAACCTCCAGCCTTCTTTGATCAACAGGCTCTATTAGAGGATGTGAGTGTCACCATTGTGAGAGTTGCACAAACTAGTGTAGCTGGAGGTCAAAAGGAGCCAAGTAACCTACAAAGGTTCAAGGAACATCATCCTCTCATATTTATGGGAGGAGGGGAAACAATGATAGTAGATCATTAGTTATGGCAAGTTGAGAAAAACTTGGATGAGACATTGTATGTGTCTTTTCCTTTAGGGACTAAGGTGAAAATTAGTCAGATATGTCAAGATTATGAGTTAGAAATCTTAATAATTCTACTCATGGCAGACCTCAGAGTCATGGAAATATGAGATTTTGATGTAATTCTTGGAATGGATTGATTAATAGCACATCAAGTCATTATTGATTGTGATCATAGGAAAATTTTTATCCACATACCAGATGATATATGTGTTGTATTTCAGGGGGATAAGCTTGATGCTTTTCCCTAGACTATATATGATTCTAAATGGCATGGACAAGTTATGAGTTGGTTGACATGTCTCACCCTAGAAGAAGAGGAGACATTGAATATGGATCTTCCTCGGATAGTTTGTGAATATAAGAATATTTCTTCTGATTAATTACTAGGATTACCCCCACACAGAAATGTGGATTTTTGTATTGAGTTACATCCTGGTACATCACCCATTTCTATGACTTCACATAGGATGAAACTGATTAAATTACAAGAACTCAAGGTCCAAATACAAGATTTGTTGGATAAGGGGTTCATTAGACCCAACACTTCAACTTGGGGTGCTCCGGTTTTATTTGCAAAAAAGAAAATTAAATATTTTTGACTGTGCATTGATTATCGACAGTTAAATAGGGTTACGATAAAGAATCGATATGTGTTGCCAAGGATTATTGATTTATTTGACTAGTTAAAAGGGGTACGTGTCTTTTCTAAAATAGATCATCGTACTGGATATCACCAATTGTGAGTTAGAAAGGCTGACATCCCTAAGACAACATTTAGAACATGGTATGGGCATTTTGAGTTTATAGTAATGCCTTTCGGATTAACGGATACACTAGCAGCATTCATGGATCTCATGCACAGAATATTACCGCCATATTTATATCATTTTGTTGTGATTTTTGTGGATGATATTTTGATCTATTCTCTGTCCGAAGGAGAGTTTGAAGATCATTTAAATATGATTCTCCAAACTTTGAGAGAACATAAGTTGTATGCTGAGTTTGGTAAATGTGACTTTTGGTTGACAAAAGTAACATTCTTGCGACATGTAGTGTCATCTTCTGGTGTCTTAGTGGACCTTTAAAAAGTCAGGGCAGTCATGAGTTGGGAGAGGCCAAAGTCAATTTTTGAAATACTTAGTTTTTTGAGATTGGCTGGGTATTATAGAAGATTTATAGAGAATTTTTCCTGGTTAGCTGCTCCAATGACTAAATTGACCAGGAAAGAAGTCAAGTACGAGTGGACTGATTCATGCGAAAAGGCATTCCAAGAATTGAAAAGAGACTTACTTCAGCTCCTATTCTGATAGTTCCGGATAGGGGACAGAAATATACAATGTATTATGATGTCTCGAAAGATGGATTGAGATATGTTCTGATGTAATCTGGGAGAGTTGTAGCTTATGGTTCAAGGCAGTTAAAGAATCATGAGCAGAATTACCCCACACATGATATAAAGTTGGAGACTATAGTCTTTGCTTTAAAAATATGGTGTTACTATTTGTATGGGGAGCAATTTGAGGTATATTCAGACCATAAAAGTCTTAAATATATCTTTACACGATGAGACCTTAACATGAGATAGTGTCGATGGATGAAGTATATAGAAGATTATGATTTTACTTTGCATTACCTTCCAGGTAAGGCAAAAGTGGCGACTGATGCACTTAGTCGGAAATCACAATGTGCACTAACTAGTATAGCTTTGCGGGAATGGGATATGCTTGAAACTATGAGATGATTCAGCTTACAATATAGCAGTAAAAGTCAGTGTGTTATCGAGAGTTTAATAGCAATACATTCGCTATTAAATAAGGTGATTGAGATGTAGAAACAAGATGTAGAAATATTATCTATAAAGAACCGAGTAGAGACTGGTACATGCGATGAAGGTTGGGCTATTCATATGAATGGTAATCTTCAGTTTATCTGATGGATTCTGGTTCCCCAGATAGTAGAATTAAAAGAAAAGAATCTTAAAGAATTTCATTGTTCTCATTTTACAATACATTTGGGTGGCACAAAAATATATAATTATCTTCGTTGCTAGTATTACTAGAATGAGATGAAGAGACACATTGGAGATTTTGTTCGACAATTCCTCGCATGTCAACTGATAAAGGCTGAGCATCAGAGGCCAACATGATTACTCCAGCTTTTTAAGGTAGTGGAGTGGAAATGGGAGCATTTCACGATGGATATCGTGACTCACTTACCACGGACATCATGAAAACATGATACTATGTGGGTAATTGTGGATCGGCTTACAAAGTCAACACATTTTTTGGCAATGTGAATGACCTTCACACGCGAGGAATTGTGTAGGTTATATATATAAGTGATTTTACGATTACATGGAGTACCAGTATATATTCTATCGGATAGAGATCCCAGATTTACGGCTCATTTTTGGAAGAGTTTCCAGAAAGTAATGTAAACATAGTTGATAATGAGCACTACTTTTCATCCACAAATAGACAGTCAGTTAGATAGAACAATACAAGTTTTGGAAGATATGTTGCAAGCATGTTGTCTAGATTTCAAGGGTAGTTGGGAAGAACATATGCCTTTGGTCGAGTTTGCATATATCAATAGTTATCAAGCAAGTATCCAAATGGCACCATATGAAGCATTGTATGGAAGGCCATGTCGATATCCAGTTTGTTGGGCTGATGTGGGAGACAGATCCATCATGAGTCCAGATATGATTAGAGATGCCTTAGAGAAAGTAGATTTGATATGGCAACATCTTCTTACAACTCATAGTCAATTGAAAAGTTATGCTAATAGACAAAGGTAACCTCTAGAATTTGTTGTGGGAGATCATGTTTTCTTGAAAGTGATGCATAAAATGGGAGTAATCAAATTTGACAAATGTGGAAAGTTATCACCAAGATATATTGGGCACTTTGAAATACTCGAGAAGGTGAGCTTGGTTGCTTATTGATTATCATTACCACCATATTTATCTAGTGTCCACGAGATATTCTACGTCTCTATGCTTAAAAAATATTTTTTTGATCCAACTCATGTAATGGATTGGAGCGAACTCATTATTAATGCAGATTAAATATTTAAAGAAATGTCAGTGCGTATCATTGATAGTCGAGACCAAGTTTTGCGATGTAATACTGTGAGGCTAGTAAAAGTAATATGACAGCATCAAGGAATAGAAGAAGCAACATGAGAACGTGAAGACATGATGCGTGTCGCTTATCCTTTTTTATTTGAAAATGAAGGTATGTGTTTTAATAATTTAATAATTATTCAACTTTAGGATATGTTTATAATTGTAAAATTGTATCTATGAGAATTTCGAGATGAAATTATTTAAGGAGGTGAGAATGTGAAATCCCGAAAAAAAAATAAAGAAATAAATAATATGATTTGTTTCTGGAAAAAAAAGGTAAAATAGTAATTTTGCAATAAGATAAATAAACCGAAAATGTTAGAACCCTGATGATATAACGGATTTCTTTATTGAATTCCTCTTGGAAAATATAGCTATGGTGACAAATTTCATCAAATTTTGAGGAAGTAAGAATTTTATTATTTTTTAAATTTATTTAAATAATTATTAGAATAAATAAATAAATTAAAAAATGAAATGGGAAGACCATGCACATGCCACGACGTCAGCACGTGGTTGAGCAAGGGCAGTCCAGACGTCCAGCAAAAAAAATTACTAAAAAAATTATTATGATATTAATTTTTTTAAAATAAAAAAAAAGAAAAAACATCGAGAATCTAGAAAACAGGATGATGCCTGGCGAGGAAAGAAAAAAAAACCTCGGGAGTGAGAGAGAGAGATAGAGAGTCATTGTGCGAGGAAAAAAAATATAAACGATCCATTACTTTTCTTTTGATCTTAACGGATTATTCTAAAGTTGGAATAGAATAGTTTAAGAACTAAAGTTGCTCTATGTGATAAGATCTACAGTTTAATATTAAATTTATAAAGTTTCCGTGAAATTTTCTGAAAGGTTGTGGTTTTCTCCTATCAGAATTTCTTTCTATTTAAAGGTCATAAATGATCATGTTTTATATTTCAATTCGAATTGTTAGAAATGTCATTTTGAAATGATTAATTGGTAAAATGTTTCTGTATTTCATTTAGTAAAATTTAATGTAGGTGAATTGAGTTTGGATTATTATAGTAGTGTCTGAAATGTCATTTAATCATAAATGACATAATTTTATTTCATGTGCATGGGAATATTCTATATACATGGGTGGGTGCATGATACACACACACGCGCACACACACATACATATAAAGGTATATGAATTTTATATGGCGAACTCGAATTAGGACAACGTCTAGACTGAGCTGCACGGTATTTTTCTAGAGCATGGCTATTATAAATTTGTGAACTCGGATTGGGACAGCGTCTAGGCTGAGTTACGTGGTATTTTTTGAAAAATATCCAAGGAAAAAACTATTTTATCGGAGAAATGTCCAATATGTTTTTCGAAGTAGGTCCATATTTATCGGAGTAAATCCAAGAAAATCATATTTAATTTGGAGAAATGTCCAATATATTTTTCGGAAGATGTCCATATTTTTGAGAATAATTTCAAAAAACTAAATATTTCTATAGATACACACACACACACACACAGTATGTCACACTTGGCTACAGTATGTGTGAGGGAATGGTTAAGACTCAAGAATATGGGCATATAAATATTTCATTCATAATTACATTAATATAAACATTATACTTGAATGAGTGTTGATATGTATGTATGCCATTTTATGTGCACTTTGGTAGGGAGTAACTCTGTATGAGTTTACCTCTACTGAGCTTTGCTCACTCCGTTTTGGGACCCCTTTTCAGTTGCAGGTCCATGGTAGATAATAGATCCATATGCTTGATCCCACATGTGATGGAATAATGTATGGAACATTTAAAAATATTTTATTCTGTTGAGGAAATAAAATGCATGGAATAATGTATGAAACATTTGATAGGTTGTGATAGGTTGATGAAAATTTTATTCCCACATGTGATAGGTTGTGGCTTAAATAATATATTGTGTGTCTTTTTTATTTCGTTGAGGAAATAAAATGGAAAAAAATGTATGGAACATTTGAGAAAATTTTATTTTATTGCATATTGTATTGTGTGATGGAATAATGAGACCCCCTGGGGGATGGGGTGTCACAATATCTAATAAAGTTTGATTCTTCCTTTTAGACACACCATTCCATTGTGGTTTTCCAGGAGGAGTAAATTGTGAAGTAATTCCACAAGTTCTAAGATTGTCATCAAATTCTTGGCTCAAATATTCACCACCTCGATTAGATCTAAGTGCCTTGATTGTCTTGCCAAGTTGGTTTTGTACTTCATTTTGAAAATATTTGAACATTTCAAATGATTCGGATTTATCATTCATCAAGTAAACAAAACCATATCTATTGAAGTGATTGGCCCTTTAACTATGTCTAGTAAAGGGACCTTTGTCTTCTTATCCAATAGAAAGATTCACATATATCATAAGATTAAAAATCAAATGATTTCAAAAGTCCAACTTGAAGGAGTTTGAGATGCATTTCTCATTTATATTACCAAAGCAAAAATGCCAAAGATAGGTTGAATTTAAATTATTTGATTTAAATTTCTTAGTAGTTATGATATAGACATGAGAATTATTGGATTTTTGAAGATTCATAACATAAAGACCATCCTAAAAATAGGCATTTGTATAGAACATGTTTTTATGAAAAATAAAGCATTTATTATTCTGAATAATAAAAAAAAATTATCATTATCCAAACAAGAAACTAGAATAATATTCTTACACTTTATAGGAACATAATAGAAATTGTCCAAAACTAACAAAAGCACATTGGGCAAAGTAAGTTTATAACATCTTATAGCCAAAGCAGCAACATTTGTTCCAATGCCTACTCATAGATCAACTTCACCCTTCTTTAGTTGTCTACTCTTTTTGAGTCCATGTATATTTGTACAAATGTGTGATCCATATCTAGTATCTAATGCCCATGAACTAGAAGGAGAAAAATTAATTTGTATACCGTAAATACGTGAAGAACTAGTTTCACTAGTCTTCTTCTTATTCTTCAGATCCTTTAAATATTCCTTTTAGTTTCTCTTATAATGGCCAGGTTTATTGAAAAAGAAACAAATACCCTCCTTTGGAACTTTAGCCTTGGGTTTAAGTTTGGGTTTGGGTTGAGCATTAAACTTTTCTTTGACCTTGCCATTTCCCTTGCCCTTGCCCTTGATCTTGAAGCCCTTTCTATTTGAACCATCAAAACATGGCCAGGCTTGGACTTAAGTAGTTTTAAGCATCATTTACAACTCAGAGATATATTTATCTATTTCATTCATATTATAGTTCATGACAAATTGGCCAAACTATCATGAAGTAAATTCAATATCAACTCTTGGCTCAATAGAAATCCAAGCATATCAACTCTTGGCTCAATAGAAATCCAAGCATATCAAGGTGCTCAATATAGCCTTTTATTTTTAGAACATGAGCACTAACTAAAGCACCCTCAGCCATCTTGCAAGAATGCAATGCATTGGTAGTCTCATATCTTTCTTATCTTACTTGTTGCTATAATATTTCCTTAAAATTGAAGATCATATTATAAGATTTCATATTTTCCAGATGCTTCTGAAGTTCAGAACTCATGGTAGCTAGTATCAAGCATACAACATCAATAGAGTCATTATGATGCTTCTCATAAGCATTTTTATTAGCTATACGAGTATTATTAGTTGGTTCTTCACAAAAAGCTTCACCCAGGACATAAAGCTTCCTTTCTTATTTGAAAACAAATCTTAATTTTTGAAACTAGTCAAGGAAGTTAGTTAGAGTAAGTTTATCCTTCTCAAGGACCGATCGCATTCGCGGTGATAGTAGAATTGTTGTTGTTATTGTTGGCCATCTATAATGAATGCAAAGTTTGATTTCGATATGTATTTTGATTATGAAAAAGTCTCACTAAATTAATAACCCTCAAGAATAATCATATTAATCTAGTGAGCTAAGATCCATATATTAATTAACTTTAAGTCAGCTTTGGTATGACCCTTAAATTAAGTTATTTAGGTAAGCAACTCTTTCCAATTACATCTCATTGAATTTTAGATATTTATGAGATTTTGACATCATATGTCTAGGCATGTTTAATCTCATCTAATGCCATTAGGCCCAAAACCATTTTGATAACCTAATAAAGTTAAACTATTTTTAAACATATGGGTAGCACCATTACTCATTTTGTCTCACTAATGTAACCTAATGTACTTCTACTTTGATAAAATCCACATTAAGGTGATAAAATGTTTGGCAAGTATTTAAATATGGATGATATGTTAACTTTAAATTTTATGGGAGGAATCTTGACTGATTTAAATTTTCAATTAATAGATCTCATTATGAGATCTATTAATTGAAAATTTAAATCAATTAATATTTCCTTAAGAATGCTTAATATATCATATTATCATATAGCATAAATAATTTGCATTAATAGAAATAAAATATAATAAGCATGTATTTAAAACCAATTAAATTTATAAGGTACTAGATAAAGCTGTTATGGTAGTTCCATTAGCTGGTTAGTGGACGGGGTCAAGGGGGGCCACCCTCGAGAGGTCAGGGGTATCACCCTAGAAAAAAAATTAAAATTTCTATTTAACTCATCAATAAATTTTCATTGATCTTATCAATTAATTTTCATTGATCTCATTAATAAATTTTCATTGATTTTATCAATAAAATTTTTTTAATCTTATCAATAAATATTCATTGATATTATCAATAAATTTTCTTTGATCTCATCAAAAAATTTTTGATATAAGCCAAAAACCATCAAAATCTAATTAAAACAACATATTTTGTAATCTCATTACACATATGACTTATTTTGGTACCACCATAAACAATCACTAATAAATCAGAATTAATATATGAATTCAGTCCATGTATTAATCTGATTAAGAGAAAGCCAGAATCATATAACATGCTATTAAACACTTTAATGGCAATATCCCATTTGAATTCTGAATCATGCTAATGAATCCTTTTAAGTTTTGGATTCAATTAATTAATTCCTATTAACTATGTCGTTCAATCATACTAATGAACGTTAACAAAACCTATTAACTATGTCATTCAAATAACCATAATATCACATATATTCAAAAATATAAATCATGCTAAAATTATATACATAACATACATATGATTAAATTTGGTATTATCAGCTTTTATGAAAACACAAGATCCTTTGATACTACTGTTAGGGTTTTGGGCAGAATATCCAATCTAATTGGAACATTAATCTAGTGGAATTTATATTTTTATCCCTTAACCCATTAAGGATCACATGTGTTTCATAAAAATTACGTAGAAAAGTTAAACAAAACTTATCTCTTATAGATCAATTCGTCAAACCTTCAGGTTTGTATCTTGGTTTATTCGGAACTTCAAAGGTGATTCCTTGCTGAAAAGCAACCACCCTCTACAAGTATTCACACACAAACAAATAATAAACCATCTTGTTGAATGCTAGTTCAATTTCATCTTCTCAAAAATGAAATTAGGATTTTTTGTTTTCTCTGTTTCTCTGAGTAAAAAATGATCGTTTGCTTCATATATATCTCACATATGTATATACAAGTCTACTAGGGTTTAAGTCAAAAATGAATTTAATATTATTATATAATTAAAATACTTTTAAATAATAATAATTTAAATTCAAATCCATAAAAAAGCCTTTTAAAAAATGAAATGAATTTATATATTTAAAACTTTTTTAAAAATCATTTACAGATTATTTCCTTATCGAATTAGAAAATATAACAGATTAATTATTTATTTAAATCACTAATTTAAACTTTTTCAAAATTAAATTCAAATTTAAATAATACTAATTATTATTTGTAATTAAAATAATATCATCGTTTTAATTTACTACATAGAGTGAAAAATCACAATCATTATTATTCGTTCTTAATGTGCGATCCTATAGGTTCAATTAATATTGGCAGTAAACATAAATCACATTTTGATCCTACAAGTCATAAATGGCCTTTAGCAAGACATCATGACTACCCAAGTTAAATGAAAAGCTTATTATCTGAGACAACCTTAATATAGCTAATGACATAATCCATTTGTCTCATGATATCTTGATAGAATATAAGGCATGGATAAAGTTAACATTATATTGTTCTATCTTTGATTAACTCAAAATCTAATTAGACTGACTAAACAAATGATATTGATCTCCATTAATTTATTTGAACACGACCATGTATTTCTCAGTCTCAATTATCGACGAGACCCTGAGATATTTCTCTTATAATAAGAGAGACAAATTCCATCTTAATCACTCATATCTCACTATATAATTCTTATTATGTTCAAATATAACCTTTATAGTCATCTGATTAAAGACAACATTTGATTATATCAAAACAAAATATTTATTATGTTGAGAACTATAGTGATCTCATGGCAAAAGATTTAATGACATAATTATTAGAGATTGACTTATGGCTTTGATCCATGTATTAATCTCAAGATAAGTCTATCCAATATTTGTTCTCAACAAATTATTATATTTTTTGATTTATATCTCATACACATATTCATCCCATGAATATTAATTAAACTTTATACTACTTTTAATTCATTATTATCCCCATAACAATAACCGATTAGGGACATAAAGAATAATTAATAACATTATTCAAGAACATTATATATAATAAACATGTAAATCATCACAATAATTAATTCCCACAAATATTCAAAATATCTTGTCCATATAATAGGCCCAGAGCACTATTACTAATAGCTTAGTAGTTGTGCAACTACTAAATCAACTCAACATGACCTGGCATTAGCTGATCCAGCCCATGCTGAGCCATCCTCCCATGATGCCATGTTGGCGTGACATGACTCGAATACTCAATCCATGAAGTATCAGGCATGACATGGTCACTTGGTTAGGCCATAGAAATTTGGGTCATGCAGGCTTGGAATGACTCATTGACAACTCGTGTTTGAAACATTGAATTTATTATTCTTGTTAGTTCATTCAAATATACGATATTGCATGCACAGTGTGATTGAACTATATTATCCTTATTTATATTGCATGTGGTAAATAAATTCTTGATCTAACTTTTATGTTGATTTGATGTTTTGATCTTCTTAAAACTATTTAATTTTTATTATAAAATTTACCTAAAAATATACAGCATTAAAACAACATTTTAGGTTACTAAAATTTTTTTATCAAATTATGTAAGTAAATATATTTCAAACTATCTAAATATATATATATTTATACTTTTCTACTTGTGTTGGAAAGTATCGAATAAACCACCACAAAAATCACACACTTATTATAAAATCCTAATGTTTAAATTATTATAAATTAGAAGAAATATAAAAGTATTTGAAAATACCTATAAAATTGTGTTTTAATTTTGGACATGGTATTTTAAAAGAAATTTGAGCACTACTAACATAAAAGAAATATAACATGAGAATAGCATGAGCACAACACGAACAAAGCATGAGCACAACATTAACACAATATTTTTCAGAACATTGTACAAACTTTGCATGAATTCAACAATCTCATTAACATAAATAGGAAAAAGAGTAAACTACTTCTCTTAAATATAATAGAAACTTAGATTAAGTTCAATAAATAATAATAGAGGTTCAGATCAGTAATAAAGGAGATCAAAACTATGTGTAAAACAATAATGGGAAGTGTTCCCATTTTTTTAAAACACAAGCAAATACAAAAATGGGAATTCAAGTATTCCTATTTTCTTGAACAGAACACTTAAACACAAAAATGCACACAGGCTATTTGCATGCACACAGGCTATTTGCATGCACACAGGCTATTTGCATGCACACACTGTTCATGAAACTCATAAGTTCATGAAAAATGCACACGCACTCTTCATGCATGCACCGAAGATGCACATGATGCACACATTTTCATGCACTGAACAGTTTATGCAAACATGGGAATTATCACATGTTTCACTAGGTTTATGCATACACGTCTTAGAGATAAAATCCCACACTTTGTGAAACATTCAAACAAATGAGATGGATTTCCATTTTTTTGGAAGGAATACCCCATTTTTTGCAAATATTCACCACACGTGACTTTTCCACATGGAGCATTAGCATTCCCTTTGTTCTTTTTATTCTAGTAAAAGTTTAGTGTGTCGGTATCTCTATGCTCATATGCTATAATCAAAAAACAAAATATTTTTTTATTTGATATAGTACATTTTAAATGAAAGCATCCACTCTATTTGAAAATTAAAACAAACCTAAAAACAAAAAAAAAACACAAATTACCAAAACATATAATCTTTTGGTCAACCTAAAACAAAAAAAAACACAAACTCTTTATGCCCTATTTGGGCACTCCAAGATATGTTCTTGGTTTGTCTTAGTAAATGCAAGTCGTAAGAAATTACTTAGACTACAATATTTTTTCTTGTTCCTCGTATGAGAAAGGAATTTCCAAAAATAAAACCATTTAAAGAAGTCAATCATTTTCTCTAAGCAATTAGCTCCCCCTTGATGATCCAATTGATAAAGGAGAGCAGCTGAAGTAAAAGAATTATCATAAGCACCCTCTTGATTAGTGTAATTCTTAGAAGTAGCTGAAGTAAAAGTCATAACATTAAGGATTTCTTTAATATTTTTGTTTGTCTTCAAATAAATACTCGAGGAGGCATCTTGATCGATCACTCTCAATCTCCTCGAAAAAAGTTTCATAGTTGTACCACTTTCTCTAGTCATACCAACTATTCTACCATCAATAGGTGATTATCGAATAGTGAGTGTAAACTTTTTTATGACATAAAGTACATTATCCATACTAACATTCACAGGCCAATGTAGCTCAGAGTCAATGCTAGTAATTTTCTGCCAAACATTTATCCAATCCGAGCTAGACATATCTGAGGTAATATAGAAGGAATTTATTATTCTACCCCTCACTATAGTCAACGATCTTTTAGAAAAGTTTTATTGATTCTCTCTAAATTTACCAATATGACCCATGCTATCCAATATTCTTATTGACGGTATGTTCATATGAATTTCTGAGATATATCAGATATCTTTAAGAAATAGTAAATATCTTATGTTTGTCTCTAGACAAACATCACTAATGCCTAATATTTTTGAGGTTCTTCTTTCGCCCATCCTGATTATTCCTATTTCATAGACAAAAGAAGTCACAAATAAGTTTGGGTTCAATGTGACATGTAAGGTTGTAGTCATATCTGCTACCTAGTCATTTTTCTAATTAATTTTATCAAACACTATAATATTGCCCAAAAAAGCAATGTCACCTTCTATGATAAAATTACCAGTCACCATTCGGACTACATCTTTCTTCTTATGCTCCAATTGAAGTTTCCTTTACTTGGGATAGTTCCTCTTAAAATATCTTATTTGATTATAGTAGTAACATTTTACTGTGAGCTTCTCTTTGAAAAAACTTTCACTTCCCTTCCCGAGTGTGGGTATTGAGCTCAATCTGCTTCTTATTTTAAGTTCATCAGATATGAGAATATCTAGAAAGGTTCCTTTTTCCTCCATCTTGCAACTTCACTTATCATACTTTTAGTGATAATTATCAAGGTAAGTATATTATTTGGACTTGGGGTACTTAAGGAGATTATGAGTATTTACTAACTCAATGGAAGTAAGCTAAGAAGCAGAGATGCATGAACCTCATCATCTAGTATTATTTTCATTGATATAAGTTAATTGATCAATGATTGGTAATGATTTAAATGAGCAACCATATAAGATCCATCTTAAAATTGTATCTTAACTAATCATTGGATTATCAAGGTTTTATTTGTTGGTGTAATTTTCTCGTACATTGATTCTAACTTTTTTCATATCCCATCAACTTTTACAATAGCCGAGATGTGATAGTTCTTTCCAATCCATTATATCATTGTGGTTATAGTGTAATGTTTTTCACTAAGCATCATCCATACACTCTCAGCTTCAGATTATCGAGAATCGATTCAAGCAGATCTCTCATCATTATATGATCCATCTTTTTATTTTCTTGGTTGAGTAGTTGGAAGATTCAAATTTAATCATACTAAATGAAGTATTTTATTCATCAATATTGAAGAAATAATCCAATTTCTGAAAATAAAAAAAAATTCCAAAAACACCACGAGAAACCTCCCTCCAATACCATTGATGATAAATGTATCAAACATGTCGTGTCGTGTTGGAATGGCCTGTCTTTTCTCAGTATGGGCATGCCACCTTGTCTTGCCATCCCTATGAGGTCTATCATCCCAGCACGACATGGTGGGCATGGTCAGGGTCGTCATGTCATGCGTAAAAAAATGGCCACGTGACCGACCAATCACAATCATCCACATGGCTACATTTTTTTTAAAAAAATGGACCACTCCGTAATGGGACAGTGAATTTTAAAAGAAATAAAATAAATGACTTGAGTAATCGCCCGATGGGCCAAGGACATGGGCCTAGCACGACATGAACTGTACCAAGGGGCAACTCGGTCTGACCCAAGGCACAGATCCAAACCATACCATGTTGGGCCAGGCACTATTGAATCAAGATGGACCTCGGGCCACCCGACCCATTTGACACCTCTAACTGATGGGGACCAATTTAGATACTACTTGAAATCCAAGAATAGTCACAGAATAAAATCTCAGACTAACTTAAAGGTTGATTTTACATTTTGATCTTCTTAAAACTATTTATTTTTTATTAGAAAATTATCCAAAATAGACATCACGGAAACAATCTTTTGAGTTAACTAAATTTTTTTATCAAACTACATAAATAAAATATTTCAAACTGTTCAAAAATAAATATATTTATGTTTCTATACTTATAGTAAACATTATAAAATAAACTACCATAAATATTATATAATCACAATAAATACTCTACCCCCAAAATCAAAAAATTATTTTTACATACACAAAGCTCCAATGCCCAAATTTATTACAAATCAAAATAAACATAAAAGTAATTGAAATACATGTAAAATTGTGTTTTGATTATGTACCTGATATTTTAGAAAAAATTAGAGCACTATTATCACATCACTAACACAATGAGATCACTATACGAGTAAAACACAAATATAATATTCTTCAAAACATCACACCAACTTCGTAGGGACTTGAAATAAACTTCACATGGATCTAACAGTCTCATTAATATAAATAAAAAAGAAAGTAAATTACTCCTATTAAATATTACATAAACTTAGAATAAGTTATGTAAATAATAATAGAGGTTTAGAAAAGTAATAAGGGAGTTTGTAACTATGTGTAAAATAAAAATGGGGAGTATTCCTATCTTTTTAAAAAAAAAATACAAGAAAAGATGAGAATGAGAATCTAAGTATTCTAGAGGTGTCAAATGGATCGTGTCATGCCGGCATGACTTATTAAAATCGCATATCATGTTAGGCACAACACGATGCATGGTCTACAGACCCCACACGACATGTTGGACATGGTCATGTCGACTTGTGTAAAAAAAATGGCCACTTGGCCGACTAATTATAATCATCCACATGGCCGCATATTTTTTAAAAATGGACCGCCTCATGATGGGGCGATCATATTTTTTTTTAAAAAAAGTAAAATGGCCTGAATGACCGCCTGTTTGAGATACTATCAGGCACTCAACTGGGCTGGTTTACATTGCCATCGAGCTAGACACATAGGTCTTGCTTGGGCCGGTTTATCGTGCCATCGGGCCAGACACACAGATCTTGCCTGGCCCAGCACAAGGCACGGTTCCTATTGGCCCTGCACGGCACAAACCCATTCCAAAGGGCATCCCGAAATGACCTGATGCATGATTCCAAACTATGCTTTGTTGGGCCATGCATTGCTGAACCAGGCCAGGCTACGGGTCATATTCTAGCCACCCAGCTAGTTTGACACCTCTAAAATATTCCCATTTTGTTGCACACAACACTTGAACACAAATACACACACACAGTCACACACTATTCACAAAACTCATGAAGTTCACGAAAAATGCACTCACACAATTCATAGACGCACCAAATGCACACACAACACACACATTGTTCACGTGTAGGACAATTTATTAGAGGTGTCAAATGGTCCGGGCTGGCCTGGCCCGACACGAGGCATGTCAGGGTTCAACCGTGCCTGGCCCAGCACTGCATGCTATAGTGTCATGCCCGGGCCCGTGCCGAGTGCACCTACTGCATGAGTCATGTCGTGGCGGGCCGAAGTTTTCAGCCCGCAAGCAGTGCCAAGCATGGCACGGCACGCCTGGTACTTCGGCATGACATGCGTGACCACGCACCGAACGTGGTCACAATTAGTTGACAATCGACAGGGGAGGCTCGCCGAGCCCCGAAAGGGCAAAGATGCCCGGTGGCGAGCTCCAAACCCCTACTCTTTTTTAAAATTAGAATTATGGCCCAACCCTAACTGAGCCAAATCTGGCTGAACATGGCCGAACCCGGTAGATTTCGGACCGCAGGCACGTGCTGGGCTTGTATTCCACAGAACCGTGCTGGGCTAGGCAAGATATGGTACAGTAACCGTACCGTGTCTGGCTCAGCACGGTAGCCCAGTTGAGCAGCCTGAAATCTTACCGAGCCGGGGTGGCACGACATGTATTACACCTTTACAATTTATGCAAATAAGTAAATTATTTCATGTTTTACTAGGTTCATACACACATATCTCATGGGATAAAATCTCATGCTTTGTGAAAAACTCAACCAAATGAGATTTCCATTTTTTGGAGGAAAGGAATCCTCCATTTTCCCAAATATATCCCATGTGTGACTTTTTTGCGTGGTGTAAGAATATTCTCTTTTTTATTTTTGTTCTAGCATAAATTAGCATGTCAATTTCCTCACGCATTTATGCCTCATATAATCAAAAAAAAATTGAGCATTTTTTTTTTATTTTGATATAAATATATTTTAAATGAGAGCACCCACCCTCAATTTAAAATCAAAATAAAAAAACAAACAAACAAATATATGCAATATTTCGGTATACCCAAAACCAGACAGAACTAACAGAATCGTGTTGCATTTCTTAATTACGTTGCAGACGACGATCGCGCGACGCCTGTTTGGGGTTGTTTGCCCCACCTAGTTTGCAAGGTAACATTCTTTTGCTTGTACTCGTGATTCACCGTGCTGGGACGTTTGGGTTTCCGGTGGCGCATGCTTGCCATATTTGACTTTGTGGCTTATTCTATTTGTTGTAAGAAATATTCAGGGGTGGCCGCGACCGCCGATTTAATATAAGAGGTGACATTGAATACTAAAAATCAGACACACATTTTTTCCTTTAAATAACACATCACCATTAAAAAAAAAAAAAATCAAATGAACATATTTCAACTTTTCAAGCACATCAACTAGCAGAGGCAATACTAGGATTCGAACCCACACTACATAATGTGATTATAAAAACAAATATTAATAAATATATATATATATATATATGTTCACATAGAATATATGTATTATTACATCAGTATAAATATTTATATCGATTAACATTTGATTGGAAACGTGTATCTGGATGGTTTGAATCTTGGCATTGCCCTTAGCATTTAATATTTGTTTCTTTATTTTATTATTTTTTTTTAAAATGCTGACATGTCAATTAAGGATAAAATTGGATTTTTAATTTTAAGTGCAAAAATAATAATTATTTTATATTTTGATATGTTTTTTTAATTTTTTTTTTTAAGATTTTTTTTTTTGTGTTTGTTATGACAAAACACAAATCACCTATTAATTCCAAATTCCAATAGATTTTGGTCTAATCAGTGATTATACATTAGTTAAGGAGACAAGGTACATGTGGTAATGGTCTAACTAATTGATAATTGCATACGCATGTTTATACAATTTACTTCCGTTATAAAGATTTGACATGTTTTTTCCCTCCTGCCCTACAGCAGGCAGCAGCATCACCCATGCGAGAGCGAGACTATAGAGAATGTACAGTTGAGCACTAATGGCTAATGCCATGAAATGCCCGTCCATAAATAGATAGGATAGGAATCCATTTCTTCTTAAAAAAAAAAGTAATTTTTCATTTTTAAAATTTTGATACCCATTTTTTTAGGGATAATAATGAACAATAGGTGTTTTGAGCTTAAAATTGAAAACTGTAGATATAGTTAACAATGAAAACTTACTAACTCAAGAGAGATTCCTTTATTATGCATAAGTGGTTGGCTTATATAGCCATACAACTACTTGAAGTCCACGAAAAAAAATAAAACAGAAAAAGAGCACCTGTATGCTACATACCAGGTCAGACCTAACAAACCACTAACTGTGTCCCTAATAACAAGGAATTATTAACAACCAAATTGACCAACTCAACTACATCATAAACATATAGTAAATCTAACACCCTCCCGTAAACTGATGCTATACACAAAACATCAGTTTATCTCAGGATTCAGAACAAACACCAAGTAGACCCCGCAGCCTCACAAATGTCTCAAGCTTCAATGGTTTTGTAAATATGTCAGCAATTTGCTTTGAACTCTGACAATATATTAACTCAACTGTGCCTTCCTTTGTGAGTTCACGGAGAAAATGGAACCTGATATCAATGTGTTTGCTTTTGCCATGTAGTACCGGATTTTTTGAAAGTTGAATAGCAGAACTGTTGTCACAATGAATTGCCGTAGGACCACGTGAAACATACTTCAAATTTTCAAGCAATCTTCTTAGCCATATAGCTTGACACGCGCAAGATGCAGCTGCGATATATTCAGCTTCTGTAGTTGACAAAGAGACTACCGGCTGTTTTTTAGAAGACCATGATATTGCTCCAGAATTGAGGAAAAACACATAGCCGGATGTGCTTTTCCTATCCTCCACATCCCCTGCATAATCACTATCACTATATCCAACCAAGTTGTTACCCTTCTTCCTTTTATAAAGAATCCCAAAGTTGCTTGTACCTTTTAAATAACGAAGAACTCTTTTGGCAGCTTGAAAGTGCAGCATGGTCGGTTCTTCCATGAATCAGCTTAGAAGGCTGGTGACATACATTATATCTGGCCTCGTTGCAGACAAGTACATGAGGCTACCGATTATCTGCTTGTACAAGGTGCTGTCAATTCTTTCTCCTTCAACATCTTTTGTGAGATGACAGCCAGGAACAATAGGATTATAGACATGATTGCACCCTTCCATCTGAAACCTTTTAAGAACATCTTGGACATATTTCTTTTGACAAATAAAAATCCCATTCGAGGTTTGGGCTACCTCGATGCCCAAAAAATAGGACATTCTACCCAAATCAGTCATGTCAAATTCCTTCATCATAGAATTTTTAAATTCCAAGAACATGTCTTCATTATTTCCGGTAAAAATCAAATCATCTACGTACAAACAAACTATGAGAATTTTACCTCCCTCCCTGATTTGGATGAATAAGGTTTGCTCAAATGGGCATTTCTTGAAGCCAATTTTGAGAAAGAAAGCCTCGATGCGACTGTACCATGCTCTTGGGGCTTGCTTTAAGCCATATAGCGCCTTTCTTAACTTGTATACCTTGTGCTCATTCCCCGGCTGGATGTATCCTGGAGGTTGGTCAATGAAAACTGGTTCCGTGAGCTCACCATGAAGAAAAGCAGATTTCACATCAAGCTGAAAAATGGTCCAGCAATTTTGAGCTGCAAGAGACATCACCAAACGGATGGTATCAAGACGGGCAACTGGGGCAAAGACCTCCGTATAATCAATTCCATATTCTTGTGTGTAACCCTTTGCCACTAGCCGTGCCTTGTGTTTAACAATTTCACCTTTTTCATTGAGCTTTGTTTTGTATATCCATTTGACACCCACTGTCTTCTCTCCGGGAGGTAAATCTGTAAGTTTCCATGTGTCATTTTTCTCAATGGACTCTATCTCAATATCCATGGCTTGCTTCCATATGGGTGATCGAACTGCCTCAACGAAAGTGATAGGATCGCTGCCAGCAAACAAAGCCAAATGTGCAAAGGAGTCATCATCTGATAATTCATCTCCACTCACATAATCCATCAACCTGGCTGGCCGCCGTGCTAGTCGTTTGTGTGAAGAAAGTGGCTGATCTTCAATGTGGGGAGGTGGCGGTGTTGCGGCGGAAGAAGGTGTTAACATACCCGCCTGTGCTGCAGACGTGTCACAGGTGGCACCAGCTTGTGCTGTGGATGTGGTGCCCATGTGTGGCTGGTCAACTGTGTCAATGCTGCCTTCCTCCAATATTATACTAGTTTGTTTACTAGCATTTACGCCGGTATCGTCTGCAGCAGCTAAAGAGCTTTCAAGATTAGGTGTGGTGTTATGCCAATCCCAGGTTTGACCTTCTGCAAACCGGACGTCACGACTAATGATGAGTTTCTTTGTGATGGGGTTATACATGCGGAAAGCCTTTGACTCTTCACTGATGCCAAGAAAGATGCAGCGCTTGCTTTTGTCATCCAGCTTTGTTCTAATTGAATCTGGTACATGTGTATAGCCTATGCAACCAAAAATTTTAAAGTGAGCTACAGAAGGCTTACGGTTAGACCAAGCTTCTTCAGGAGTCATGGCTTTGACTGCAAAGGTGGGACTTCGATTTAGAATATGCACACTCCAATTGACAGCTTCGGGCCAAAAAGTTTTGGGAAGATTTTGTCTTACCATCATGCTACGTACCATATTGAGAATAGTGCGATTTTTCCTCTCGGCCACGCCATTTTGTTGAGGCGTGTAGGCTGCAGTGAGTTGACGCTGAATGCCATGTTGCTCACAATATGTCACGAATGCTCGTGAGTTAAACTCACCACCACGATCAGTGCGAAGACATTTAATAGAATAGTCTGTCATCTTTTCTACTTTGGATTTAAAGCTTTGAAAGGCAGCAAAAGCTTCAGATTTTTCATGTAAAAGATAGACCCACGTTTTGCGACTATAATCATCAATGAAGGTAAGAAAGTACCTCTTCCCACTACATGAAGCTGGGTTGATAGGTCCGCATAAATCGGAATAAACTAACTCCAAGATATGTTTAGCTCGCCATGCTGGAGCAGTGGGAAAAGAGTCACAAGGTTGCTTGCCTACAGTGCATTCATCACATATGTCAGTTTGAAGTTGAATAGGAGGTAGGCCAATGACCATGTTCTTCTGATATAGAGTTTTCAGCCCACTGAAATTCAAGTGACCATATCGGCAATGCCACAACCAATTGTTGTCTTGTACCCGAGCTTAGAGACACCTTGAGACAGGTCGAGGAGAATGGAGAGGAAACATACGATTCCTTGTCATTATGACTTTAGTGATGAGACCTTCTGATGAGTGCTGAATTTGCCAACAGCCACTTTCAAGTCTCATGTTGTACCCGTGTTCATGCAGCTGTCCCATACTGATGAGGTTGTTTTTCAAATTTGGAATGTAAAACACATCTGTCAGTTTACACACATGCTTATCAAAATGTATGTGTATGTTTCCTTTGCCCATCACAGCAACAATGGAATTATCTCCCAACTTGACATGTTCTCGAAAAGTTTCATTTAATTCAGAGAATAGAGATTTGTTACCGCTCATGTGATTGCTACAACCAGAGTCCAAGTACCAGATTTCTGAGTTGGTAGCCTCCTTCTGAACGTATGCCATCAAGAGCACCTCTTCAGATTCAACAAAATTTGTTTCTTCTTTTCCAGCGAGGTCAGGGCACTCATATTGATAGTGACCACGTTTATGACACCGAAAGCATTCTACATTGGATTTGTCCCACGTACCTTCATGTTTGGAGGCTTGTGTATCACGCCAACGACCTCGTCCACGTCCATAGCCTCTCCCACGGCCACGACCTCGTCCATATGGGAAGGTAGTCTCCCGTCGAGTGTCTTCACCAAGTGAAGCTTTCAATAATTTTTCTTCAACAACAGAGCTAGTCATTCTTTGTTCATGGACCAACAAAGAGCTTTGTAAGTCGTCGACGGAGAGAGTGGTAACATCTCGAGATTCTTCGATGGAGCATACAACATAAGCGAACTTAGGGGTCATGGAGCGAAGAATTTTTTCCACGATCACTACATCCTCCATTCTTTCCCCATGAAGTCGCATTTTGTTTGCAATCACCAATGTTCGCCCAAAATATTCGTCAACAGTTTCTCCTTCTTTCATTGCAAGAATTTCAAACTCTCTGCGAAGAGCTTGTAATTGAGCACGTTTGACACGGGCTGTCCCTGAAAACTTCTGTTTTAGTGAGTCCCAAATGTCTTTTGCAGTATTTTTCTTGAGGATGGTTTCGAGAGTCACACGATCTATAGCCTGAAAGAGATAATTTTTGACTTTCAGATCTTTCAACTTCAATTCATCTAGCCTCTTTTGCTGTGCTTCTGTCTGCGCCACTCCACTCTCTGGCTCAACATAGCCAGTCTCTACCAGCCCCCAATATTCCTTAGATCGCAGGTAATTCTCCATCAACATGCTCCAATGGTCATAGTGTCCATCGAAGCGAGGGATGGCTGGCTGCACAAAATTCCCTTCGGTTGTCATCTTCTTTGCTGCTGCAAGAACCTCCCTCCGATACCACGTGTAGATATATTGAGAGTTAACAATGAAAACTTACTAACTCAAGAGAGATTCCTTTATTATGCATAAGTGGTTGGCTTATATAGCCATACAACTACTTGAAGTCCACGAAAAAAAATAAAACAGAAAAAGAGCACCTGTATGCTACATACCAGGTCAGACCTAACAAACCACTAACTGTGTCCCTAATAACAAGGAATTATTAACAACCAAATTGACCAACTCAACTACATCATAAACATATAGTAAATCTAACAAAAACAATTGTGTTTCGATGTACTACCTCCGAAATATTTAAAAAAATATAACTCGTATTTTAATATTTAAAAAAATACACCAAACTTTTAATAAATTAAAATTCAATGCATTCAAATACATTAATCCTAGACTATCCTCGCCCCTCTCCCTTTTCCCTCACTCTTGCCCCTCGCCATTGCCCGTGCCCATCTTTCCTTGCTCGTCTCCCCTCGCTCGTCTCTCCTCTTCATGATGAAGCTCAGGAACTCATCGAGCTCCATCGTGGAGCTCCGTCAAGCTCCAAGTTGGAGCTCACTGGAGCTCCTTGAGCTCCATCATGGAGGTCGATGAGCTCCACAATTGAGCCCATTGGAGCTCCACAATGTAGCTTGAAGAGCTCCAGTGAGTTCAATCGTGGAGCTCGAAGAGCTCCAACGAGCTCCACAATAGAGCTCCATGAGATCCATCATAGAGAGGGAAAACGAGCGAGGGGAGAGGGGCAAGGGTGAAGACGAGGGTAAATGGTGAGGGGCGAGGGTGAGGATAAGGACAAGGGTGATGATGAGGGACGAGGGAGAGTGAAGAGGGTCAATGTAGTTTAGGATTAATGTATTTGATTGCCTTAATAATAGTGTGTTGCCTTTTTTGAAATATTAAAAGATTAGTTTTCTTTTTTTTTTTTAATATTACGGATGGAGTACCCCGAAACACAATTCCCCCTTAAATTTGCATCAATAGTTTTAAAGTTTGTCTAATTAGCATGAAAAATTAGAATAGTTTGTAAAATTGATCTAAAAATTATTTGGAAAAAGTATCCATGAATACCTTAAATATCTTTAATACTCTTATATATATGTGTGTGTGTGTGTGTGTGTGTGTGTGTGTGTGTGTATTTCCTTTTTCTCTTTTTTAATTGTCTCGGTATGAAATTAGATATGAAATTTATTGAAACCAATCCTTATTTTGGCCTCATTTTTCTAACAAATTGAAAATATCTACTAAGTGTCTAATGTTAGAAAAAATATCTATTATCAATATTTCATTTACAATATGATAGTTTGATTGACAGACTGGTAAAACCATACAACCATGAAGATAATAGTTTGATCTTCAGAGATATGGAATACGTGATTCATACTACTAGGGTAGAGAGTCTTATCTATTTCAATATCAAGACTCCAAGGCACAAATATGAGGGCTGAGAAATAAAATAAGATGAAATTTGAGACAAAAAATATTAAGTGTCAAATATATAAAAAATACCCTTTATCAACATACAAAAAAGTATTTTGTACTTTTATATACCAAATATATCTTCCAATAACATATAAAATAATTTATTTAACTATAAAAAAAAATACTAGTAAGAATAATTTAGAAAATGTTAATTAGCCGCAATTTTTTATTTTATTTTAATTTTTTCTATGAAAAAATGAATAAAAATTTATTTAAGCATAAAAATATAAATATAAGATATGTTAAAAAAATAGGCCAACTTGTTTTTATTTATTTCATCTTATTTTTATAGAGAATAAAATAAAAGATTAATAATGTACATCATAATCAAACTAAAGAAGAATCAAACTAAAAAAGGCAAAAAAAAATTGTTAACCATCATAATCATAATTATTAATGAAAAACTTAATTAAAAAAATATAGAGAAAATGATTTTGTATGTCTAATGAAAAAAATTATGTTTTTTTGCTCTCAATTTTTTTTGATGCGATGCCAATGCACATAAAACCAAAATCATTAAAAATACCATACATCAACTACTGCGTGTGAAAAAAAAATATGTTAACGTATATATAATGATATATATCATGGTATATTTATATATATCATAATATATACTACAAATATCATGATAGATATCACAAAATACAAACACACACACACACACACAAGCACGAGCACGCGTTTTTGATTTTGGATATATTATTATGTCTCTTTCCACATTTACTTTGAAGTCTCCTGCTCCACTTTAATTTTAAAAAGATAGTATCTCTTTTCATATTCTCATTACTTATGTAAATTGTAAGTTCTTCAAACCAACCATATCACACATGACCACCTTTATTATGGTTGTTCGTTTGGTAAAAGGGCAAAAATACTCAATAATGAGACAAGAGTTTAATCATTAAGAATACTGAATATGTGAAGTATGGTGTCATTTCTAAATTTTCTACTATTACTGCTTGGACGAGGTTTTATTTAGTTTGACCCTTGAGCCCTAAAACTCATATATGAGAGCCAAGATATAATATGAGAAGAGTTAGAACTCACAAAAGAATTATAACTGGCATGACCTAAATCACAATTCTTCCAACAATTTGAATAATTATTGGGAAATTTTTATTTGCGGATATGGACATGTGGTAGACAAAATAATTAATGTGAATGGAATAAAATATGGGACATCAATAAAAAGAATTCGAAAATTTTCAAAATTCTAATTAAGGATATAAAATCATGAAAAATGTTCAAAATACTATTTATGTTAAGTGAAATTTAATTTTTGAAAATTTGTATTATCTTTCTCTTTCTTTCCCTATCTTTTTGTCATTGTCTCTCTCTCTCTCTCTAACCCCTATCTTTCCCCTTATTGCCTTTCCATTCATTTCCTACTCCCTCTTTCCCTCCTCCTCTCTTCCTTCTCTCTCCCTCTTTGTATCCCTTTCTCTCTCTCCCACTCTCCCTTCCTCTGTCCCCCTTCCCACATCCCCCCTTTCTATATCTCCCTCCCTCTGTCCCTCTCCCACGCTCTCCCTTCCCCCTCTCCCCCACCCCCCTTTCTATACATTTAAAAAAATAAGTTTGTCTTGCATAGTTGTTAAGTTGGAATAATATTTTTTGCTAGAATGGATATCTAAGTGTAAACTACTTTCACAAGGTTGTGGGATATGGAAAAGAGATATTATTGGTTAAATTATGTGTTTGTATATTAGCCAACAAATATTAAAAAAAATCATAATTTTTATAATAAATAAAAAATATATTTTTTTTATGCAAATAAACATATTCACGATATGTATGTGTGTGTGTGTGTGTGTGTGTGTGTGTGTGTGTGTGTATTATCAATATAAATGTATATATTTGTTTATTTTAAAACAATTTGTATATACATTTATATCTATATACATTGTTATACAAGTTAATATATAATTTTAAACTTAAATATATGTAAGTTAGAAATCTATTAAATATATAAACCTTTCTGTATGTGTGTGTGTGTGTGTGTGTGTGTTTGTTTGTTTATATAAACTTATATAAATGATTATAACTTTTAGTTATTTAAACTTATATAAATATTTTTATATATAACATATTTATATATATATATATTTATATATTTATATTTATATCACAATATCATCATGATATACCACGTGTTATAAAAATAGAACCTGCAACAATAATTTGAAAATATAAAATTCAACTTTAAGATAATAAAATAAATAATACAATAAATGAAATTTAAGGTAAAATGAAATTAGGATTGAGATGATTTTCAAATGTGGAGAAACCTCCTTTTATAAAAGATAAATCAAAAATTTCAAATGGATTTCTAATGTGGGCAAGATGATGTTTCACCTACCCTTTTGCAGTTACATTCTCTCACTTAAAAATCAACTTTCTAACTTGTCTATGCTTGCTTACATTCTTGCTAAGCCACATAAAGTTCAACACTATACAAACTTGTCATTGTTGATTATTTTAGTTAAAATATATGTTATGCTCTCATCAGTATAAATCTTTTGCATATCCATATTTTCTTCAATTTTTTCTTGTACAAAATGATATTATAATATAATATGTTTTATTTTTATTTATGCTCTTCCAATAGCAGCTACAACCAGATTTTCTTTTACTAGCTTGTGTAGCTACAACATACTCTACTTCTGTCGTAGAAGTAGACATGATAGATTGTAACTTTAAAACCCAACTTTTAGCTCATACAACAATAGTAAAAATATAATTCTTGGTAGATTTATTATTATCAATATCTCCAACATTATCTATATCAACATAGTCTCTGACAATAAGGTATGAGCATCTATAATATATTACAATATTTGAGATTATTTATAATATATTTGAGAATCCTCTTCATAGTACTCAAATACTATCTACCAGGATTTACCATGAATTGACTCACCACTCCCACTACTTATAAATTATTTGGTCTTGTACAAATCATTGTACACATTAAACTTCCCACTATTCATGCATATGGTAGTCGAGACATCTTATTCATCTCTTCTTCTGAGTTATGATACATACTTGAGGATAAATTTAATTTAATAAGAAGTGGATAAAAATTATTAATACCTTGCATGTTGAAGCATCGTAAAATCTTGTTAAAATATTTTTTTTGAGAAAACCAAATCTTTTTGTTGTTTTTGTCTCAGTAAATCTGTATCCCAATAATTTGATAGCTAGTCACAAGTCCATATTAAACTTTCTAGCCAACTATGCCCTTCAATTCTTGGATTCTACATTTGTTGAGGCCCACTACCAACATGTTATCCATGTATAATTTTTTTTTAATTTCTCTATGAAGAAATATATTTTTGACAACTAACTATCCCAAATATAAATCAAATATAACACACAAAGTCATTACTACTCCTAATTATTGTAAGACGAACTACTAGAGAAAAAATCTCATTAAAGTCAATGTCTTCTTTTTGAGCATATTCATTTATCACCAATCTCGCATGATACCATTCAACTTGATCATTACTATTCTGCTTGATCTTATAAACTTATTTGTTACTAATGGCTTTCATAGTGGTAATGATACTAGTTTCTAAATCTTATTTTTATATTGAGCTTCAAATCTCCATTGATGTCGTCCATAAAGATGCATCAGAATTATTTGAAGCTTCATAAAATATTCAAGGTTCTCTATCCTCTGCTAGAAGACAATATGTAGTATTACTCTTCATAACATACTCCAAGTACCTAATTGACAACCTTCTATTATGTGTTGACCAACTAACTTCAGGAGCCTCATACTCGACTTATTTTGGTACTCTATGCTATAGTTCTTCCTTTGTAGATATTGGAATATCTTGTCTCTGCTAAAATTATTATCAATTCTTTGTAGTTGATTTTCTATAAAAATTACAACTCTGCTGATAATTACTTTCTGGGTAATGGGATTTCACAGGCGACCCATTCACTCATTCAACATACCCTAAGAATATATACTCTCTAGATTTCAGATCTACCTTGGTCTTTCTTAAACGTTGTACATCACAAATGCATGACATATAAAAAAGTATAAAGTAGAGTAATTTATTGGCTTAACAGTCCACATCTCTATTAGCGTCTTCAAATCAATAGTAGTTGATGATGATTAATTTATCACATAACATGCAGTATTATTAGTTTTAGCATTATAAAAGAATTATAGGCCTCAATATTACTCTTATTCATTCTTCAAAAGTTTTATTCAAATATTCTTCTACTCTATTTTGTTGTGATATGTATGTGACTATGTACTATCATTTGATACTTTTTTATTTACAAAAAGCAATAAATTTACCATCTAAATAGTTTCTTCCATTATCTGTATGTAAATAGTTAATCTTTTTCCCAAATTCAAGTTCCATCGGTGCGTTGAAGGTTTAAAAAACTGGAAATACATCTGACTTTTTCTTGATTGGATACACCTAACATCTTCTTGAGTAATCATCAATGAAAGATATAAACCATTTTGCTCCTCCTTGAGATATTTACAGTAATTCCCATAAATAAAAATATATTTACTTCTTATAATTAATCTACTAAATGCTAATTTATTCTGCTTACTTATAACATAATGCTCATAAAAATGTAAATTTACTGATTTCAGCCTCAAAATTAATTAGTTTTTTGTTAGAGAGAATTTTCAAACTTTGTTCTGACATATGTCCGAATTATAGATGTCATATCATCATTAATTCTTCTCATTTGCTAATTGATACAACAAATACATCAACTTATTGTATTGTTTCTTCTTTAAACATAAATAAATTTGTTGTGATCTTTCTCTCTTCATGATCATAAGTGTGGCTCTCACAATTTTTATTATTTCATTATCAAAATAAATTTTACATCAAAGACTATCTCTGTCATTGAGACAATACATTTTTTTCAAGTTCATCACATGTCGTACCTCTTAAATGGTACGAAATATATCATGAAATATTTTTATTTTGATTGTACTAATTCCAACAATCTTCAAAGTATAATCATCACCCACGTGCATTGAACTTTCTAAAATTGGTTTATATTTGTGAAATCAATCTCTTTGAGATGTCATGTATCACGAATCTCGCAATTCTAGGAACTACACATCACAAAAATACTTTCTACATTCAATTATTATAGTCACATTCCTATATAAAATGTTATCATCATCATTGATACTTATAATATTCCCTTGAGTATTTGATAATTCAGCATCTCTATTATTTTTCTTAAACTAATAATCTATTTGAAGTGTCATTTATTACTACAACAATAGTATTTAAAATATTTTCTTACATCTTGATTTTGATCTACCATAATTCTGACTCACACTAGGGTCACACTCCATTAATCTTCCTTGTAACACCACAAAGGCTTCTATTTGCTATGCATTTACATATCCATCCTCTCTTTTTTTGTGTATATTTTCATATTCTAAGATAACAAAAGCAATATCATTGAAAATTAAACTGACTATTAGAATATCATTCATCAGATTGATGACTGGTCGATCATACGAAGCATATATAATTTAAAGTAAAATCTTAGTACGTTCAACTTGTTCTATTTTATGTCCCAATATAGAAAACTGAGAAAATAGAGTATTCATAGTATTGATATGACCAGTTACTGTAACAGATTCTATTATTCAAAGAGTTTAAAATATTTTTTTAAGAAGATATTGTTGTGAAGTGACTTTGCTTCGTAAAATCTTGTGAGAGTATCCCAAATTTAATTTACTGTATTCTTTTCTGTCACACTCGACAATACTTTATTAGCTAATGCCAAATATAGATTGACAATCACATAATTATCCATCTCATTTCATTTATCTTTAGGAATCCCAGTGAGCATTTTTTCAATTGCATCTAAATAATTATTATTCCTCAAAATTATCTTAATTTTTAATTTTCATAATAAAAAATTACTCTTGTAAAATTTTTCAACTTCAAATTTTGCTGCTATGTGTTTTACCTTTACAATGAATAATAACCGAGAATAATAATAACTATTTATATTAATATACCAAAAAAATTAAACTATAGAGTTTTAATTTTTAAATGAAAATGTTAAACAAAAAAATAAATTAAACAAAAAATTTCGATAAAAAAAATTACAAAGTCAAAAAAACAAAAGCAAACCAAATGACCCATCTACCAATAGATACCGAACCAAAGCAAATACAAGTTTCAACGTAACGTAAAAAAGTACATTCAATAAAAAACAAAATATCGAAATCAAAAAGCAGAATTAAGAATAAATCACAAATATCAACTGTGTCCTTGATAGTGAGGCATCAAAAAACAAAATCAAGTGGCAATGACAAATGGAATGTGGTGTGGTGTACTGACGTGGCGTGGCACTGGCAACTGGTGTTTGGCAACGAGTAGGGGAAATCGACAACCATGTCAATCGTCAATCGACATATCATGAGCACCATCAACCACAACATTAAGATCACTATCATATGGATCATCATCAGCAATCAACTCATCCGCTTTCGCAGCGGATGCGGATGCAATCCCTATCCCAGCTCTAGCACGATCTTGGATGCTAAACCTCGAATCCTCTCAATCCTTCAAACAAGCAAAGGCATCAATAATATGTGGACGTAATCTCGATCTCCTATCTTAAATCATGTTCACTACAACAGAAAAAGCAGACTCTGATTCTACGCTCGATATCGTAGGAGTCAGTAGATCCCGTGTCATCTTAGATAGCACGGGAAAGGTAGACTTATATGATTTTCACCACTGTAATATATCAAGATTCTTAGTATTAGAATGTGATAGGATTGAGTAGTAATCGGTATCTAAGTACCAAGAAAGCTCGCTCCTATGTAATGATCCACCCCATTGTTTTCCCCTCATTAACTAAATGGAAAAATCGTCATCTCCGAAGAAGATATCCATGTCCGTAATTACAGTCTTACTACTACTGCCACCATACCTAGTATCGTGGTATGTAAACAGGTCAGTCAACTTCTCGTGAATGAATCATTCAGGTGGGTCTTCCAGGTTCATGCACGAGGAAATATAAGTCAGGGTATTATCTACCCATTCCATCTTAACCCTAGGGTCCATGGATACTGCGAGACAATAAAGAGATAGAACAGTGGATCAGTACTTTAAGTACTTGGTTTCCATCTTTGCAACCATATGACTAAGTGTCAGGTCAGCTCGATACTTCCTAAACATGCTACTAATATTGCATATGCACCTGAGTGCAATGCAAGTCGTGGGAGTATAAACTGATGAACACATGTTCGTCGTGTCATAAAAAATCTTCAGGAATTTCATAAATGAAATTCCTGAAGCCCAGTCAGTGTCATCAATAATAAGTTCACAACTCTTACTATTGACGAAATTGGATATCACGTGTTCGTATCCAACACATGACTCCAACATCAGGTACGTGTAATTCCAACGGTGTCTCACATCCGATTGAAATTTCTTTTTCTTAAAATTCACAGACAAATAGAGACTACCAAACTCTTGTTGTCTGTGAGGAGTGCGAATAAATTTTAGTGCAATACATATATTATACAACGCGAGGGGACACACATTCATACCCACTTGAACAATCAGGTTAATCACGTAACACATGCATCTGACATGAAAGATTTTTCCAAATGGTACGTCTCTAATATTCCTAACAAACATGTTAATCACTACTTCATAATTAGATGCGTTATCGAATGTGATACTAAAAATTTTATTTTGAATTTTATATTTCTTAAAGATTTTCATAATACACTCAAAAATGGCCGGACCATCATGAGGATAGAGAATCTTAGAAATTCCTAATATTTTTTTTATTCATTGTCCAATTAGAATCTACATAGTAGCTGGTGAGACATGTATAAGATGATTCATCATGACTTGTCCAGATATCGGACGTCACTGACATCATTCCACTATATGCCATAAATTTATTAATTATTTTTTATTTTTCTAACTTATACAATTTTAGTATGTTATTCCTAGATGTGGACATAGGAATCCTACGATAAGCAAGTTGAAAATATGCTTGTATAATGCGCACTACCCTTGGATCTTCCAAATATCTGATCAGAAGACCCATCAATATGATAAGTCTGACTATGTCATTCCTACTCAACTCGCTGGAGTATATGAAGGGAGTAAACTGTGAGACCGAACTCGATCCAGTCTCAAAAAATGTAGTGCTAAGTTAGATTTGAATAGGATCTAATGGACCATATTTTTTGGTGCATAATTCGGCATACCTCTTAAGGTGCCCAATCCCAAACAAGCTCTTACAAGTTAAATTTCTCATACAATATTTATATTGTGTCAATTCTTCTTCCTCACCTCTAACATTTTTTTAGTTTTATTAAATTAAAATGAGTCCAAACTACAGAAGTCCTAGTTTTTTTTTAGAAGTTTGGGTTGAGACGACTGGAGAAACTAAAATTTCAGCAGCATCAGACATCTGTGTAAGATTTTCATTTTCTAAATTTAAATATATTTTATTAGTATTGGTTATTTTTAGGATTTTTATTAAACAGGACAAAGAGGTAGAGACTAGATGATAGATTTTAGATTTTACTATTTTAGGATTAGAGAGAGAGACTGAGAGATAGAGAGACAGAGAGAGAGAGAGAAAATAAAAAAAAGACTTAAAATAAATTACACGGTAAAGCAGTGAGGTTGATCACCTGCACGGTGCACCACAGTCTAGTTCAAAATTCCAAACCAAAGTTAAGAATCCCGAAAAGCCGAGCCGATTGATGAAATCCCGAGCCCCAAGAGAGGAGCAAGAGTTTTGAGAGAGTGAGAATAAATATTTATTAAAAACATAAATGTGATAGAGGTATAGGAGGATTTTATAGATTAAAAGAAATAATTTTTTTTAAAAAAGTATTTTTTTTTTGTTTTTTTTAATTCTTTATAGTATTTTAGGGCGCAGAATCATGAGGGCCGTCAGATTCTGCCCCCTAGCCGTTGGAGGCGAGATCTACCGACTATATTTCAAATTTATTTTTTTTTTAACATTTGCCCGTTCGGGGGGGGGACTTGGGGTTGGGGGTCATGGGGTGCCGGTTGCGGGTTTGCGAGACATGACCTTGACACGTGCTGATGGGCCGTGCCACAGGTCACCAAACCATGCCGGCTCAGGCACGACACGAGGCCCAGTTGACCTCGGCACGGCACGATAGGTGCCTTACCCGGCACGGGAAACTCCCGTGCCGGGCCGACCCAAGCATGGACTAATCATGTCGTGCCTCGTGCCAGGGCGGGCCAACCCGGCCTGGTTGACACCTCTATATATAACAATTACAATATGTATCATGGTTAGAGGTGTCAAACGGGCCGGCCTGTCACGACCCGACCCATTTTTTAGGGCACGAATGTGCTACCGTGCCGGGCCGGGCACGACACGGTTCCTGTACCATGCTATGCCGGGTCGGGAGTCGGGACCGCGGGTCGGGATCCAATCAGACCCGACCCGCGGTCTTTTTTTCGGGAGGGGCCGGGTCACGCCCACGCATGCCCGCGTGAAACCGGCACGGGAAGAACCCGTGCCGCCGTGCCGGGCCAGGCATGGCACGGCTCGGGCTAGGCACGGCACGGCTCGGGCCTAACCCGGGCACGGTTTAAAAACGTGCCGGCCCGATTGACACCTCTAATCATGGTATCCAATACGAATTTTGTAATCTTAGGGTATAATGTTAAATACAATGTACATTGCACTAAAAAATAAATAAGTTTCATAATTAATATTTGGATTATTACAATATAATAATTTTCATTTAAATGTAAGAAAAACCTAATATTAACAAAGACAAAACTCAAAATTCCTTTGATAAATATTAAAGAAGAAACTAACAAAAAACAACTCACTGTGAAATGAGACCCAAATCGACCACAAAAATCCATCACTCTCAGACATAATAGCCTTCAGCAGCACTGCTTCTCAATACAAGTATAACAAAACCTCTAGGACACAAAAAACTAGAAAACTAAAAAAATGGATCTCTTACCCACACTCGCCAGTCAACAAAATTGGCGAAATTCGTCAAATTCCCATACGGAATCACCAAAATCGGCATCCAGGTGCCTTGATATATCCGACAGATCATCTCTCAAAACCGTATCCGACACCACAAATTCATCAAAGAATATCGGGGCGGGGTTTCCGAAGTCCGAAAACTCTTTCCAGGAGGACCACTCATCTGGTATAACCCTCTGGTCCGGTACAGGTCCCCAGCCAATGTCCTCCGCATTGAAAACCGGCCCGCCACGATATTCGTTCGAACCGCTCGGTTCGGTTCCGGGTGACTGAAATCGGAGAACAGATGTTGGGGAGCAGTGACTTCTGATGGAATCCTTGCCGGCATCATGTTCACGACCGACAATCCTCGCCGGAGGTTTGATGAAATTGGTGAGTGCGTCAGGACCTCTGAACTTAATCGCGGCTTGATCGTAAACTAGTGCAGCCTCCTCGGCCGTATCGAACGTGCCTAGCCAAACCCTAGCTCGCCGGAACGGATCTCTGATTTCAGCCGCATATTTTCCCCATTGTCGTTTCCTAACTCCACGATACTTCTTCCTTTCCGAATCTCCTCTCCGATGCTCCGCGTTCTTCCTCCTGCTTCTCACAATCTTTGGAGCCTCACTGGACTTCGTATATCTCTCGATCCTGATCTCATTTGTGTGCCTCTTCACCCGCCTCATAAATACACCCTCTTCCTTAGAGTCATCGCCGGAGGAATCAGTCGCGTTTTCGTCAGTGAAGGAAATCCGTACAACTTTCAAAACGCTGCGGTGATCTGGTCTTGCAGATTTCTTTGTAATACTGTAGTGCTCCGTGTACTTGATCGGAGACCTTTCCATGTCTCCGATTCGGAGATCAGCCTTTTGAAAAGAAAAACAAGATTTTCGGAAAAAACTTTCGGGACACAAATGAAAACAATGAATATAATAATAATAAGAAAATAAAAACGGCCAAACGTTTGGAAAACTGATGCGTGTATTTGATAAAGAATAGGAGAGAAATATCGAAAAGAAAGAAGAGGAGGAATGAATGATGATGAGATAGGCGGGCGTTTGAGTTGCAGGGGGTCAACTAGACGAAACCCGAAGGGGGTCTCACAAATTGCAGAATGACGGTGCGACCTTTCTTTTTTATTAATGTTTTTTGTTTCCTAATTTGTTTACCTGTGATTCAAAGTGATGTACAGGCATACAGTGTGCTGGCCTATTTTTTATTTTTTTAATATTTTATTTTATCTATGTAATTTATGTAATTTATGTAATTTATGTAATTTTTTTAATTTATGTAATTTATCTAATTTATCTAATTTATCTAATTTATGTAATTTATCTAATTTATCTAATTTATCTAATTTATCTAATTTATCTAATTTATCTAATTTATGTAATTTATGTAATTTATGTAATTTATGTAATATATGTAATATATGTAATTTAATTAATTTAATTTACTTAATTTATTTAATTTATTTAATTTATGTAATTTATGTAATTTATGTAATTTATGTAATTTATGTAATTTATGTAATTTATGTAATTTATGTAATTTATGTAAATTATGTAAATTATGTAATTTATGTAATTTATGTAATTTATGTAATTTATGTAATTTAATTAATTTATGCAATTTATGTAATTTATTTAATTTATTTAATTTATTTAATTTATTTAATTTATTTAATTTATTTAATTTATTTAATTTATTTAATTTATTTTTTATTTTTTATTTTTTATTTTAATTTTTAATTTTTAATTTTTAATTTTTAATTTTTAATTTTTAATTTTTTATTTTTATTTTTTATTTTTTATTTTTTATTTTTTATTTTTTATTTTTTATTTTTTATTTTTATTTTTTATTTTTTATTTTTTATTTTTTATTTTTTATTTTTATTTTTTATTTTTTATTTTTTATTTTTTATTTTTTATTTTTTATTTTTTATTTTTTATTTTTTATTTTTTATTTTTTATTTTTTATTTTTTATTTTTTATTTTTTATTTTTATTTTTTATTTTTTATTTTTTATTTTTTATTTTTTATTTTTTATTTTTTATTTTTTATTTTTTATTTTTTATTTTTTATTTTTTATTTTTTATTTTTTATTTTTTATTTTTTATTTTTTATTTTTTATTTTTTATTTTTATGTTTTATGTTTTATGTTTTATGTTTTATGTTTTATGTTTTATGTTTTATGTTGTATGTTGTATGTTGTATGTTGTATGTTGTATGTTGTATGTTGTATGTTTTATGTTGTATGTTGTATGTTGTATGTTGTATGTTGTATGTTGTATGTTGTATGTTGTATGTTGTATGTTGTATGTTGTATGTTGTATGTTGTATGTTGTATGTTGTATGTTGTATGTTGTATGTTGTATGTTGTATGTTGTATGTTGTATGTTGTATGTTGTATGTTGTATGTTGTATGTTGTATGTTGTATGTTGTATGTTGTATGTTGTATGTTGTATGTTGTATGTTGTATGTTGTATGTTGTATGTTGTATGTTGTATGTTGTATGTTGTATGTTGTATGTTGTATGTTGTATGTTGTATGTTGTATGTTGTATGTTGTATGTTGTATGTTGTATGTTGTATGTTGTATGTTGTATGTTGTATGTTGTATGTTGTATGTTGTATGTTGTATGTTGTATGTTTTATGTTTTATGTTTTATGTTTTATGTTTTATGTTTTATGTTTTATGTTTTATGTTTTACGTTTTACGTTTTACGTTTTATGTTTTACGTTTTATTTTTTATGTTTTATGTTTTATTTTTATTTTTTATTTTTTATTTTTTATTTTTTATTTTTTTTTTATTTTTTATTTTTTATTTTTTATTTTATATTCTATATTTTTTATTTTTTTTTATTTTTTTATTTTTTATAGCAAAAAATATACCAAATATATATACCGTCATAATTTTTTGGGAGAATTATGTTTCAGAGTACTTGGTACTCCCCTAGATATAAAAAAAAAAGTTAAAACATCTATAATATTTCAAAAAAAAGACATTAAACTATAGACAAATTAAAATTCTATGCACTCAAATACATTAATCATAAATTATCTTCGACCCACTCTTCTTTCCCTCGTATCATCCGCGCCCTTGCCCCTCTCCGTCTCTTCTTTCCCACTAATCTTCATGAATTCCATCATGGAGCTCGATGAAGCTCGTGGAGATGAGTAGGGGAGACGGGCAAGAGGAGATGAACAAAGGGCGAGGACGAGGACGAGGGCGAGAGAAAGGAGAGGAAGGTGAAGGTAGTTTACGATTAATATATTCGAGTGTCATGAATTTTAATTTATTTATAGTTTGATTTTTTTTTTTTTGAAATATTAAAAGATGAGTTTTAATTTTTTAAATATTTTGGGGAGAGTACGCCAAAAAATAATTACAATCAGATTTACCTGATTTAATTTTTATCATCAACTAAAATCTAAAATCATGGAAAAAAAAATAAATGCAATCATATTTTTATATATAAATTTATTTTTCATCAATATGACTGCTAAAATCCAGCCAAAAAAACTACATATATTTTTTATTAAATAAAAATTAACATCAATACTTGAATCTTGTTTTAATTACATAAAAAAGTTATTTATATAAAAATTTATTTTCTTCAATTATCATATTCTCATAAAATTTTTAAAATGTCCATAAATTTATATTACTAAATAATAAATATCAATCACAATCAGGTAAGCACATTAATATTCAATAATAATTAAACAATATCTTTACAATTAGAAATCTGAATTTCAAATGAAATCTCAATCTTTTATTTTTCTTCCTCATTTAAAATATTTATATTATTGATGTTAATTAGGTCATTATCATTTATAAATAAAAAAATGCAAAACTAATAATCATCAATAATAAATTAAATGTGCTAGCACAACTAAGTAACTAATAATTAAATAGAGTTTTGTATGAAAATAATAATTTTTAAATAAAGAATTCAAATTAAATTAATGGTTTGAAAAATATAACCAAACTGATGTGTTTGGAAACATGGTGGCAATGACTGTAGTGAACGACGAACTTTAGTTTAAATCAAAGTCCGACATTCACAACGCCCTATTTAATTTTAAAAATTTTCAAATACCACCATTATTAACGACGGGAGCGGCAATATCTGTCACAATGACCACATTGTGACAGACATAGCACAATGGAGGTGGGCATGGTGGTGTGACTCTAGCTAATATATTTCTTCCCTTACATTTCCTCTCAGATCAAGACCCTTCCCATATTTAGATGCACAAATTCAAGCTTCTTTGCCAGCTCTCGTGAACTTCTCTAGCATACTCCTCTTGGACATTTCTTCTTCTATGCGCAGTGAGGAGTGTATGCGAGAAGTGAGCAACCCTCCAATTCATGGTTCAAACCTTAGGCTAACCAGAGCAGAAGATAAATGCTCACTTTCTGTGACACAACATGATTCGCCCAGTTCCCCATCTTCTTTGACATACAAACTTCGCTCTTGCTTTGGATCGGATTTGAATTCTGCAACAAATAGGGGTGAAGTTCCAGGATTGCTGGAGAAAGATGAAGTTCTTGCTTCAGTAGTAGTGAATGGCGTTCCTAGTTCTGGACTGCTTGTTGGAGTCCCAACTTGCCCTCTAATTGAATCAATAGAATTTTTTTGGCTCTTAGCATATTTCTCACAAGTTCCATGTTGCTTTGTTAGCAGTGGCACTGCAACATCTTTATCATTTGACGATTATCCTGTTCCTGCCAGATTCAAGCGGAGGACTTTGGGAATGGAATGCTTCATCACCACATTGTTGCACTATAGTTCTTACATGTAGTCGTTTCAAATCCAGCGAGTTTGGAAAAGAAACACTTCACTTGTCAAATATGACCCAACTAGCTCGCCCTCTCTTAGCCTCTGCAGCAACTACTCCACAAACAGACTTTGACATAATCTTTATCTTCACATTGATATGTGAGAAAGACGAAACAAAAAAAAACAGAATCACCATAAGCATAAGCAACACTCACCGGTAAATGCATATCATAAACAAAACTCGACAAGAAAATCATTACGTTTTTTGGATCATAAACATCATGGAGTTTAAGAATAATTTGGGAGCAGTATTTTGTAATATCATATTTCTGTTCAGTCGTTGTTGAATGAAACCTCCTGTTAGAAGTTGCACAATCCCCTGCAAATCTTGGAAAACCACATAGCTTTCTACCTGGAATCTTCAAAACAATGGATCCCTTATCATACCTGCATAGTTGCCATGATGTTTATGTACGTATATAAATGTATAGAGAGAATTAGGGAGAGAGAAAGAGAGAGGAGTTAAAAAAGAAAGTGATGATCACTTGAACTGTGGAAAGAAACAATGACAAGAAGAGTAATACAGTCTTTAGGTTGGAAAACATGAGTTAAAGCCCAAACCGAAGCAGTTTTTGAAATTTCTTTTGAGGCCTTAACTACAACCACCGCTTTGTTTGTTACATCTGAATCTCCCGTCTCTTCTTTACCTTGCCCTTGATCTTTGTTCATAGTTATCACCCTATGGAAAAACAACTCGACTCTGCATAAATATCACAGGAAGGAAACTACATCTTCAGAGTTCGGACATTGATGAAGAAGAAACATACAGGGAAAGAACAGATAAATTGTCGCCTGCATTTCTATTATCGCCTGCATTTATCATTGATAAATTGTGGCTCGTAAAAATTTCATGTTGTGAGAGTAAGAATCCAATTCCACAATTTTCTATAGAGAAAATCTCATGTTAATTTATTTCAATAGTCATCGTTCACAATGCTGACATTTAAAAATTTTTAAAATTCAATAGTCTGAGTTATTAACGCCGGACTTTGATTAAAACTAAAGTCTGTCGTTTACAATGATGATCATTATCACCCTGTTTCCAAATGTACTAGTTTAGTTATATTTTTCAAACCAGCATTTTAATTCATATTTTTTTATTTAAAAAATATTAATTCTGTACAAAACTAAATTACATGTGCATATAAGAGTTTTGACAATTTTATCAATCATCTTATGTCTATTCGTGTTCAAAACACAAGAGCCAATACTAAAATTAGATTCTAATATCATAGTAATTATTAGAATGCTTACTACATTACAAGTTATCATTGCAATATAATCAAATATATTACACCTATCTCTAATAACTATATACATCAAATTTACAAAGTAAGATTTTTTAGGATTTTCTAAATAGAGATCATGTTTTTATTTAAAAAAAAAAATTCCACCCTCTCCTAATTTCCCATTACTAATCATAGGATAGATGCATACGATAAATTTTCACACTGATCAATTGTTTCAATAATTAATCACGACCAAACATGTTTAAGTTATACTTAAAAATTCTTATGAGATTTAGTACATTTATGATAGTTTAAACGTATTTAAATAAATATCAAGTTATGATTTTACATAATTATTACTTTCTTGGCAATTAAATTCTTCAAATCCTTTAAAATAAAACATGCATATTTTATTAAACAATATAAATTTATGTAATTCAAAAAATAATGAAAATGAAAAAGATAATGCATTTTGATAAAGACAACTCACATCATATATTGATAACTTATCATTTTTTGCTCTAATGATCATTGGTATTTGATTCACATTAGAAAGAAAAAAAAGAACCAAGTTAATTGATGCACATTTATTCTTAATACTCGTCAAAAAGTACATACAAATTTTGTTTTATCCCCTCTAATTTTTCTATATAGTCTCATGAATCAAGTCTTGAATAAGCATAGTATATATTAAGAAATTAATTTTTTTGTTTGGATCAATAATAGACCAAAATGCAAGAACTACACTATATTCACTATAATACTTACCAAATTTGTATTTCATTCTACAACAAATAATTTGAATTAATACAACTTTATTTGTCAACTTGAATGTCAAAATAAGTTTTATTCTCTAAATCTCTCCAAGATATAAATTAGAAGCATGATATGGTTACTTGAAAAATAAATTGATTTTTATGTAAAATAGCATCAACACATTTAAATTACTTTAAACTATTTATTACCAGATAGACATCATCTATATTTTAATCAAAGAACCTAATTGATGTATTAATCCTACCAATTTATTCAACACATTGAAATTAGTAGTTAATTATTTTTGTTGATTAGTAATAATTATATACATATGTAAGTGTAATGTAACATGGGTGAAATAGATCTTAGCTATGGGCCTTTGGTATGGAATGAGCTGTCCCTACCTGAACCCGATTGGCCTGTGACTATATTCAGGGTGGACCAAATGGTCCGAATCATATCGCGGCCTTGATTTTTACTACCCATTCCTCCTAAATTTTGTGTCGACCACATTAGTGCATTGTGCTCAACTCATATTCTGATCACTAGTTTTTTGGAATGGTGGTCAATGTAACCAATTTATTTCATTAATAATTTATAGAAAACGCTTTCGTTCGTGAATCTACGACTGAGTGTGAATATGACTGTGACGTACCACGTACGTACCAAAAAAATACATATATATTCAAATCGAATTAACGATGTTTAGTTTAGAATAAAAATAATATATATTCAAAGGAATCTAAGGCTTAGTGTGAGAATTTAGAATAAAAACAAAAAAGATATTTTGATGTTACGTACAATGGGACAAGGACATGGCACCGCGACACAATCTCTGTGACCGTTGTGTTGTTCGTCTTCGAATCGAAATTAAGGTAGTAGGAAGGCAAGGCATTCGATTCGAAGAACAAAACACACCTGCCCGAACAGAACCATATTTCAGAGTTCAGACCGGGGGGCGTGGCGCCAGAGCCACGGCGGGTTCTTCACCTTCTTATTCTGTTAGGTCTGCCCGACGTCACTAGTTTGATTCATGTTGTGTTAATAACTTAATAAGATATATATGAAATGTGATAAATTACAACCAGATTTTATTCCCATTTTGTGAGAAATTAATTTGAAATATGATAAAATCAAATACAATACAATTTATCCATGCTATAAAAATAGAAGGGGGAATTATATTTTGGGGTACTCTCCCTGAAAATTTTAAAATTAGAAAATAAACTATTATCATTTAAAAAAAAAATCATAAAATTATAAAAAAATTAAAATTAAGGGAACTCGAATTCGTAATTAATAAACTACCATCGCCCCTCTCCTATGCCCCTCCCCCTCGCCTATCTTCCCTTGCCCTTGACCCTCGTCCATCTGCCCCCGCCCATCTCCCCCTACCCCTCTACACCCACCCCTCTCTCCCTTCCCCTCTACACCCACCCCTCTCCCCCCGCTCTTCTCTACGAGTTCCACGAAGGAGCTCGACGAGCTCTGTTGAGCTCCACAATGGAGCTCTCCAATGAGCTCGATGTGGAGCTTCTGTGATCTTCACGAAGGGGCTCATCGAGCTCCACGTCGAGCTCGATGGAGCTCCTCGAGCTCCTTCGTGAAACTCGTGGAAAGGGGCAAGAAGATAGAGATGAGGAAAGAGGGGCAAGGGTAAGGGGATACGAGCGAGGGCGAGGGGCAAGGGTGAGGATGAGAGCGAGTGCAAGGAGCAGGGTAGTTTCGGACTCATGAAATTTTTGTACCCTTCCTTTTTTAATTTATTTATAGTTTTGAAACTTTTTTTCTAATATTAAAAGTTTAGTTTCTAATTTTTAAAAATTTACGAGAAAGTACCCTAAAATATAATTCCCCCAAAATAGAACACAATAATAAATAATATAAGAATTGAAATACAAACAAAAAGTAAATTAAGATTGAGATGTATTCCAAAGGAATAAAAACCTCATTTTATAGAAAAAGATTAAAAATCACAAATGAATTTCTAATGTAAGAAAGGTGATATTTGAATTTACTCCTTGCCACTACATTCTTACCCTTGAAAATTACTTTCTCACTTGTTTATGTTTGTTTACTTCCTTACTATTAAAACTTTTTAGTGTTAATCAATTTGGTTAAATTATCCGCTATATTCTCATAAGTGTGAATCTTTTGCATATCCACACTTCTTTCTTTAACTTTATCTCATACAAAATGATATTATATTATGATATATTTTGTCTCTAAGTAAAATATTAGATTTCTTACTAAGCATAGAGTACTCTAACTATCACAAAAAAATAATATTATTTTATTTGTGTCCAAGCTTTTCCAATAGCTTCTATAATTATATTACCTATTTACTGGCTTGTGTAGTTGCAATATACTATGTTTCTATAATAAAAGTAGATAGAATAGACTATAACTTTGAAATCCAACTTATAGCTACTCCAATAAGAGTAAAAATATAGCTTATAATTAGCTTGGTATTATTAATTTCTTCAGCATAGTCTACATCAACATATTCTCTGACATTAAGGTCAGAACTTTCATAATATAATGTAATATTTATGGTTCCTTTAATATACCTGAGAATCATCCTCACAGTACTCTAATACTCTCTACCAGAATTTGTCATGAATTGACAAACCACACCATTGCTTGTGTAATTTTGGGTCTCATACAAATTATTACAAACATTAAACTTCCAACTACTGATACATGTGGTACTCGAGACATCTTCCTCTTTTATTCTTCTGAGCTATGACACATACTCAAGGATAACTTGAAATTAATAAGAAATGGGATATAAATTAGCTTATTACATTACATGCTGAAGCATTGCAAAATCTTGTTAAAATTCACATCATTATAATCTTATTTTTTGAGAAAGCTAGATCTTCCTATTGTTTCTGTCTCAGTAAATCTATATTCCTATAATCTTGTTTGTTAATCATAAGTCTTTCATATCAAACTCTCTAGCTAACTATACATTCAATTATTGGATTTGACATTTGTTGGGTCCTACTACCAACATATCATCTATATATAATAATAAAATAATAAAATTATTTTCATCCTCAAATATCTTATAGTACGTACAATAGTTTGAACTGACTCTATTATATGCAAGACCAATGTTGAAGGAATCAAATCTCTTATACAACTACTTGATGTCTATTTCATACCGTATATAGAATTGTTTAACTTCCAAACCAAGTTCTCCTTACCTATTTCAGTAAATCCTTATGGCTTTAATAAATAATTTTTTTTTTCAATTTCTCTATGAAGAAATATATTTTTGACATCCAACTAGTCTAAATGTAAATAAAATTTATCACACAAAGATATATTACTACACTGATTGTTGTAAGATGAACCACATGGGAAAATATCTCATTAAAGTCAGTGTCTTCTTTCTGAGTATACCCCTTTATCATTGATATACATAATATCATTCTACTTGATCTTTGCTATCCCACTTGATCTTGTAAACTTATTTGTTACCAATGACTTTTATTCATAATGGTAATAGTACTAGCTTTCATATTTTATTCTTGTGTAGAGCTTTAATTTCTCCCTTCATTACTATTATCTACTTAGATGCATCTGAATTATTTAAAGTTTCATTATAAGTTGAATGTTCTCCACATTCTGTTTGAAAACAATATATATTATTGCTTTCTGTAACATACCTAGAGTGCTAAGTTTGTGACCTTCTATCATGTGTTGGCTGACTAACTTATTGTGCCTCAAACTCATCTTGCTCTTGTACTTCGTGCTATGATTCTTCCTCCATAGATATTGAAACATCTTATCATTGATTATTTTCTACATGCACAATTGTAGTTTCTGAAACTTTTTTTAATGTGATATCATTGTCGTCAATTCTTTGTAGTTGATTTTCTACAAAGATTACATCTATGCTAATAATTACCTTATGGTTGTGGGATCCTACATGCCATACCCCTTCACTCATTCATTATATCCTTATAATATATATTTTCTAGATTTTGGATCGAACTTTATTCTTTCTTGGGTGTTGTACATCACATATGTAGAATATCCAAAAAATTATAATGATGAGTAATCTATTCTATTGGCTTACTAGTCCATATCTCCATCAGTAAATTCAAATCAATTATAGTTGTTGGTGATTGATTTATCACATAACATACATTACTGTCTACTTCTTCCCAAAAAAGAGTTATGTAAACTTGTAGTCCTCAAAATTACTCTTATTCATTTTGTAAGAGTAATGTTCAATCATTCAGTTACTCTAATTTGTTGTGGTGAGTATGTAACAGTGAACTATCATATGATACCTTCTTACTTACAGAGAGAAAAAAACTCACCATCTATATGCTCTCTTTCATTATCTATCCAAAAATACTTAAATCTTTTTCTAGAATCAAGTTCCACCTACACTTTGAAGTCTTAAAAAATTAAAAATACATATGACTTCTTCTTGATTACTTACATCCAATATCTCCTTGAGTAATCATCAATGAAAGATTTAAATTATTTTACTCTTCCTTGAGACCTTTTTAGTGATTCTCGTACAATAAAATTTATCAAGTCTAGAATGTATTTACTTCTTATAATTAATATACTAAATACTAATCTATTTTGTTTACTTATAACACAATACTCACCAGAAGGTATATTTACAAATTTGAGCCCAAGAAGTTGTTTTTTGTTAGATATATTCTTCAAATCTTGTTTTGACATGTGGCCTAGTTTGAGATGCTACATTGTCATTAATTTTTCTTTTTTTTTCTAATTGATGCCACACTTGCATCAACCTTTTGTATTTTTACTCATTTTAGCATGGATAAATTTGTCATTATTTTATCTCCATTCTTGACCACAAGTGTGTCTCTCACAATCTTTATCATTCTATTCTCAATATAAGTTATACACCAAAGACTATCTATTTGTCCCAAAGACAATAAATTTTTTTTCAAGTCTATCATATGTTGTACCTCTTTAATGGTACAAACCATACCATACAACATTTTTATTTTGATAGCACAAATATCAATATTCTTCATAGCATGATCATCATCCAAGTGCACAGAACCTTTTGATATTGGTTCATATTTATGAAATTAATCTCATTAAGATGTCATGTGCTATGAAGCTCTAAGTCTAGCATCCACATATCACCAAACTGCTTTTAATTTTAATTATTGTTGTTTAACTTGTTATATATGACATTGTCATCATTATTGATACTTGTAATATTTTCCTGAGTATTTGATAACTCATCATCCACACTCCTTTTCTTAAACTAACAATCCAACCTGAAGTGCTATTTGTTGTCTTAGATATTTTCTTTACTTCTTGATTTTGATTAACCGTAATTCTGACTCCCACTTGGGCCATGCTCTATTGATCTCTCATATCATCATCAAAACTTCTACTTGTTGTGCATTTATAAATATATCCTCCTTGTTTTTGCATATACTATCTTTTTCTAAGATGATAGCGACAATATTATTGAAGATTATACTGTCTATCAAAATATCAATCATCAAATTGATGATTAGTTGATCATATGAATCAGATATACTTTGAAGTAAAATCTTAGCATATTCAACCTTTTCTATTTTATGACCCAATGTAGTACGTTGAGAAAATAGAGTATTTAAAGTGTTGATATTATCAGTTACCATAACAGATTCCATTATTTGAAGAGTGCATCGCCTTTTTTTAAGATCTTATTATGAAGTGAATTCATCTCATATAATCTTGTGTGAGTATCCCAAATTTATTTTGTTGTATGTTTTTCTGCCACACTTGACAATACTCTATCATCTAGTGCAAAATGCAGATCAATACTTGCATTACAATCCATCTCATACCACTTATCTTCAGGAATTCTGGTTAACCTTTTTTCCAATTGCATCTAGACTATTATCATTCCTTAAAATTATCTTAATTTTCATTTTCCATAATGAAAAATTATTTCTATTAAATTTTTCTACTTCAAAATTTGCTACTATTTATTTCACTTTTATTGTGGACAGTAGCCGAAAATAATAGTAACTATTTGTGTTAATATACCAAAAAACTTTTTAGGTTAAGTTGAGGGGAGCAATATGCTCTTAAAAACTATAGACCTAGTGGCTCTCATCATCTTTTTGATAGAACTTTCCTAAACATGTATTAACTATTAAATTTACTATCTTAAACCACACCTCTAATATCATTATTATAAAAATAGAACACAACAATAATTTTAAAATAGAAAAATTAAACCCTAAAGACAATAAAATAAATAATGTAAGAAATGAAATTCAATCAAAAAAGGAATTAGAATTAGGATGTTTTTCAAACAAGGAGCAATCTCATTTTATAAAAGAAAAATCAGAAATCCTAAATGAATTTCCGATCCGAGCAAGGTGATGTTTCCTCTACCCCTTGTCGTTACAACCAAAATAATAAGTATACGAAGACTAGTAGTTTTTGGTGTGCCAAACCTTCAACAATATAATCGAATGGTTATACATTTCTCTCTAATAAAACATGAATTTGATGAGGTAGGACATTTGAACTTTGGTTTATTCAAAACCATTAAGCGTCACAAACAATTTTTGATTAAACAGGGGAAGCAAATAATTAACAACTCAAATTAAGAAAAAAAATCTTAATACAAAAATTCCAAAAAATACAACCATTGAAAATTAAGTTCAAGTAAAAACAATGCTAAATCGAATGATAAATACTAAAAACTTATTCACACACATTAAAAATCCGTGAAGCATAATACACCCAAAATTACATTTTGGACCTAAAGTATTTTCTAGGATATAAAACCATAGAGATTAGTAATCCAATACAAATATGTAAACATGGGATTTTGGGTGAATGTTTCGGGTGTCTTACAACATTATATTTTAGGTGATAGGATTTGTTTGTTGGATTTGTGGCTCAGAATCAACAACATGATATTAAGGCAATTTATTAATGTAAGAAGAGATCCTGTCCATAGATTTCGATTTTTCAAATTGTCCAAGCTTCAATTCCTTATAGCATATACTTTTACACACATAAATAGAAACTAGCAGTAATTATACTACACACTAAAATTACAATATATTGTAATTATATATAATTTTCATATGCAATGCAGAGAAAACATAAATCACAACAATGCACACATATTGTAATTTAAATATAAACACATAAATGCCTAAATTGCAATATAAAATCAATATGTGGAGGAGAGAGAGATAGAGAGAGAGGGAGGGAGAACCAACATGTATTCTAGAAGAGGAGCAGAAACTATATTCTGGAAGAAAAATACAAGGCAATCTTTTTCTTCACACACATTGCACCTCACAAAGTTTTTGCTAGTTTTCTATAAATAAAAGAAGTTCAAGACACACCACTTCGAATTCAAGTTGCACTTCATACACAATTTTTCCTCTAACACATTGCACTCCTCTTTCAAAAAAAAGGTTCTATTTTTTTTAATATAGTAAAGAATTGAATGGAGGCACTCCCCCATCCAAGAGGGCACCACACGTGCCCTCTTTTTGAAAATGGGAAGAATTCCATTTTCACAAACTTTCTATTTTTTTTTTAAAATAACACATGATATTTTATCCCATGTGTTTGATCTACCAACCTTTATCTTTCAAAAAAATAAAATTACAAAACATACCAAACCGACATAAAAAACCAACTGTTCTACCCAACCTGGATACCAAATAAATCTATCCATTTTTTAAAGTGGGGATATCATGTAACTTAAAGAAATTAAACTTTGTCGATGATAGTATTTTCATGAACATATTGATGATATTTTTATCTAATACATCTCATATCTTGTGATATTGTATATCAATATACCTCGACCTATTATGAAACGTCAATTCTCAGAGAGATGTATAACATGCTGACTATCATACCATACAAAATATATATCTTATCGCATATCCACGTCTATAAGAAATATTTTTATCCATAAAGTTTCTTTATTAGCTTTAGTAGCTGCAATGAACCCACCCTCAGTACTGGAAAGTGCTATGCACTTATATAGCTTGGATTGCCAAAATATATCTTCCCCTTCAAAGGTTATAAGATAAGCAAAGGTTGATCTACTTGAATCTATATTGTCCGCCCTATTAGAATTAATATATCCAAGAAGCACTAGTTATAACCCACCTAAGCACAAAGATAGCTGAAAAGTCACACGTTAGTATCTCAAAATAGATTTTACTATTGTCCAGTGATATATACCTAGGTTCAAGAAAAAATAATCGACAATACCAATAATATGTGCTATAACTGGTATAATGTAAATCATAGCACACATAAGATTTCCAACTGCTAAGGCATAGGGGACACAACTCATGTCTCTCATTTCCTCATCAATCTTGAGAATATACACAATACTTAGCTTAAAATATTTATCTACATGAGTTGAGACTGACTTGGCCTCATTCAAAAAAATTTCTTAAGAACTTTACTATTGTATCATTCTTGAGAGAACTAGATATGCATAGAAGGCCTTTTTGCACGATACTCATCCCTAAAATCTATCTGACTGGGCATAAGTCTTTCATAGAAAATATATTTTTCAACTCTTCTTGAACCTATCAATATGTGTTCTATTATGACCAATAATCAATATGTCATCAACATATAATAATACTATAAGTTTATCATCTCTCAATTGATGACTAACACATATATAATAATCATAAGATGTGTGCTAAAAATCATGAGACTCCATGAACGAATAAAATTTCTTGTACCACTACCTAGGAGCTGGTTTGAGACTGTACAAGCTCTTATTTAATTTGCAAAAAAGACTATTCATCCCTTTTAAAATGAATATATTAGGATGATCCATATAGACAGTCTCATGAAGGTCACCATATAAAAATATAATCTTCACATCGAGTTGATCAATTTCTAAGTTCAAGCTATTAGACAAACATAGAACTACTCAAATAAAAGACATCTTAAATAATGGAGAAAATATCTCATCAAAATTGATTATTTTTTTTTGAATTAATTCTTTGGCTACTAATCGAGCTTAATATCTCAGTTGAGAGTCATTATCACTGGGTTTTAGTCTAAAGAGTAATCTATGTTTTAAAGCCCACTTCCCTTTTGGTAAGGGTACCATATCATAAGTCTAGTTATTGTGAAGAAACTCTATCTCTTCTTGCATATCCTATAAAAAACCCTCTTTATTCTAAAAAGAGATGGCCTCCTAAAAGATCTCAGGCTCACCTACATCTATGAGTAATATGTAATCTAGGAGTTTAGATGGTATTTGGTGAGACCTAAATGACCTTCTCAGTTTAGACTGAGATGTATCATGATAAACAACTGAGTCTTACATAGTTCTAGCTAAAATATAGTATGTCACATCCTCAATAGGTATATTCTAGGGCTCAATGATATCATGTGGCTCAGAAGTATTAAGAATATCTTGAGGCTCAGAAATATCAGACAGTTGCTCAATTTCCGACCCCCCCTCTCTCACGATTAAACTGATCTCTAGAAAGAACTGATATTAAATCTGTTCAAATAAAAATATTTGAGGTATCATTCTCATCTATATTTGGATCAGTACCATTCATAAACTAGTCTTGTAGAAAAGTCACATCTCTTCTTCAAATAAGCTCTTTGCAATTAGGTCCCATAGTCTGTTCCCAAGCTCCTAGTGTCCTAGCCAATGAAGATAAATGGATGTAAAGTGTCATCGAGTTTAGATCGTTCATCTTCTGGAATATAAAAATATAGGCTTTGCATTCAAAAACTTATAAGTAATTAAATGAGATATCTTTGATGATCTAGATTTTATTAGGAACATCTCCATCAAAGACAGTGACAGGACACATTTTGATCCAATCAATAGCCATACACATAGCTTTTCCCCAAAATTCTTTGGGAATATGTGCATCAGAAAATATGTACCAAATTCTCTTCTCAATAGTCTAGTTCATCCTCTCACTAATGCCATTTAATCATGACATATTGGCTGGTGTATTTTCATGTCTAATACCATGAGATACATAATTGCTATCAAATTAATCTCGATATTCTCTCTTAATACATAATATATGGAGATCAATTTCCTAACAATCTCGCTCTAACCTCTAGCATGAAAATCTTGAAAGATAGGAAAATATGATTTTTCATTTTAATTATATATGCTCATACCTTCCTAGAGTGATTGTCAATGAATGTCACAAAATAAAGAGCCCCATTGATATTTTTCTATGCATAGAGAAGATATTGGTATTATTTAAATCCTGACTATGACTTTTTCTAGCTATACAATCCATACACTCATCAAGAGAAGATTACTAGTCACACTACTAAAAATCACCGAATTACCACTCGATTTTTTGGTCGGTAAATAGTATTTTATGGTCGGTAAAACCATTTGCCGACCAATTTTTTTAGTCGTAATTTTTTTGGTTAGTAATTATTTCACCGAAAAAAAAATTATTTGGTCAGTAAATTACCAACCATTTTGAGATCCGTTACCAACAAATAATTTCCGACTATTTTTCGATCATTTACTGACCGAAAGAATTTGGTCGGTAAATGGTCTCCAACAAGTTGGTAATTAACGACCAAAAATCAACCAATATTTTTTAATATAATAAGTTGGTAAATGGTCTCCAAATGGTCTGTAAATTAAATTTTAAATATTTTTTTTTTCCATTTTGAGTTTGATATATTGCTTATATATATATATATATAATATTCAAATTACGAAACAAAAGAAAAGTACAATAGTGCATGCATATTATATAAAGAGAGTAAAAAATATTTTAAAATAAGCAACCTAATATATATACTACATATATATAGTAAATAAGTCATGAGAAAATAAAAACATGAATTCCAAAATCTAAGTATAAGACAAAAAAAGCGTGTAATACACTCAATCATCCAACCTAGTGTCATCATCGTGATACTGAGATGAATCTGGTCCATATGGTGAGATGTTAGGTATTAGGGTAGAGCTATCTGCTGCTGCTAATTCTGATACGGTTGCTGCAGATGTTGCTGTAGGTCCTGGAGTAGATGATTTATTTGGAACATTACGCCGAACAATCCGAGGTAGATCATCAGAGTTGAACTACAGTTCACATTCCTGACACTTCATTGTAAGCCAGTCAAAATGCAGACGTGACTCATCCCTATCATCCTTATAGTCGATCATGCGTCGCTCGGTATCAGCCAACTGATACTGTATCACTTTTCGCATCGCATCCTTAATGTCCTCCATCATCGAGAACATAATTGAAATTGGTCTCGAAGATGGATCTTCATAATCTAATCGTCTATGCGAGTAGAATGATAATGTCAAGGATCGACGTCATAGATGGGCATCTTCTCCTTGTCATCAATAACCTTATATCAAATCTGATTCGTATCAACCAGTAGAGCTGATGAATGAGAACTACTTATTGTACCATCACATGAACCTGAAGTAGACTAGGAATAAGCTTGAGTCGCAACAGTTAACATTTTCTCATATCTTGCCTAATAAACATGTAAAATTCGTATTTTAATTTATCTTCAAAAAAAAAAAATAATGAGAGAAGTATAAACCAAATCTTTGGATTATATTTTTTTAAATGTTCCCTAAGGCTCCGTTGACAACTCGTCAACTCACAATATTAATGGATATCGAGTAACACGACACCACTTCATTGAGTCCCATTCTCCAAGACTCGGGATTTAATGAAAATCAAGCAGAGTCTCCTTTGTACGGGGAGCTTTACCAAAATACAACATGTCCCAATAACATGATAACCTGTTCCAACATTTCACACCGACCACACAGGGTCCACATATGGATAAAAATGAGTAAAAATAAGTATTTTAATTTATCTTCAAAAAAAAGTGAGAGAAGTAATTTTATTTTAATGAAACATATATTTGCTGCACGAGATCTCTGATCAACAAAAGTTTGATTATCATGACCCTTCGTGTGGGTGTATCTGAATAAGTGAGGAGCACAAGGCTTCTTACCCTTCTTGCATGTATTTAATTAAAAATAATACATACATTAATTCAACTGAAAAAAAAATTTTCTAATTAATGAAAAATAGGCATAATTGAACACAATTCACAAAATAATAAACATAAGAAGTATAAATTAGAAATAATACCAATGCTCGTTCTTGCTCATGCATAGAGCGAGATCCACAAGTGTGTGCACACATGCCACTACCCTCTCTAGCCCGCTCTGAGCGACGATTGCCACTCTATCTTTCTCACACCTCTTTGTATAATTTGGATCTTCCCATCTTTTCTGCCACTCATGGATAACATGATCCGGGAGACTCAAATCTTGATCTTTTTTCTTCAATCTTTTATCTTTGACATCGTACATGGTATATTTATACTGGCTAGCAGCATGTTTGTAGAACACCTTTTGACCACCTCCTTGAACTATGTCCACCTATAAACTTTCTGCAAGTATAATTTAAACATATTTCATCAGTGAACAAAAGAATAAATAAAAGATGTAAAAATATTAAGTAGTAATATATACCTTAAATTCTCTACAAATCATCAACTAGTTTCTATCTGTTAGTGACTTCCAATTATGTTCATTAGGTTTAAAGGACTTCCTGAAAATTATCTTCAGAACCCTAGAAATTAAACCAGATAGCTCTAACTTCATCTTGTAACCCAAAATTTCATAGCAAGAAATAAATTAAGAAATGGATAAATCATTAGTTAAGTTTGATATCTCATGGATTATCAATTGTCGGATCAAACTGAGCAATAGGAAGAGTCTCATCTATAAGGTGCTCTTAGGATAAATCTCCAACATCTTCATCCTCTCCCTCCTCTCCCTCCCACCTCTCTTGATCATTCATTACAATCTCAGGACCATGATGTGGATCAGTCTACTGATGCTGTTGATGCGGTACATTCACAACCTCCTTTGTCTGCTGTGGGGTCTCATCCACCCCTGACCCTCTACCAGGATCGAGCATACCTAAGGCCTTGCTACCAGAATTGGTACGACATGGAAACATGCTGCCTCTACCTCATCCATGTGCCATATCTGTTAAAAATAATAAACAACACCTTATCGATTAGTAAGCATCAAGTAAAATACATATGAAAATGAAAATAAACAAACATGATTAACGATTGAAATAACTAAAACTCACTAACTACTCATTCTCATCAGAATCATCTAACTCTGGTTTGTCTTCTTCTTCAGATATAGTAACATCATTTTCAAACTCCTCTTCATCACTCGTTCCTTCTTTATGATCAATTAAAATTTCATCAACATCTACATCCCCACTTGTATCCATCTTAGAAGATGCAAATAAAAGGACATCTTCGTCCCCCACCATAGCTTCGAGTATAACATCATTGTCATTATTTTGAAATGCTGGTTCTATGACATCTTTATTTGGTGATGCGGGGATGTCAATTTGAGCCATAGCTTTGATCTTGCACATAACTTTCCAATCCTTTCTAGGACTGGTCTGACCTAGATATTTACAATAGTAAACTTGTGATGCTTGTACTGCTAAGACAAAAGGTTCATACTTGTTAAATCATTTTTTATCGTGTACATCAACAAGTTTATATCGAGGATCGACAACTATACCGACATGAGGTATTGGGTAAAACCATTCACATTTGAATAACACAATTCTTTTAATTGGGAGGGCTTCAAATTCTAACTCAATTACTTCCACCAGAGTCCCATAATAGTCAGATTCGATTTCATTGTATACGGATACTTTAATGTATACCCCCATATTGTTTGTTGCCCGGTAACTCCCATACAATTCCGTGTGAAATTTAAAACTATTCACACAGTAACCATTGTAAGTTCTAACATCTCTTAGGGGACATCGTGCTATAGTGCGAAGATAATGATTGGAAAATTTATTTGTACGATTATGAACCTATAATCAGAAATCAGTTAATTGTTGAGATTACAATTATAAATTTGTATCAGAACATTACAATTGTTTTTTGATTTTAATGTTTAGTAAATATACGTATTTTTCAAACTATAATGAAAATTCTTGCTCCGCCACGGCATTGACAGCTTCGTTATTAAAGTTTGGAAATAAAGAAAATAGTAATTAGTAAATTAGAGTAAATGAAATTAGAGAAAATGAATACATTGAGAGGAAATAGTAAATTAACATGCTAAATAGATTTCATTTAACTTTTAGAAACTACTTACTCTATGAATGGTTGAACCTCTGGATAATTCATTAGGACATATAGATGAGCTTAGTATATTCATTATATGCTAGATACCATTTTTCTTTGGCATAGATTTCTTTACCCGAAGTCTTGAAGACTCAAACATATCATCATCTACAATGTCATTAAGATAAACCTCATTCCACTTTTCCTTAAGTGGAAGAGTTAAATCTCCTTCATTGAAATAGAATAATGCGAATTTGGAAGCCTTATCCATAATATACCCAATTAATATAGAACCCTCTACCTGAGCATTATTATGATTTTATGCTTTATTTTCCTCAAGTATCTACAAGATGATTATTGAATATTACAAGTCATTTATGTGTGTGTGTGTGTGTGTGTGTATAAGAAAATAATTTGTTGAATAAATTAATATTACCTTTCTGGAGCATACATCCAATGATAATGGACTGGACCAGCAATCCTAGGTTTGTAAGCCAGGTGCACTGGAAGATATTCCATTGAGTCTAAAAAACTCGGAAGGAAGATTTTCTCAAGATTGCATAAGATAACAACAATTTGTTCATCTAGATTCCTCAACTCCTCATCAGTCAAAGAAGAAGAAGTCAGTTGCTTGAAGAATAAAAAAGTTTTAGTTATCGGCTCCCATATTCTATTTGGTAGGAATTCTCGATGAGCAATTGGTAATAACTTTTGCATGAATACATGAAAATCATGACTCTTCATGTCAAATATTTGAAGTTTGTTTGCATCCACACGTCTCCCCAGATTAGAAGCATAACCATCTGGAAATCTCAGTTTTTTTTACCCACTCCAACACATCCATCTTCTGTGATTTATTTAGAACAAATGACACATCGGGGTATTTACTAGCGACAAGATTTTGTGCAAATTGAGGATGATGATAATATATATTTAACTCATCTCTTGACTTGTACGTGTCCTTAGTTTTCTCTAGAATATTAAACACTATTTTGAAAATATTGTCAAACACATTCTTCTCAATGTGTATACCATCAAGATTGAGCCTGAGCAAGTGTTTACACCAGTAGGGAAAATCCCAGAAAATACTTCTTTTTTTCCACCCACAAGTCTTAGATATAGTTGCATTCACAACATCATCATCAACATCTATCACATTTTCAACCATCTGTTATTCAAATCCTGTAGAATTTCATTCCCAGATCTTACCCTCGGGAATTATTTAGTAAAATTTCTATTCTTAACGATGTCTTTGATGTTACGTTGATACAGATGATTCATGAGCAAAAACTTCCGATGATTGTCGAACCATGACTATTTCCTACTCTTAATTAATCTAAAAGCATCAAAGTCTTCCATACAATGAGTACATTCCAACATACTAGCAATACTCCACCCAAACATCATTGAATATGCTAGAAAGTCATTTATGGTCCACATGAGGGTAATGCGTATCTGAAAATTTTGCCATTTAGAAATATCTTAAGTTGGAACCCCAACACCCCATAGACTTTTCAACTCCGTTATCAATGGCTACAAAAAAATATCTATCTTTCCCTTTGGATTGGAAGGCCCCAGCACTAAAACAATCAAAAACATAAATTCCTCCTTCATACATAAGTCTAGAGGCAAGTTATATGGCGTCACCACCACAGGCCACAAAGAATATTGCTCTCTAGATTGACCAAAGGACTGAAAACCATCGGCAAATAAACCCAGCCTAACATTTTGAACTTTAGATGAACAATTATGGAAACACCCATCAAAATGTTTCCAAGCAGGGGCATCAGAAGGGTGACACATCTTACCGTCCTCCATATGATGCACTGAATGCCACATCATTTCATTAGTTATTGCAGTTGATGCATACAATCTCTGCAGCCTAGATGTTATTGGAAAATAGTGCATCTTCTTATACGGCACCTTCAACTTCTATACATACAATCTATTTCTAGAATCCCTAACGTTTTGCTTGTACTGAGCATGCCCATATTTTTTACAACTTTTAAGGTCACTGTCATCACCCTAGTATATCATAGAGTTGTTCAAACAACAATGAATGACCTGTACAGGTAATCCCAACACTCTAACTAACTTCTTCATGCTGTAGAAATTTAATGGCATCATATTATCTTGTGGCAACAGTTCTTGAATAAAATTAGACATATCAACAAACCTAGCCTACGAACACCCGTGTCTGCACTTTATTTCTAACATTTTAACGGCTGCATATAGTTGAGCATGCTTAGAATTTCTCTCTTATATAGGTTTGTCTCTCTCTCGAATCATGTCATATAAATTCCTTGCCTCGGCATTGGGTTCCTCATATAAGTCGAATTCAGGACCCACAACATCACAAACCATTCTATGGTATGTAGTGTGATTCATATTATTTGAGACCATCTGATCATTTTCACTTACAGACACTCGTGCTGAACTTGAACACCTATGGTAGACTTGGTTCTCACCATGGTATATCTAAACATAGTAACCTGACACAAAACAATTTCTATACAAATGCACATTCACAGTCTCAACATTCAAAAACTTTTTATTCTGACATTTAACTAAAGTGCAATGACACTTATAGCTGTGCCAACATTCAACACTCAGGATATCTTAGAGTGAACTCAACAAATTCATCAACTTTATCTCCCCATTCATTAGAGAACATTCCATTTATAATTCGACCCTCGTACATCTATTCATGATCGTCCTCAATTATATTTATGTTCATTAACCATTTAATGTGGTTTCGATAAAATTATTTGTACGCATATGATATGCTACCTTCTACACATCCACCTCCACCTCCACCCTTCCAATAGTTCTTTTCTCTTCAATAGGTTTGGTCTTAATTCATTTACAAAAGTTACGTTAAAAAAATATCACGATTGCATGTTCATTATGTATGCATTTTGGCAGCCTCTCGGCGTGGTTCTCCAAGTATACTAAATAAGATATATAAATAATAATGCATAATCTACTTTATTTAGCAAATTGCATTATTATTTATATATCATAATGTGCACCTAGAGAACAAACGAGAGCAGAGGCACCAAAATGACACATAATATATGCAATCTAAATTAAATCATGATCATTTAATTAACGTCCTTTCATAAATTGTCTAGTGCGGCAATCCAGTGTATTCAAACTTCGTTGTAATACACTGGATGGATGTATTCTATGGCTAACTATATGAAACAAAATGACAACTTTAATTATCTAGGATGATGCATTTTCAAATCGTTGCTAAGAGAATGCAATGATTTTGTCATATAATTAAAAAATTTTTAGTTTATATATGTTAAATGATTTCTTCAATTTAATCCTATTACATTTTCATATATCCATATCATTCATAAATTCATACTATATCATGTAATCAACTCATATATTTCTATAAATTTCATTCAAGGTATTAACCTAGATTTTGTTTCCAGTAACAACTTATTATACAAGTAACACTTGACTTGTTTAAACCTGAAATTTTACAAGCTTATCAATATTTTATATTTTGTTTCCAGTTCATATAACTAGTAGCCTAGATTTTGCTAAGATGAGTTGAATGTAATATGAACATAAATAGAAGTGAAAATTGGAGCACAAAGATTCTTTGATGGAAATTTTCTAGCATTCATCCTATGTAGGTCAGAAGGGTTTAGGCTTAGTGGTAGACTGCACCATACCAGTTCATGCCCATTTACACATAGACAGAGATGGGATTGGGTGCTCTAAGGTTCATCATTCGTCCTCTATCCAGACCCCTAGCAAACCGTACCTCCACTCTCTATACGACGTCATTGGTGACCTTTTCTCCCTCTCCCATACCTGATTTCTGATTCGTTTCTATTTCTCTTCAGTGGCAGGTTCGATGTGTTCTAGTGGCTAATCTTTTTCATAGCATAACTGACACTCAATTTCCTAAGCGAAGACCCAATGATAAGCCTCGTAGAACGAGGGCTGGTAATAAATCTCTGGGTCCCTCCTCATCCCAATTGGAAATTAGGGTTTTTGTTTTTTTCTTTATTTCATTTTCTCTAATTTATCATCATTTTAACTAGAGATTTTGGGCATTTTTTTAGTTAATTCATTTATATATTACTATTTGTTTGCTTTTAGAGAATGCATAATGATAACTGATAAATATACAATTTTTGAATTGGTTATCTGGTTGAGGAATGCAGGACCATATGCTTGAGTTGAGTATGTACTCAATGAAGGAATACTTCCTACCAAACCTAATGAAGGAAACATCAAGGGGAGGAACAAGAAGATGCAGATTAGGATGCGAGCATTTATATTGGTAAATAAAAGCAAAATCACATTAATACAAGAAAAAAAAACACTAAATCAACCAAGCCCCTTTTCAATTATGGTTAAAACAACATAAAACCCTTCAAAACAAAATTTCAAATCAATTCAATCTAAACTCAGAATTCAAATTTTTGGAATTTGATACGGACATAATTATGAATACTTTCAATCCCAAAAGCAGCCAAACAGATAGAAATATAGTCTCTGAAGAACGGATCTCGAATTGAAACAATGAAAACAAAAATAAAATACAGGAAAAAAAAATCAAACCTTGAGAGGGAACAGATGAAGAACAAGAATAAGAAAGAAGAAGACACGCTTTCAGGGAAAAGGAAGAGAATCATGGCATGCTGAGATGAGAATGAAATAGAAAATGAAAACTTGAATATATACAGTAGCTTTTTTACCTAGTAATTACCGACCAAATTTTTGGTCTGTAAATGGTCAGTAATTAACTGGTTAAAAATTTTTTGGGTAGCCAATTTTACTGACCATTTTAATGATAATTTAATTTTTGGTTGGTAATTTGTCAGTTATTTTTTAGCACTAATTCTCGCCTAATTTACAGACCAATTACTAACCAAATATATCCAATGTCATCTATTTTTCTAATAGACATCAAGTTCATATGAATATTTAGTACATATACCAAACATCTCTCAATACTAGCTAATGTCTTATCTACATCTGTAGACAAATATTTCTCATACCAAGAATCTGTGATGTCCCACAATTACACAAATTTACCGTGTCATAATCACCAGGTGTGTAGGTAGTAAAGAAGCTGATGTGTGAGGTGATATGAAATGACTCTGATGAGTCAATAAATCATTCACCCTCCTGAGATATAATATTTAAAAAATTTATCATCGCTAACAAATATAGAGTTACCTTCTAAGGTGATATTAGCCTCTCTCTCGAATTTTTCTCCTCTTATGTACTATTGTTGTAATCTTTTCTAAGAATAATAGTATTTTTTTCACGTATCCTAACTTGTTATAGTGGTAATACATGACTACTTTTCTACTTTTTGACTTACCTTTGAAAAAATTAGTTCTTCCATTAGACTGTGTGTGCCTCGCAGTGCTTTTACCATGTCTTTCAGAAATAAGAAAAGCATAAAAAGCTCACCCTTTCTCATTTCTCCTTGCTACTTTGGACAATAAATTTTTTGAAATAACTTGCATTGACTTAACACCGTTGAGTTGTAACATACTCAGGAAAACCAAAATGTTATCCTAGCTATCCGATAGTGACTTCAAGATTAGGCAAACTAATATCTCATCTTCCATGACCATTTTCATGGATAAGAGATGATTCACTATCCCTTGAAAGATATTGATGTATTCCAACATTAGATTATCATTCTTGAACTTTAGGTTAACTAGATGTCTAATGATCAACATTTTATTTATCAACGTATTCATTTCAAACACAGACTCTAGCTTCTTATATTACTTATCTGCCCTCATTTCTTCAGCATGCATATTGATAAATATTAATAAATTTAGGTCTTTCTATTCTTCTTCACTAAACTTTTCAAGTTTTTTTCTTCCTCGCTAAGTCATACAATTATTTGACTACAAGGTAGTCATGCATTCTATGTTTCTAAATAGAATAATTGATCCTAATTAACTTTATTATTACATAGTGATCCTCAATAATACTAAAGAACAATATTGATCATAAGTAATAAACAAAAACAAAAATTTTCTGAAATATGTTAAAAATCTCCATATTGATATCGAAATAATCGAATACTAACATAATGATAATGAATAAACTAAAAAACCATCATAATATCAATGACCAACATCCTCTTCAATAAAAATAGGGATACTACTCGTTGGGTGAAATGGAACCTTGTTCTAATACCAATTGATGGGGTTGGATGATTAAACTGTGGTTTAGTCAAAACTGCAAAGTGTCAAAAAAAAATCATAAATTAAACTATTGATACAAATAATTAACAACCCAACTTAAGGAAAAAAATCTCAATATAAAAAGTCCAAAAAATACAACCTATGAAAATGAAGTTCAAGTAATAACAATACTAAATTAAATGCTAAAGGCTTATGAAATTCATGTAGCACAATATGCCCAAAATTATATTTTGGACTAAAAGTATTTTCTAGGATATAAAACTCTAGAGATCAATAATCTACTATAAAAATGTAAACATGGGATTTTAGGATGAATGTTCTATGTGTTTTTTTGTGTTATTCTTTAAGTGATAGGATCAGTTCATCAAATTTCCAGCTCGGAATCAACAATGTGATATTAAGTTTATTTCTAGACTAAAATTGAGATTCTGTCCATAGCTTTCAATTCCGTAGATTTTCAAACTCCAATTCCTTATGGAAAACAGTCTTACATATAAAAATAGAAATCAACATTATCCACACTACACACACTAAAAATTTAATATGTTGTAATTATATATAATCTACACACATAAAAAATATAAATCACAGCAATGCACATATATAATACAATTTAAATACAAAGACATAAATACCTAAATTGCAATATAAAACCAATGTGTGAAAGAGAGAGAGAGTAAGAACCATAAATGAAAAGAGGGGCGGCTATTATAACTCACAAAATCTACCCAAAAAAGCTATCTCCTAAGTCAGCTTGTATTATGGAAGAAAAATACAAGATCTTTTTTTCACATGTTGCACCTGGCAAAGTTTCTGCTAATTTTCTTAAAAAAAGAAGCGCATTATACACTTCACTTCGAATTCATGCTACGCCTCATAGATAGTTTCTCCCTTTAATACATTATACTTTTATTTCAAAAAAAAAAAACTAGTTCTCTATTTTTTTATATAGTAAAGAATAGGATGGTGGCTCTCCCCCATCCAAGAGGGTACCTCACGTGTCCTCTTTTAGAAAATGGTAGAATTCCATTTTTACAAAGTTTCTATTTTTTGTAAACAACACATGGTATTTTATCCAATGTGTTGGTCTACCAAACACTAACTTTCAATAAAAAAATTAAACAACAAAACAAACCAAACCAAACCAAAATAAATAAATTAACCAGTCTATCCAACTTGAATAAACTTAATAAAGTTATACATCAATCATATCTCAAGATAAATAATCTTTAACAATTTCAATAAATTCGCATGGGGCCAGAGTTGCACTAAGGTTCTTCTTCTAATGTTGGGTTTACCCGAGGTCATTGGTTTGATTCATGTTGTGTTATTGGAGGTTTTTACATGTAGTGATGGAATAAACACAAATAAATTACAACTGGATTTTATCCCAATTATGTGAGGTACAAAAAGGAAATAAGTATCAATGAAATACAACAATATAATTTATCCAAATAATAAGTATATGAACACTAGCAATTTTTGGTGAGCAAAACCTTCACCATTATAATCCATTGGTAATATAATTCTCTCTAATAAAATATGAGTCACACTTCAACCATATTTCAAGATAATTAATTTTTGGTAGTTTTATTAAATTTGCATAGTATAATGGAGAGATCTCACTAAAACAACATCACTATTCTCACATACAAAATACTATGCTTCCGAACTCCAAAACCAATATACAAAAAGAAGATCATTGAGCTAAGAATGTGCTCATTAAGAATCAGCATGATCGGATCATGAATAAACCTCGATTGGAACTAATGATCAAAATTGCCCGAGTACAAAACTCAGCAACATAGTGGCAATGTTCTCGAACTGAAATATGCCCTTTAGAACTTTAAAACTGATCTCCACCATTCAACATGATTATCAACAAGTTATGAACTTGCACTCAAAATTTCAAGTTGATTGGATCATAAATGATGCGGGATCAGACCTTCAAAAACTACACACACACTCTCTCTCTCTACTTTTTCTCTCTTATGGTGGTTCGATTCTTTCTACCCTCTTTCGTAGTTGCAAAGATTCAGCAAGAACAAAGAAAAACAAAAAAAAATCAAAAAAAGGTTTTTTCTTACTTTTTAATTTTTATACAAAGGCCTACGAAGCCTTAAATGTTGGGTCATGTGCTTTGCTCCACATGAAAATAATAACCCAACAAATCTCTACCTCTCTACCTAGGTGGAGGGACTTATCATCACTATGATTGAACAACAAACTTCAAGCTTCTCCCTTCGTAATATATTTGTTAACACATCTGAGCAATTGTGAATTTGTGATCGGTATGTATCTTCTCAATTTCTAACTAGTATCATTAAGAGCATCTCTCATCCAACAACATATCACATCAATGTGAATAAAATTATATTTATCACAATATACCACATAGCGTTGCTATTTAAACTTAAGCTTCTACATGAAATGCATCATCCAAAATAACTTTTTAGATGTTTATGTTGGTGTCATGGACCTTACCTTTGTTGTAGAAAGTGCAACATATTTCTATATTCTTATTTCTAAAACACAACACCTCCACCAAATATCATCAAATTGTTTGCAGCAAACCTTCTATTATCCATATTTTTTGCTATGTCTGAAATAGTGAGGCCAATGAGTATTGGTTTCTCATTTCCAAAAGTTAATTCCAAATTGAAAGTGCCTCACAAATAAATGTTAATCTACTTAATTTCTTCCCATTGTTGTCTTCCTGAATATGATATAAAATGACTAACAACACCAACTACATAATATATATCTATTCTAATATATATCATGACATATATCAAATTTCTTATTATTGGGACTTTTAGAACATTTCTCATGTTTTATTTATGGAAAGGATATGCCTACTACTTTGTTAAACGAGACTAGCTAGAAAAGAATTAATCACTTTAACTTTTCTCATATTAAAACTTCAAGCACCTTTTCAATGCATTGCTATTATGACATAAAACTTCTTGGGTACTCTATCTTGATCAATTCTGATGTCAATAAATTCGTTGTTAACCCCAAATCCTTCATTACAAATAATCTAATTAATTGTTTTTTGAACCTATCTAATTACATAGAGCAACAATATAACAAAATCACAATCAAAGATTTTTTGCACAAATACACAATGGTCATGCACAAATACACAATGGTTAGAAGTTGTTTTTCACTATTTTTACTCCTCATAATTGATTCAAACTTCTTGTATCACTGCCTCATTGCATGCTTTATACAATTGAGACTTTTCTTTAGCTTACACATGTAATTTTTTTTCCTTTTACTATTAAACCTTTTGGCTTTTACATTTAAAATTTTCTATCTGAATTATCATGGAGAAATGAAGTCTTAATATCCATTTGCTCAATCTTTAAATAAAAACTAGCTTCCAAGCACAATACTGCATGAATAGACTACATTTTAATAAAGGGAGAAAAAAAAGCATAAAATTTATGACCTTTCTTTTAACAACCAATATAATGTTGTAACAAGGCTATAAAGTATGTTTTCCTTGCTTTATTCTATAAATCCTCCTATTTTTTAAAGTTTACTTTTCTTTTTGCAGCTTGTTAAGTTCAAAAGAATGATTCCCATACAATAACTTTATCACATCTTTGCATAGTATCAACCCACTTCATCTTATTTTCATCTTCCATGGTTTTTTAATACCTTTAAGGTTCTTCTCCATCAAATAGTAATACATAATCATCAATAGAATATTGTGTAGAATGATGTTGGCCATTGATAGACCTTTTGAGTGGAATATCTAGCGCAGTCTCTACTAATAATGACTTCTCATTAACATCATCATACACCTTCACTTTTGTGGGAGTTACCACATCACTCATGTTATGTTGCTCATCATGTTCTTCATCTTCAACATGTGTAATAAGACTTGTCAAATGAAATATATCTAAGCTAATCAAATCCGTACTATGTTAAGACTCTATTGCATCTATCTTCTCAATATCTTGCATGGTATGTTCTTCCACAATTATAGTATCTCAGCTTCTCACAAACTTTTTGTGCACTGGATCATAAAACTTATGGCCAAGTTCATCTTGAACATAGCTAATGAATACACAATATCTTGTGCAATATATAATTTAATTCGTTATCTATTTAACCATTTGTTTTCTTATTTATCTATTTATTTAAAGGTGCAGGTACTAGTATTGAGAGATCGGTCACGTGCCACTAGGGTAATAATGAGGTCCCACTTCTCGGTCAGTGGGCTAGAGAAAATTTTGGAGTGTGACATGGTAAATTCTATTGATCTAACTCATTCCGTTTATAGAACCCTATTTGTTTTTCATATAAATTTGTTGTATGCATAATTTGTTTAGCTCATCCTATTCTTCATCTCTCTCTCTCTCTCTCTCTCTCTCTCTTTCTCTCTTTGATTTTGTACTATAATATTTGGTTATTTATCTATAAGTGCTAAGTGATTTTTGATGGACATAATTAGTCATGTTGAATGGTTATCAAACCATGTTAAAATTGGTGTTTGATTATAATGGTGTGCATTATTTATAATTTTTCACAATCCAATAGTTTCGCATAATCACAATCTAGAGATAATAAATTATAACATCTTGGTTTAACATTAAACTTAGACCTCTAATCTCTCAGAATGTTCACAAAAAAGACCTTCCATCAAAATATATGCAAGTGATCATAAGACATATCATTATATGACCAAATTCTATTTGGATCATCAAATTCTAAAAAAACTCATGGTGTAAGATTGAGAACATCTACAACTGTAATCAAAGCATCACCCCAAGGGGGTCTTGGAAACTATGACTATGAAAGTACATATCTCACCCTAGCAACTAGTTTCTTATTCATTCACTCGCAAACCTATTCAACTGAGAGGTATTGGGAGGTTTCTTTTGATGGAGAATACCATGATGTGTACAATACTTGTCAAAAGGATCAAAATACTCATTCCCATTACCAGTCAATAAGCATTTCAATTTTTCACCAGATTGCCTCTTAACAAGAGCATAAAATTTCTCAAACACTTCTAATACTTTGTCTTTTATTTTCAAGATATAAACCTAAAATTTTCTTAAATGATCATTTATAAAATAGAGATCGACCAAGTATTATTGTTTTCATATGATCACACACATTACAATATACTAAATCAAGCATACCTTACTTTCTAGTATGGTAGAGTGTTTTGAATGCAACTTTGATATACTTTCTTGCTAAGCAATGAGTACATATCTTCAAATATCCCTTCTTCATATTAGAAAGAAGATTCTTCTTAGCTAAAATTATCAAACTTTTTTTATTCATATGACAGAGTCTATTGTGCCAATGTATAATTGTGCTATCATCATTCACTACATCAATATTGGAATCAATGACCTTTGCCTACATCAAATACAATGAGGAACACTTCTTTCTTTTCACAACTACTATAGAATTCGTAGTGAGCTTCCACTGAATATCATGAAAGATGCTGTAGAACTCTTCATCATTACACTTATTCATGGAGATTAAATTCATGTGAATATTAGGAATGCCGAATTTGTTTGACATTCTTCAAAGTCAATAATCTACCATTACTAGTTTCTAAATGCACATCTCTTATACTAATGGCTAAAATTGAGGCAACATTATTCATCCTAATACTTCAAAAGTCATCAGATTTTTAGGATGCAAAAAAATATTTTTAAGGCATGGCGTGGATTCAGACACCACAATCAATCACCAAAATTTGTTTTTTTTTGAGTTATTTTATATTGATTTCATGATTTTTTTGTATGGAATATGAGCTTCTAATGAAAGAATTTTATTAAATTATGATTATATGAAATTGAATAAATATTAGAATTTAGATATAATTTGAGTAGAATATTAAACTTGTTGGAATGTTGATTTGGAAGGCTAACACTAAAGGAAAGTCATAATAATTTTAATATCATGATTTGATTACTTTAGAAAATTCCAATTAATAATTTAATTATGATGGCCTTTCTTAGCTATAACTCTAACAAACCACATCAATATTTTATACACAATAACTCTACTATCTGGGTGTCATTACTTTTTTACTATACAAAATATTTTTTATGACCATGATATTATCTAGAAGTCACTACCATATTAGTTCTAAAACATATTATGGTTGCAATATTTATTAATGTCATAGAAACTAAGTGACACACTAGTACTAGAAGATATGCTATTTTTTAGTGCCTGATAAATTCATTATAGAGAAAAAATCACACAACATTACGTGATTTTTTGTGAAGAAAAAAATCTTTCTATCATGACTCTGTTTTCCTAAAAGTGAATATATTAGTCATGACATTCTTTCCACCATGCCTTTGTGCTTCATAGAGATTATCAATTAGTCATGTCTATCATTACCACCACCACTATTTGTTTCAAAAAGTAATTATCTCAACTAGGGCATTCTTGTTGATATGAGTATGACTTTGTGATAAAGCGAAGATATTCATTAGTCATGACCATTTTTACCACTATGAATTTGTGTTACAGAGTAGAATTATACTAATTACAATATTCCCTACCACTACAAATTTGTGCTCTAGTGAAAATTTAACTAAATGACAAAGTTATGACCTCAACCTAAAGTCACGACATCCAACTTAAAAAGCCTCTCAGAAAGTCGATAGAATTTCAATGATATAAAAAGGACACTTAGATATTTTCTAAAAAGAGGAGGAAAAGACCATAAGTGAAAGGGGATATCCAAAATTCAAAGAAAAATACACATAAACCCTAGATGTCATGGATCCAAACATCTAATTAGAGTCAAATTTAAGGTGAATGCGAACAAAAATTTATTAAGATTAGGTCATGAAATTTAGATCCTCAAATTGGTCATCATTAGGAACTCTTGAATCATTGAGATCAACTATGAAATATCTCATGTGAATTCTTCTTCAATGTTAGGCTAACTAAGGATTTAAGGTTAGTTTATGTATATGTGTATGATGATTGATCTTATATAATACTTAATAATGATAATGTAAAGTTTTGAATATTTATGGATATAGATATTATTTATAACATAGATTTATGATTCCGCTCTAATATAAAATTATGCATGTTGCCCATGATGGACAAAGAAAACTAAGTCACATGACACACTCATATAATCAAGTCTAAATGAAGTGATAACCATACTACTCATATTCTATGAGATAAACCTATATGTAGAAATCCTAAATTTAAATAAGTTTAATTAATAGAAGTATGACGATGACCTTCACAAAGTTGAAAGAATAAACAAATTTATAACCATTCATTGTATATATTCAAGAAGAACTGATCCTCAAATGATATGAGGGTTATATAGAATATCTAACCTATGAGTTTGCCTATATTTTTATAGTTGTGTGTTTGATGTGATGGATGATAATATGTAAGGAATGGGACATATGCAAAGGGAGGTGTTTCATAATCTGATGATTATCATACTAATAACTTTCTTTTATATAATTTTTGTAGGTAAAATTAGTAGGAAGATAAATGTTAATTGACGTGAGTATGATGCTCATGAAACCAAAAGTATAAATATAATTATTATCACATCACTTCATATTTTTTATAACTTTAGAGGTCGAAGAATATAAATCCATGTTCAAAGTAACCAACAAAGATAATTGATGTATTGCCTAAAAGGAGTAGTTGCATGGATGACTCATTATTAAAATAAGTATAGTTTCAATGGTAAAATACCATAGATATAATAATGCGAAGATCATTCGTGGTAGTAATAGTTCAATATTGATAACCCCTTTATATGCCACTAGCTCAATCCAATATTAATCTACTATTTGTTCAACAATTGAATTTAATAATATCCTAATATTATAAAAATCTCATCTTACACAAGAAAATAAGCCAACTCTAGAGTCTAAGTATCTTTCTAAGACATAAGTTTATCTATTCAACTCGAGTAGTATTTAATTCACTATTGATTGGTTAAGTGCTCATACAATCTTTTAGGGATTGATATCAAGATTTTTATCATCTTTACTACTTTCATTATCCATTTACTTATATTTGTTTTTCTTTCTTTTTTTTGTTTATTTTGTAGCCGTCACATTTATATAACTAAATATTTGGGCATGAGTTAATACCTTTGGACCCATAAATTAAAAGAATAAAGTTAGTTCATATGTGATATGGTTAAGACTTCTCCCATTTTTTGAGAAACAAGGGTAAAAGTTAGTTCTAGTGCTTATTTAGAGTATCAAATAGAGTTGGGATGAACTTATGCAAGTTTTCCTAACCAAATTTTCCTCACCTAAAATTACCTCTTAATTGAGGGAAGAGATAAGCTAAATTTAACAAGATGAGTAGAAGATATTATATAATGCTTGGAACTGATTGAATGAATTATTGAGAATGTGCCCACAACATGGATTTGAATTGTAGTTCTAAATTCAAATCTTCTATAATGAATTGAACTATATGATGGGGTACAAATTTTTTTTGATAAGTAATAAATACACGTTCAAAATCTGTACAAACTATCTCATCCTCAAACTATTACTAAAATTTCCAAAAACACCATAATTTTCTATTTTATTTTCCTCGTAATTGTGAGCATGTCCTATGATTTCTTTTCATGCTGACACATGTTCCTCTTCTTGTAGATATAGTATAATATAGTCCCAAATGCAACTCTTTAGATGATATTTCTTGGAAGTGTTGTCGGAATACTTCTTACCTATATGCTTAAACTGCTAGAGATGGATTTCATCTCACTTTCAATGCCATTCCAAGTATTTATCTCCTTCCAAATAAGCTTGGAAAATTTGCATTGAAAGAAGATGTGTTCCATCTTCTTTGGATTGTTAATGAATTCACATGATAAGTCCATCTCACTTTGATAGCTATAGAAATATTGTGTGTTTAGGAATGTAATGTTTAACCCAAATTATGTTTACCAGAAGAGTTCCTATTTATTATTAGAAACTGACATAAATAATATGCATCAGTTATAATCACCTCATCTTGCACCCAATTTATGTTCAGATTAGAGACAAGTGTTATCCCTTCTACCCTTTGTATTATAATATTTTTGGTATGAAATACAGATTTCCAGAATGACATATCATCTTTCCTTGCTTGGCAATGCAAAATATATTTATCAGAAAGATATACATAATGTATCCATTAGATCTATAGCAAATCCTTCTTTGTGTTGATTTTTTTTAAAGTTTTTATGAAAAAAGCTTTAATCCACCCTAATAGTTTAAGTAAACTCAATCCTCCATATGAGGTAGGGAAGTACACCCTATTCCAACCAATTTATGGTGGGAATCTTCCAATGGATGGAGCATCCCAAAGGAAAATCTTATAAAGGCTACCAATAGTTGAAATGATGGATGAAGGCAAAAATAATACTGAAAACTAGTACCCTTATATCCCTTGTATCACTATGTGAAACATTTTCAAATCTCCCCACTATAGACCATAAGTTGGCTTCATATTGATGTATTGTAGAGTAGATCTTAAAGATTAAAGGCAAAAAATGCAAGGAGATTAATCAATTGGCTGATTTTGGTACTCCAAGATATGAGAAAGGAAGATATACTATGAGAAAACTAGAATTCCAGATGATTTATTTTATACTTCTATCTAAAACTCCTCTAAAAATATATTCGATTTGGAAGATTATGAGGAAAGGCCTAATGACTATTCAAAAATCTTGATTACATTCATGATTATCTGAGTGGACATAATATTTCCTCTACAAAATATAATTAAGTCATCATCATATATTAAATTAGTAATTTTGAGTGCCAAGTAGCCTAGATGGTAGGCGAACCCATTTTTTGTTGTGGCTCTTAAAAGTAATATGGACATGTAGTCCATGCATATAGAAAACAAATAGAGAGAGAGAGAGGGTCAACTTGCTGGAGTAATCATTTTCCTTTAAAACCCCATACAGTTCACCATTTATCAATAATGAATAGATTGTTGTAGATACACATTCAAATATTATTTCAATAAATCAAGTTTGAAAATTTACTGCCTTCAAGAGTTTTTAAAGCAAATCCTAGCTAACTGAGTCAAAAGCTTTTTGTAGGTCAATTTTGAAAAAACATCTGGGGAATATTTTTTTCCCAACATATCACCTTATTAAGGATTGGACAGGTAGAGATTTATCCAATATTAACCTGCCCATAACATATGTAGACTAAACTAGATCAATAATGTGATTAAGAACGAGTTGTAACATGAACATGAAAGCTTGTAAATCAATTTTTAAATGATATTACAACACGAAATATGCCTATATTACTTCACCGAAGTTGCATAAGTTGATTTTGGGATAAGTGAAATATAGACATGGTTAATTTGTTTTAGCATTCTTTCACTATTGAAGAAGATGTGTACCATGCTTACAATGTCCTTCCCAATGCAATCCCAATAATGCTTTAGGAATTCTATTGTGTATCCAATTGCCCATGTGATTTAGCACTTCCCATTTCAAATAGGGTGTGCTTGATTTCGTCAGTTTTGAAAAGTAATGAGAGATTATTTAATGCTCTATTTGTAGTATGTTACCAAAAAAAAAAAAACAATATCTTCTATTATGGGGACTCTTGCATTAGATGTTCCAAGAAGTCCTATGAAATAATTGAGAAAATCTCATATTACTTGTTCATTTGAATTGGTGTAAAGCCCATCATCTTTGACTAAAGATAATTTTATTTTTTTGAAATCTAAAATTCATTATTGGGTGGAATAATTTAGTGCACCGGTCATTATTCTTCAAGTATCCAATTTTTGCCTTATGTCTTAAGAATGATAGTTCAGCCTTCTCCAATCTCTTTACCTCCACTTTTAATGTTTATTTTTCATCTATTAAAGATGAAGAATTTGGGAAAGAATTTTTTTTTTTCTTAAACAAGATGAACATCCTTTTTTGTGAGAGTCACTCTTGAACTAATATGACCAAAATGAAGTTTATTCATCTTTTGAGTGGCTCCTCACGTCTTTTAAGTCTTGTCACCAAATGGAACATAATCGATCTTGAGGCAAGAATTCTTTATGATTTTTGAAGGCTTGGCAAGAAGTATAAATGTGAAAGCCACATATTACAGAACTTAAAAGAGGTTATGTTGTTATACTCTCATATTTTAGTTGACATTATCTTGAGGTAATGATTAGAAAATATTTCAGGAGGAAAGAAGTGGACATGAATATTCAATTCAGACAGAGATTTTCCCATTCATGATTCATAAGAGCGTTGTCTAGTTTGCATGAAACATTTCCATTAGTCCATGCTAAGTAAGAACAATAAGATAGAAGTTCCTCTAGACATAGAAAAGAACAATAATTTACCAAGTCCAAGCATTCATAATTAATGACAATATGATCCCCTAACTTATCCATGAGAGAGAGAGAGAGAGAGAGGAGTTAAACTCTCCTAAGACTACCCACAAGGAGACTTTAAAAATTCCTTCTGAAAATAAGATTTCCCAAATAAATTTTTTGGTAAGAATTGAGTGAAGTCCTTATATAAAAGTACGCTAGAATTTTTAATGCTTCTCCATATCAAATACATAGCAACCTATGTGATGGACGAGGTTGATACCATTTTCAAATCTATCATAATTTTACACCATATCACAATAATTCCTTTGTTTTCATGGTGTGAAAAGTAATCGAAAGATTTGATATTTCTAAAATTAGCCTTCATTATCCATACTAGTTTGCTGGAATTTAATTTCACCTTTATTATTCTGAAAACATCAATCTTATGGCTATTAATCCGTTGCAAGATTTCTTTTTGTTTTATGCAGGCAATTAAAGCCTATGATGTTCAAACTAGTTATATGCATTCCATTTGGTTTTCTTGAGAGAAGCTTCAATGAGGATATGGGGGAATGACAAGATCATGTCACCTCTTCTTATCCATAGAAAAAAAAAATAGACCACATATTTATCTGCTCCACCCACAACATCATTCACATCACCCATTTATACATGCATTCACATCATAATCATCTTTAGAGGTTCTCACACCTCTCCCACAATTTCCCTTAAATTAGTTTTATGAGAATGACCATCTTGGCACACTCAGAAACTGCCTCCAAAAGTTTGACATATTGGTTCCTCGGTGCATAAAATTAAAAATAAAAACAAAGATACCAGCATATTCCTAATTTGTGGGAAGCAGGGATCTCCGATATTTTTATCATGAGGACCCCATCTTGAGGGAAAGGCCTTATGGTGCCATGCTTTTAGCTTTCCTTAGTTCCGATATACAAGGAGGAACCTCTTGGAATTCTATTTTCTCTCCTTTCATCCTTGTTTTTATTAATTTATAAAATTATCAGCTTCTTCCTGAAATTGGTCTTTGGTTTTTTCTAAGGGTGAAAATGCATCTTATTGTCTATTCTTACAAACTGCCATTGATGGAGGGCCTTCAGCATTCTAAATACTTTGTACTTGGCCTTCATCACCCAGTGGTTCTATTCCCTTTTATGAAGAATGTATTTCTCCCAATTCCTTCTCCATTTTTGGTAGGCTAGAGCTAGCAATTTTCTCACTTATACTCTAGGAGAGTAAGAATCATCATTCAAGCTATCTGCATTTTTCCTTTTACAAGCATCTAAATTATATCCAAAAATAGAACAAACTCCACAAAATTTTGCAAGTATTGGTATATAACCAATTTATTTATTTTTAAATCATTTGGAAGTTTTAAATTATTTCTTTAGGCAACTCCCCATTTAAATTTACTTCCACCATAACTCTAGCATAATATATTCTTGAAATATTTGTGGTTAATTTGTCCATACGTAGGGGTTTGTTTATGAATCATATACATTTTCCCAAATTTATTAGCCTCCATAAATGAATTGGAAAGTAAGGTAGTTTGATGCAAATTAAAATATCTTTCATCTCCTTAATTCTATAATGTAACCCTATCAGAAGGATATCAATAAATGAATTGGAAAGTCACATATAGGGGTCTGTTGAAAACAAGACAAAGGTCTGAATTCAGAACACTTTTCATTTTTTTAAATTTTTAAACTTGAAGAATATCCACCTGCTAGGGTGTCGGGTGGCTTAAACTTCAAGTTTTCTTTGCTCTTTAATGAATTTTTTTCAAGAGAGATTGTCTTGGATGCATAGTGACAATGTATCCAACCAAATGATTTCTCCAAAAGTCCAAACTTTGCTCTAGATCCATTTGTTCATAGAATACATCAAAAGGTAATACAATTGGGAAGAAGGGCATCTTTGTAGTGTTAGCAAATATCCTATTCCTTGAAAAAAAAAAGATTTCTCCATGGGGATTTATTTTCTCCAAATGTTCTTTCCTTAGGAGGAATTCCCTCTTCTTCACCCACAAGCTCCTTTTGATTTAGAGCAGTGTTATTTATCATATTAATGTCAATTTGTGTTGGAGATAGAGGGGCATTTAGAATCTAAAATCATATTACCAATAACATCTATTGGAACCTTCAAAATCTATTGATCATCCTCGAAATCCATGATTCTGAGGTTCTATGATTATGATCTAGAGCACACAATATTAGCATGACTTTGGTTTGATTTAGAAGAAATCTTACTGTAGATAACCCTTTGTGTATCACCATCATATATTATGAATCCCATCATATCTAAATCTTCTTTAGCATAAATAGTTTGAAAATTTCTTTGGAAAAGGGAAGGGAAATCACCTAAAATTTTTTGAAACTCCTTTGATTGTGACAAAAATGATGAAATAGTCATGACACTTCTTAGGGTATCATCTATACTTAGTTTTCTAAAATTTTCCATTTAGACTGCCACTTCATTATAACTTCTAATTAATATCACTCATAATCAATCCAAACACTAAATTACTAACTTGATATTATAATAAATTATACCAAGCTAAAGCTTAATTCAAGGTAGATTTTAGGTAGGATTCATGAAAAAAATGCTAAGGAAAGGAAAGGGAGAGACAAAAAAAACATGAGAGAGTTTTTCTAAAACACATTTATTTTTTTTAACAGAATTGATGACGTGCATAGTCGATGCAGCCTCAGGTGACTCTAACATCAACAAGTCACATGATTAAGCTCATTTCTTATTTGAAGAACTAGAAAAGAATAAATACTAAAATCCATATGAAATAGTATTTAGATAAAGCAAGTTGAAGTGTTAGAGTTCTATATAATGAAGATGATAAAGGATCAACTTGATGCATTTTAAAAAAAATTGGGACCCAAATTAACAAAGGCTTAGTATGGGATTAATATTTATTTTGAAATAGTAAGAAGTGATCAATTTTGACTCTATTTATTAAGGGAAGGAAGCTAATATTTTGTAGAATATAGGGTACATATTTTAACCAAACAACAATGTTCTTACTGATAAATCATGAAATTATATTATATTATATGAAAGACATGTGAATGTGCATCAAAACATGAGATAATTTTAGATGAATTTTGTAGGAACTCAATGAGATATCAAATGCAAGGAGCTTCAAGTTCTAACTACAACCACACAAAGTAAGAAAAAATTCATTGGTAAGATAACATTCTTGTACTACTGATGGAGACAAAGAGGAGGAATGATACATAAAAACATCAAACTGAATGGAAGTAAACATGGCTAGAACACATGAACATGATTATAAAAACTATTGAGAATCAACTTGGGCAACTAGCATAATCAATGAAGGATAAGAGCATTCTTAGATTACTAAGAAATATTTAGAAGAATCTAAAGAGATAACATTTAGTAGCGATAAGGTATTAGAAGGGAAGGATATAGAAGAGAGCTAAAAATGGGATGCGTAAGTATATTTAAAAGCTATGACTGATATTATCATGTTTTTTTTCAAAGTTGCATAGCCAAGCACCATGACATTCAATGTCGTGTCTTTTCTCTAATTCACAATATTTTCAGAACCCAAATCCTAATTTACGCCAACTTTCACACATGAAGAAATAAAATTTGAAGAAGGGATATAGATTAACCAAATAAATGAATAGAATGATAACATATGAGAAAAAATTATGCATATAGTAAACAAACTTTCCAAACTAATCTTATTTTTCTACAATGGTTTAAAAAAGGGAGAGTTAGATGAGTATTGAGACTTTGCGAGGTGCCAAAACTCATAGTTAGTTAATATGATCCTAAAAACCTAATTGAGCTAGGAACTCTTGTCTAACATTATTCTACAAATATATGGATGTATAAGTAATAAAGTAGACATAAATCCAAATATTAATCTTAAAATGATCATTTTACTGGTTTGATCAATTAACAATGAACTATAAACTATATGAGTTGAATGCATTTACTTATTCTTTATAAATATACTCAAACTATAAGGTTAACAAAAAAAAAACTTGTCTATGAAGATATATTTCTTTGTGTTTGATCAATATCATGTTTGGATATTAAACGAAGGATGAAATTTCTATGTGGTCTCTTGGCATACATGGTGACCATCATCTATTGGACTATCATTATCAGGAATAATCTTCTCATAGCTGTCCCCTCAGCTATTCAATACCGAAGTAACAAATCATTTCATGCAAGAGTCATAGTCACATTTTTATGACGTTGTTATTCTATCCAATTTTATTAGTTAGATAATATCCCAAAAGTTTATCGATAAGTATATTTCATCAACCAAAATCCACAAGTATATGAGTTGTATAAGTAGTAAAAAATAATTTTGTCTAGATATCAATCCTATAGAAATTATATCAGCAATTCGATCAACTAATAATGCGATAATAGAATTCTAGTAGAAAAAATAATTTAGGATTTTGGTATAACTTTTAGCTCCTAGGAATTATCCAATTTATTTGTATGATGCATGTTCAAATAATTTGATTTATTTTATATTTGAATACTATTGGTTTATTGTTAAAATGTTATTTGCTCTAATGGCAATCAAAGTAATTATTACAATTGAATTCAATTCAAGGGTCATTCATAAGTCCACACATTTTAGGAAACTAGTCAATTACCTTTGATAGTTATTTCATATGTACATTCTTATTTTTCAACCATAAGTATCAAAAAGTTGAAGAACTTATGTGGTCCATAAGCATTTATATTTTTGGTTTTGTAAGTATCATACTTGCATAATTAATATATGCTTCCCTCAAATCTCATTAGTATGAGTTATACAAGTGAAAGCAACTCAAAGGGCTGTTACCATCTTGTGAATCACAACCACTTATGCATATCTTGTGGATTACATATGACTATCCTTCATAATGATGATACAAATCCCATAGTTAAAATTTAACCCTTAGAAGAATAATCTAAAAATATTAATCAATCGATGATTAGTTCTTCTAAGTTTATATAATAGAATGGCATATAAAATAATTATTTCTTTTGGATTTATAAGTACTATACTCACAATAATTTATATATCTCAATATTAGGTTTTAACATATAAGTTTATCTCATACATCATAGTTGAAAGGGCTATCATTTCTTCCTAGCATATGTAAGAGTAAACCTTATGGTTTATCTATTACAGTCTATCACATCGATATGCACAAATCCACTAACACTCAAATCACTAATTTAAATTCTATTTTATCACTATTTTATAGATTTTTATTGCACAATATAAATCAAACACATCAATTACTAATGAAACCATTCATACATCACATAAATTATTATTACAAAAATTTTACAACAAGATTTAGTCTGACATTGATAAGAAATTCAAATGAGATAAAAGAGAAAGTCTCATAAATCTCGAGTTCCCAAATGATAGTCCTCACAAGAATCTAGGATACAAATCATAATCACATTCTATTTTGGTTTATTTTTCAAATCCACCTTATAGAGAAGGGTTTGAAAGTTGTATCCCCAACTTTAGGGTTTAACTTTTGTCTTGCATCAATTACTTGCTCATAAATTCCATAGGGAGTGAAAAATCCTTTTTAGTTTTTGTCTTGTGGGATGAAAAAAAAGAGTTTTATTTTGGGGTTTCCACTCTTCTTTTATGCTTTATAATTTTGGTATATGTCCAAGTAAAAAGTCATGGCTTTGAGAAAATACCACTACTTTGGTCTTGATCTCTTGAGTTTGAGGTCTTGACTTTGAGAAGTGCTAGTGGCATGGGAATGTCTCCTAATATTTATGTAAAGCAAATTTATGGTGCTACAAAGTGTTAATAACACAAAGTTGTGGTGTTGTGAATGACTATGATTTTGATTTTAGTTTGCCTTTTGCATCAAATACCTATAGCATTGAGAATAACCATGACTTTATTTGTGATATTTTGTGTGTATCAAATGGCTATAGCTTTAAGAATGATCATAGTTTTGGTTTTAATCTTTCTTGTGTACAAAATGGTCTTGGTGGTGGAAATGACCATAGTTTTGGCAATTAGCTCATACATTTATGTCATGGTATTATCTTTTCATGAGAGAAAGAGTCATGACCTTGAGAAGCAACCATACTCTAGTAATACTATCTATAACATTATGTGTCCAAAAGTTATGATATTTGATAATTGATGTGGCTTTGGCATGAGTAATTTTGGATATATAATTTTTTGTATTCAAAAAGTCATGACTTTGGGAAAATAGTGACTTTGACTTGATAATGTAATATCTTGGTAAAAATAAGACTATAGTACTTGGAAGAGACCTTGATTTTTAGCACTAGTGGGATACTTAGTTAATACTACATAAAATTAATATCATAGTTATTTAATTATTATGAGATAAATATGTGTGTGGCTCAAAGATAATATCATAATAAAAAAAATATATTGTATAGTTGAATGATTCTAATAACAAGGTGGTAGAATCATGATGTACAAAGATTGTCATGACTCAATAATAGAATTTTAACCAAGAATGGATATCAAAACATTTTGATTAATCATACATCACCAAGTTGATAATTACCTCCAAAAATAGCTCAGATTCATAACTATTCATTAAAATCTACAGAAACTCTTAAGTCATAAAATCAATCTAATTATAACTCATTTCCATGCTTATGAATCATATACTATTATCAAAAACAAACAAGAATGTTTAGTATTTTGCATAATGAACACACATCTACTCATTTTGGACAGTACAATAACTTCTCTTAATTATATCAAGGATACTTTGAGTGTGTATTTATATTCTCTAATCTTTAATTATATCAAGGATAGACATCTACTCATCTTAGACAATACAATAACAACATATTTCTATGCTTATGTAAAAAATGTTTGTGCTTTTAGCTTTGTAATCACTATACCAACAATAATAAAACATATATTTTCTCATGAATATTACATATGAAAGTCTTATAAGTGTGAATGATTCACAAGGCTATTATCACCATATGAGTCTCTCTATTTACATATTTTCCTTGACATACCTGTTATCTGATCATAACTAATATATGATTCCTACACTATGATAAAATTTCTAGGAAAGTGTTTGGTATGAAATTTTTTAATATTACTAGCTATTTTAGTGATTATGCATGATGTGTTTGTATGAAATAAAGGCTTTAAATAGAATTGTTTTATAAAATTATATTTTTGATGGATTATAATAAATAGTAGTAAAATTAGTAAGGTTTTGTATAATATATAAGACTTACTGGAATTATTGAGTAGGAGAGGTGCAAAAAGTCATGGAAAGTCAACATTTTTTGTGTTATAACCTTGTTATACCTTTATGAAGTTATAAGATAGTTTCAGCTTTCATCCTTGGTCAAAACTCTATACAAATAGTCATGAAAATCTTAGTATGTCATGACTCTACCACCTCATTGATACAATTATTTTACTATGTAATATATATTTTTTGGCGATGAAACTTTTTTGGAGTTACAGTCACACTAGCCTAGTAATATTTTTTATGGATATGATATTAATTTTATATCATAGTATCTATGTACTTCACTATTACTAAAAGCTATGACATTCTCCAATGTTATAAATTTCTTGTGATTGAGCTAAAATACTTTGAAAAAAGTCATGACTTTTCTATAGTACCATGATGTTTGGCTCATAAGAATTCTATAGAGTATTTACTCGAGCCACGGTCATTTCCAAAGTAGTTACATTTGTCTCTAGAGAAAGACTAAAACCATGATCATTCTTAGTATCATGACTTTATGTTATAAAGGAGAGATGTATGAGCCATGATCATTCTCAATGCTGTAATTTTGTATTCCATAGGCAAAATGCACCAGCCACAACTATTCTTAGTACTGCAACTTCATGTTATGGCAAGGAAAAATATGAGCTACAACCATTCTCAGTACCATGAATTCATGTTACATATAGATAAAGCATGAATCATACATATAGACCAAAGCCAGGGCCATTCCAAGTTTCATGACTTTATGTTATAAAAAGGCAAAGCTAAAACCATGATCATTCCCTAGCACTATGACTTTCTACTTAAAAAATATACCAATCCATTTGAGTATAAAATCAGAACTTCGAGATAAGAAAGCAAAAAAAAATAGCAAAGTTAGGGCACAAGCTATGAAGGTGAAAAAGGCTAGGTTTTTGGAACAAATTTTACCAAACCAAAGAGAAGATTCATGATCAAGAGGCAAAATAATGAACAAGTATAAACTATAAGGGGAGCATGAACCTTGACTTCTACCTAGAGGTAGATCTGATGCTCATGGATGAGAATAATGGGTTTATGATTTGGTTTCTAAACCCTATTGATGAATGCCATTGGAAACTCAAAATTCCATTTGATGTATTATAAATTATCTCATGTGAATTTCTTCTTAATGTTAGGCTAAATCAAGGTCTAGAGTTTGTGTATTATATTTTATGTAATGGATATATAATCGATGAATTTTATATTTGGTTTATTTGATGGTTGTAACATATGAATATTATGTTTATTTAGAATTGAAATTAAGGGTTTACTTTTGATAGGTTTATGCATGTTATCATGGTGAATAATGATAGGTAAGCCACTATGCATATTCACATATAAATGTAAAAATGGAGTGATAACACTTTTGATAGTGATATGTTAGATAAACATATACATCAAAACCTAATATTGAGATAAGTTTAATCATGTGAGTTTGGCCCTTACGAAGTCAAAAGTACAAAAGCTTTTATAAGATAATTCATTGTGCATAACTTAAAGGAATTGACTCTCAATTGATGTGAGAGTCTTATAAAATATTTTTCTAAGATTTCACCTTAACCGTGGGAGTCATATATTATCGTGGTGAATGGTGATGAGTAAGCCTTGAGATAAGCATAAGTGGAGGTGACTCGTAAGGTGCTGATAGTTGTACAAGTTGCTTTCTATCGTATGACTCATACCAGTGAGATTTAAGTGAAGACATAGGTTAATTTTAACAAGTACGATACTTATGAACTTAAAAATACAAATTCTTTTAATATCATATCAATTCATGTCTTTATGATATATGAGGTCAAAAAATAAGAATATATATATGAAGTAATTGTCAAGGTTAGTAGATGAGTTGCCTAAAAGATGTGAACTTGTGAATAACTCTCGATTAAAGAAAATTTGTTATTTTTGTGATAAAATACTGGGGGACAACTATGAGAAATCTATCATTTGGGAGGGCCAAATAGGTGACAACCACCTTATATGCTAGTAGGACACTATGACATTTTTACAAAAATTCACTATTTATTCTAAAACCAAGAATAATAATAATTAGATGATTTAGATGGGCTATTATGCATACTAAAATTGACCAACCATATAATATAATAGTCTTATCAAAAATATAGTTATATTCTTCCTATTAGAGTAGTAGTTGATTCACTATTAGCTGAACAAACTACCTTTATAATTCATGTGGAATTGATATCTAGATGAAAGTCCACTTTAATACTTATATGATTGATATACTTACAAAACTATGTCGAACAAAAAATCCTTGCCAAATAAGCTATTAGGATATTACTTAATACTAAAAGTCAGTCATCATAATAACGTCATATCAAAATTTTAGGTATTATTGTCGATGATTATTTTTTTTTTGATCAGTCAACTTTAGTTGACATAACTATCCTTGAAAAATGATAATTTTTTTAGTATATTGGATAATAATATCTTATTTTTGCACTTTAATTTACATTACTTATCTTATGTTACCTTTTTGTATCTTCTAGTTTAATATTATCTTTTTTGGCCACCATTCAACAAAGTGAAACTCGAGGATTGAATTAATACATTGCGACCTAGAAAAGTGATAAAATAAAAAAAGGAAAACTTTGGTAGTGGAAGATGTATATGCACAACCCAATTTATCAATATGATGATGCCTATGTTCTACCATGTAGTGATTTCTATTTAATACCTAATCATGATTTGAATCACTTTTATTATCATAATGAAGTTTTGAAGGTCTGGGATTTGGAAGACATGAATAAATTATATTTTATAGTCCTTATCAAACCTCTAGATCTTCATTTGAAGATATAATTATTGAGTAACTTAATTAAGAAAGAATAACAAATAAAGTAAAATAAGAGTTGGTAAATTAACTTGAAATGAGATTGGAAGATAATAATTTGAGCATGCTTAAAGAAAGTAATATATCACAATTTTTAGTGGCTAAAATGAAGGTCAATTGTAAGGAGAAAAATAAGTCAAAGTAGCTATGACACTTATTAATGATACAACCAAAATGAAGAAAAAAAATGGATATTCAATATCATGGATCTATGTGAAAATTACCGTTAAGGTAGTCCTCTATTATTACCAGCCGATGTGAAAGATGCAAGGAGAAAAGAAGTATAAACTAGATAGAGAAGTTAGCATGAACTATAGAGATTACATTCAAAAAGAATGCTCCAATTAAGGCATAGCTATAGATATTAAACTTAGCACTATTTAGAAGGCAACCAAAAATATTTTTTGTCGTTGCATGATGAAATAAGTTTTTTTTGTCAATCATTATATATTCATCAAAGCTGGATACTAATACAAAATAAAACCTTCTCCAACAAAAAAGGATAATAGATTCATACCAAACATTGATTTTGACCATATCATACTCAAAGCCGCAACCACTAACCAATTCTATGACTTTCCAAAAAAATATATATTTATATATAATATTCAAAGTCATGAATTGACATTGATATTTAATCTGTGTAGCAATGGTCTAATACCTAAAATTTCCACTATTTCTCCCTCTTTTGATGTCATTGAAATCTAGCTTCAAATGTTGCACAATTTGAGCACCGCCATGAAAAAAAAAACCTTTCCTTTGAAGTTACAAGGGAAAAGAGTGACTATAGGTAGGAGCAAAAAGGTTAAAAAAAGTGGACATGGTCTTGAAGTTTCACTAAAAACCATGGTGCACGTGCTAACTTTTATGATCGAGACTTGCAGAAAGTGGATGAGGTATCTTCTTGTCAAGTAAAGCTTTATAAGTGAAGGTTTCAATAATTTATTTCTACTTTTCATTAGATTATAGAAAAAAAATGGACTTTATTTTGTACACATAGTGAAAGGTGAAATACTTTGATTATATGAGAATTTATACCAATATAGAGGATAGACAAGAAAATAAATATTATGTGAGAGAAATTCAAAATTTGACTTTTGCTAGGAAAATTATCAATGAATTACTTAGATTACAAGGAGCTAGGGATAACACAACCTTGGAATCTCTAAAAATACAACCCAAATATAATGAAATCATGAATATATTAATGGATAAAAAAGAAAAATGAAGGGTAAATTCGAAAAGTATATTTGGATATTTGATGAGTAGAGAACTCATAGATGTGAGTAAAGTGTACTTGTAATTTATTTTTCTCTTTTTTGTATCCAACACTTTATGTTTCAATCATCAAACAAGATACGACAATTTTGCTTTATACCCTCCTGATTGATTGTAGATTTGATATTAACAAAATACTTGACAAGTCGTAAATTATCAAGATAATGAATTTTCTAGCCAAATAATTTACATTTCTTTAATTACATTATTATTCTAAGCTGAGAATGTCTCAATGCATGAAGATAATGATGAATTGTGTCTGAGGATACCCCCTATGATATTGTTGGGCATTAAAAAAAAGGTTTGAAGGAAATAAAAAAGAAAGAAGCTAGTTCTCAAAGGGAAAGAATTGATGGATATTGAGCAATGACATTTATTTTTGAAGGCAATATATAAACTATGAAAAGAAGTGAAAAGATACAAGAAGAAAGAAAAACTTGCAATAAGAATTCTCTGGCTGCACAATGAGGTGCCATGAGTAAATTTTTTTCTATTTTATAAAATATACAATTGGAAGCCAAAAAGAGAGACGAGTACCTAAAAAAGGCAATTACAATTATGCTCTACATTAATAGCATGGGAAGTATAAAAATGAGATACAATGTAAAAAGTGTAACACCAAAAGAAAGAACTATTGTTAGTCATGAACCAAGAGAAGTTTAAAAATAAGATCTTAAACTCTTGGAAGAAGGGATTAAATGAATTGAGATCTATGTGATAGGTTGTGCTGAATTGTTTGGAGGGGTTTTTGTGTCCGTCATAATGGAATGAAAGAAAATGGCGGTGAGAAAAGCTATAAAAATAATGCTGAATGTGCACTATTGAGAGAACCAATGAATTGAGAAATTGAGAAAAAAAAGTAAGAACTAAAATTAGTTATACTTTGTAATGAGATATTTTGATAGCTCACTCAACTTCATTGAAAAAAGACAAGAGGTACTATGAAACATTGTAAAAAAGATGTTGGATTGAAAAATAACCAATAAGAGAGATTCAAAGAGGCCATCCACTTATATACTGCTATTCAAGCACTCTAAAGTCAATTTCCCCTTTGAGGAGTTTGATCGTAAGGGTAAGTCATACCATTAACATTCCTCACCATAGTTATATGTATTTTTGTTTTCTTGGATTTTGTTATAAGTAATCTTTTTATGTTGGCATTATTTGTGAAGAATAACAAATAATATTTTTTTAGAGAGGGATTAATTGCTCAGGGATGAGCATTCACTTTAGTATGTGAGTTTTTATGGTATGCCAAATACTAAATAATATTTTATTTATTGGTGATTATCCATGATGTATTTGCATGAAAAAAAAATTTTAAATAGAACCATTACATTAAACTATATCTTTGATAGATTATGATGAATAGTAATGAAATTGATTAGTTTTTATGTGAAATGTAAGATTCAAACGTTGAGTAAGAGGGAAGAAAAAAGTCATATAAGGTTATATCATTCCTTATGTTACAAATTTGTTACACCTCTATAAGCTTATAAAGTAGTTTTGATATTCATTGTTAGCTAAAGCTTTACACAAATAGGCAAAATAGTCTTTATATGTCATAATGCTATCACTTCATTGACAGAATCATTTTACAATGGATTATATTATTTTTAGTTTTAAAACTTTCTTGAAGTCACGGCCATACAATCTCGATAATATTTTTATGGTTGTGACATTAATTTTACAACATAGCATCTAAGCTTCCAATAGTTCTAAAAACCATTGTATCTTTTAGTATCATGAAATTCTCATTATAGAGCCACAATTACTAAGGAAAAAGATGTAGTTTTTATCTAGCACCATGACTTTTGACTTCAAAAATTTATAGATAGCATTTACTCGAGCCTTAGCAATATCTAGAGACATAACTTTTGCTATAGAGACAAAACCAAAGTTGTGGCCATTTCCCATGCCACAACGTTGAGTTGTAGAGGAGAGATGCATGAGCTGCAATTATTCCCAGTATCATAACTTCATATTCTAAAGGATAAATACATGATCCATAGTAATTTTTAGTACCGCAACTTCATTTTATAGAGTAGAAAAGCACAAACCACAACCATTTCAATCTTTGCGACTTTATTTTATAGAGAAGAAATGCATGAGCCATGACTATTCCAAGCACCATAACAATCTAATATAATAGAGACCAAATCCATGATCATTCATAGAGTATGAATTTGATTATAGAAAGAAAAAATTAAAGCCACAACCATTCCCAATATTACAACTTTCCACTAGAAAAACATACCTAACCATTTGAATATATATGTAAAACTTAGAGAAAAAATTAAAAAAAAAAGATAGGGAGCTAGGGTATGAGGAATGGAGGTAAAAAAGGCTAGAGTTTTGGTGTAAAAATTTACCAAACCATAAGAGAGATTTAGGAGCAAGAGACGATGCAAGATACAAACATAAACTCTAAGAGAGAGCATGAATTTTGACTTTCATCTAGTGGAAAACATGAGGTGCATGAATGAGAATTGTGAGTTTAGAGTTTTAATTGTCAGACACTCTTGAGTGATATCATTGGGAATTGGAAATTTGATTAGATATATTTCAAAATTTTCTATGTGAATTCATCCCCAATACTAGGCTAAATTAAGGTGTAAGGTTATTATTGTACTTTATTTTGAGTAATGGATATATAATTGATAAATTTTATATTTGATTTATATTTGTGTTTGGTTACTAGTGGATGTGAAGTTTATTTAAAACTAAAATTAGGGTTTAATTTTTTAGTAGATTTGTGTATTTTATGATGATAAATTGTTACATATAAGCCATGAAACATACTCAAGCATAAATATAGGAAGTAATTGACAAGCCTTCTGATTGTGATGTGTGAGATAAACCTATAGATAAAAACTCAATATTAAGGTTTGTTTAATTGGCGAGTATGATATTTATAAAGCTAAAAGCAAGAATACTTTTATAAGCCAATCCATTATGTCTATCTTAGACAAATTGATCCGCAATTGATATTGGCGGTTTATAAAACATTTTTTAATGGGTTTACCTTTAGTGTGAGCATGGTGTGTCATTATGGTGGTTTGTGACATGTAAGCAATGAGACATGCATGAGTAGAGATGACTTATATGGTGGTGATAATTCTATAAGTTACTTTCTATCATATGACTCCTACCGATGAGATTTGAGGAAGGACATATGTTAATTGTAATGAGTATAATAATTATGAAGCCAACAAAAAGCAAATAATTCTAATATCATATCACTTCATACCTTTATGACACATAAAATTAGAGAATAAGAATACATATACAAAGAAATCATTAAGGGTATTTGATGAGTTACTTAAAAGGGATGAACTTATGATTGACAATCAAGTTTTGGTGATTTGTTATTTTGATAGTAAAGTACTATGTGGAAAGTTATGAGGGGATCATCATTGGAAAGGATGCAATAAGTGAACTCACATTATATGCTAGTAAGGAATTAAGGAATTTTTCCATTTTCACAATAATTCAACTTTTATTTTGTATCAAAGCATAATAAATACAAAACAATTTAGATAGACAATTATGCATAATGAAATATTCCAACCTTAGAATCTATGTGCCTTATCAAAAATATAGTTTTATTCTCTTAACTAAGATATCTATTGACTCACTATTGGTTGATCAAACAGTCTGTATAATTCTTATGGGTGAATATCTAGACAAATGTCTACTTTACTACTTATACAACCTATATATTTGCAGAATTGTACTAGAGAAGAGATCCTTACCCAATGAGATTTTGGGACATTGCCTAAAACTAAAAATCAGGCATCATAAAAAGTTATAATAATAAGATATTCTACTTAACCCTCACATTACATGAATGTTAGTTCTTCTTAATAATACAAAATGAATTGTTTTAAATATTTCATACTTTTAGCTTTGTGAGTGTCATACTCACAATGATTAAAATATCTCAACTTCAAGTTTGCACACATAAGTTTATCTTAAATATTAAGATTATAAGGGCTATAACATTAGTCTTATCGAACTTTGTGAGTGTGTTCCATGACTTACCAATCACTATCTACCATGATTGATATACACAAATCAATATATATTTGAAAACCTTAATTTTTGGTTCTAAATTTTATTCATATCTATCAATATCCAAACACCACATTAACACAAATATCAATTCATAAAATTAAAAATTTATCACAATGTAATTACATAACTAACCATAGAATTCAATTTAGTTGAACATTGAGGTGGATATCATTGGTGATATATTGACATCTTGTAGATTTAATGGTTCCTAATTCCAATCGATGTTACTTATTTTTTGCTTTGAATATGCCCTTAATTGGAGTTAAATTCATGTCAACTAAGGTTTTTAGTGTGTGCATCATGTTTTACTTCTCACTTTTTTTTATTTTTTCTAAATGTAATTTTTATATTTTGAATATCTATGTAATACTTTAAGTTCAAGGTCACAACACAAACTTGAAGTCATTACTATGTTATCTCTTTGAATCTCACTTAGAGTACTAATGTAGCAATGTGGGAAATGACCATGATGTATACTTATCTCTCTATAAAAAAAATTTATGTTCTATGAATGGGTTGCATCTTTGGTCTTGAATTTGTGAGAAATTTATTGTGGCATTAAGATTACCATGATTGAGATTAAATTCTGTGTAATAAAAAGTTGTGGCTCTGAGATCACATGACTAAGACAAAAACTTTCTATAATACAAAATCACGACACTGAAGTTGACTATTATAACTTTATTATGATGCATAATTTTTATGATTAGAAAATATCTCAAAAGCTCATTAATTAGACAAGGTTCTCTCATCTAACTTTTCCCACAAGTATGTGGGTCATATAAGTAATAAAGTAGGTTTTCATCAAGTTATCTATTTGAAAAAGATTATATAGCTAGGTTGATCAACAAATATTGAGATAATTACTAGTCTAGTTAAAAGGATAAATTTGAGTATTTCATAAGACTCTTAGATTATATGGTTGATCTATTTCTTTATAAGCAATGACTTATTTAAATTATCTAGTTGTTTTTTGTGTCAAGTTACAAAATTAATTTTTGATTATTATGAAAATACCCTAGTGCCTACTAGTATGAATGTTGGTTGTCACCTATTGGGCCCTCTTCAATGATGATCTTTATATAGTTTTCATTTTGGTATTTTACAATTAAAATAATAAATAGTCTCTGCTTGAGGGTCATTCATAAACCCACATCTTTTAGGCAACTTGTTAACTTATCTTGATGGTTGCTTTGTATATTAATTTTTATTTTTTGATATCATGGGTCATATATACATCAACTATTGTGATATTAAAAGTATTATATTTATAGTTTTATGACTAAAATACTTGCATGATTAATATATATTTTTTCTCAAATCTTACAAGTAGGAGTCATAAGATAGAAAGTAACTCATAAGAATATCATCGCTTTAAGAGTCACTTCCACTCATGTGTGTCTCATGGCTTCCCATGACCATCCACTATGATGATATGCAATTTACATACTAAAGTTAAAACCCTTAGAACAAAATTCTATAAAAGCTCCTCATCAATTAAGAGTCAGTTCATCTAAGATATGCATAATAGATTAGCTTATTAAAATATTCATGCTTTTAGCTTTATAAGCTTCATACTTTCATGATTAAACTTACATTAACATCAGGTTTTGACAGAAAGATTTGCCTCACACGTCATGATCAAAAAGACTATCATTTCCTTCATTTAATTATGCATGACTATATTTTGTAGCTTACCTATCATCAATCACTATGATAACACAGACATGCCTACTAATAATAATATCTTAATTTTAGTTCTAAATAAATTTCACATATATCTGTAACCAAACCACAATACAATACAAACATAAAAATTCATTAATTATGTATCCTTCCCACAAAATAAACAATACCAGCCCTAGACATTAATTTAGCATGATATTCAAAAGGTATTTATATGAAATAGTTTCAAAGATATCTTATTGAATTTAAAGTTCCCAATAACAACCCTTAAGATTGTATAGGAATGAAACACTAAAATTTTAAAACTAATTTATGTGCCTTAGATTTGCCCCTATATGAAAGCTAATATATGTACCTTTCTTATAGTCTATGCTTATGCCTTTCATTGCCTCTTTGCTCATGGATCAATACAAAATTTTGGTGTTTGTGGTCCTAAAATCCTATATTTTCATCTTTATCTTATGTTAATGGTGATGTGGAATGCTAAGGTTTTGGCTTTGGTCTTTTTCTTTTTATTAGATTATTGTGGCACTAGGAGTAGTCATCATGACTTGTGCATTTTGCCTCAATAAGACAAGGTTTTGGTTTTAAGAATGACTCATGACTTTAGTGTCTCATTTCCATTAGATTTTTATGGCACTACTAATAGCCATGAATTGTTCATTTCATCTCTATAATATGAAGTCATGGCACTAGAAATGACAATAACTCCTACATTTTATTCTATAACATAAAGTTTTGGCATTATAGGATGTTTATGGCTTTAGTCATTTATTAAGAAAAAAAAGTCACAGCCCTAAAAATGACATTTACTTAAGTAAATGCTCATTGGAACTCTTTATAGCTAAAAGATGCAGTGCTAAATAAGTTCCTTAACTTTTACCTTATTCTTGGTGGCTCTATAATGAGAAATTCATGGTGCTAGATAATGCCATTACTTTTAGCACTAATGGTATACTTTGTTATTATGATGTAAAATTAATATCGTATTAATAAAATTATTATCGAGCTAGTGTGAATGTGATTATTTATGTCATTATTATACAATACATTATTATACAATATTACCGAGCTAGTGTAAAATTAATACTAAAAAAGTTTCATAGTCAAAAAGAATATATTATACAATACAATTATTGTATCAATGAAGTGATATAGTCATAGTGTATGAATATTGTCATTATTATTTTTGTAGAGTTTTGGCCAAGAATATACACCAAATCTATCTTTTATATTAATGGATATATAACAAAGTCATAACACAAGGAAATCAATGATTTTTCATTACTTTTCACTCCTCTCCTGCTCAATAATTCAACTAAGTCTTTCATTTAATATAAAAAATGATCCAATTTCACTACTATTCAATATAATCCATCAAAACTATAATTTAGTAAAAATGATTATTTTTAAAGCAAATATATCATATACAATCACTAAAATAACTAGTATTATTCTATATTTGGCACACCGAATATCGAACATGGCTTATATAGTTTTTCTCTAGAGCACAAAGTCATAGCATTAAAAAAATCTATGACCAAAATAATAGCTCTTTGAATTGAAATATTGTGGTAGAAAATGATGTCACTATTCACATCACTTGATGTTATGGATTTGCTATGAATAAGTCATGACTCTAGAATATGAAATGACTACTTATACCAGTAGAGTACTTGACTACCAAGATATAAAAACAATATCACGATCATAAAGTGGTCTAGAGTTAGTATAACCACAACTCCAAGAAAATATCCTGATCATGATGCATATGTTTTATTGAAAAATGATTGTATTAATCTGGAGGTATAATCATAACATACAAAGAATATATCTATGATGCATATGTACATAAGTCATGACAAGATTATTTTCACCACTTTCTATTACTCCTATTCTCTACAATCCTTTTCTCATTTAAGTTTGTCAATTTTCTTAAGATTTTCTTTGATTTTACTAATATTTATCAAATTCTTTTTAAAATAGATAGTTAGTGAAATCTCTTTAATAAATACTAAACTATATGTAAACACAACTATATTTAACCCACAAATGACATAAATTATTTAGAATTTGAAGCACCAAATAATTCGCAACCTAATATATTCTTCAACATCTTTAAGAAATTGGAAGTCAACATTTTATTTGCTGAAGTCTTATCCCACTTTTCACACTACATGAAGTTTATGAATGATATAATGAGTAAAAAGAAGAACTAGAGACATATGGAATGATGAACATGACATAAAATTATAGCAAAATCATTTAATATAATCTCCTAAGAAAGCTTAAAGATATGGGGAGACTTACTATTCTGTACATCATTGGAAAGAACACTTTCTAAAATGTAATATCTGATTTGGGATTGAGTGTTTACTTGAAGCCACTATCCATAGTGCGGAGGCTAAATCATGATAAGATAACTCTAGCTTGTCTCTATAAAGATGATAGACATGTCGATCAAGTTTTTGAGAAAAAAATATTGAAGATGTGCTAGTCAAGATTGACAAGTTTATTTTTTCTATTTATTTTGTTGTGGTAAAAATTAAGAAGATCATTATTCCCTTTTAATCTTGGGATGACCATTCTAAGCATCTAGATATACTTTGATTGACTTCGAGAAGGACAAATTTATACTTCATATGGGCAAAAAGAAAGTAAAATTCAACATGTTTAAAAATTTATATATTCTAGATGATAATGATGATGATGATTAAAATTACTAGAGGATAGATAACCTACTATGCATAGCCGAAATAAAAAAAAATATAGAATTCAAATGGAATGACTTCTAGACATTTTTTGGTTTGAAGAAGCTAGAGAAACTGATGAACTAAAGGTAATTATAAAAAAAAATAAATTGTTGTAATTGATTTGGGTGAAAAATATTATTTTGAAATCATGGAATATTTCAAAGTTGTGACATAGGAAGAATAAATGTCAAACTACCTAGAAGACATGAAAGAAGAGGCTAAGATAATAAAATTCTTGATTATAGAACATATCGGATGTATAGAGTGAATTTTTTAGTTTGCAAAAAAACTATATAAGATGAGGAACATCTACTACTGAATATCGATGTATTGAGAGAAACAACAAAGCAGGGATAATTATACTTTATTAGTAAACATTAGAAGGAAGGAGATGAAAACTTTGATATGCAAAAGAAACTCATGACTTTAACAAACATTGTGATATATAATTGGAATCATGAATGGTAGGACTCTTAATAGGAGAAGAAGTCATGACTTTGTGGAAATAAAACTTGAAGAAGAAGTCATGACTTATTCCAAAGCCATGACATAACTATTAATGAGAGAAAGTATTGATGTTGTGACTTCATAATATGTTGTGACATTTGTAAAGAGAGGAGCACACTCAATGATGTCATGACTATTCATTAGAGTCATAACAACTACCAAAGAACATCCTGAAGAAAAAGCTTGATAGATAACTTGATGCTAAATATGAATTTTGAAAGACAAGTTGAGGAGAAAGATTACATAGAGAACTTGATGCTGAACCTAAAAAAGAATTTTGAGAGATATGTTGAGAAGAAAGATTACATAGAGAAGTTAGCATGGATAGCTTTTTGGTACTCTACATGCTATCTTTTTTGGGTGATTTGGCATAATTTTCATGATGAATTTATATATATTTGAGCTTTAATTGGAAATAAATGTGTTGAGAGAATTTAATGAATATTATAAAATTTGTACACTTGGTAGAGCTATGATTTAGGCGCTAGACAAGAAAAGAATAGTCATTAAATTTTCTATGTGATGACGTATTTACACCTTCAATAAGCCTATAGAGTAGTTATGATATCATTTCTTGGCCATAACTCTATAAAAGTACAAAATCAGTCATGACAATCTTTTATGCATGACTTTATCATAGTTTTCATAATCTTATCCTATGCAACAATATCTTTATAGATGTGAAATTTTTTAGAGTCATGATCATGCTATCCATAGATAATATAATGGTTATGACTTTATTTTTACGTCAGAGTAGCCAAGAATCCTACTAGTATAAGAAGTCATGATATTTTCCCACACCATGACTTAATCTATACTAAGATAAAATACCAAGTTAAATCATCACAATAATATTTTCCACATTGATTTTGTGCCTTAGAGAGCATTACTTCAATTGCAACAATTCTATTTGCCATGATTTTGTGCTTTAGTGACAAAATACCAAAGTCATAGCCATTATTGATGTCATTCATTTATATTCCAAAGACAAATGCATAAGTTATGAGTATCCCCAACACCATTGATAGAATCGATGAGAAACCAAAATTTCATTGAGAATCATTACAACAACTTGGAAAACATATTTTTGTATTATACATGGTTTTAGAATCTTAGATTCAAAAGAAATATGGTAAAATATTTCAAAAAAAATTATAACACAATAAAATAAAACACAGATAAATATAAATAAATTAAACTAGTTGAACCATCTTGAATCAATTTACTCACCTCAGTAGACTTAACACTCTTTACCTTTGACTACACCCCAAATAACATGAATGGTTTATATCCTAGCTTACAACTCTTATGTTTGATTTCTTTAAAAATATAATTTTTAAAGTATTAAAAATATTATATATCATTATATATATGTTATAATATATATATATATATATATTATAACATATATATAATGATATATAATATTTTTAATACTTTAAAAATTATATTTTAAAACTAGATACAACTTAAAACTATATATATATAAAATGTATAACTATGTGTGACAACTTATGTTTTTAACCATACTGATATAAATATCATTATAGATATGTTTTTAACTTAAAAAGAGAATATATATATAAATATGTATGTATGTATATATATATATATATATATATATATATATCTATATGTGTGTGTTACAAAATATTATATATATATATATATATATAGTGTTATTTGTTAAATATGGACTTGGTCTTTGAAGACCTAGTCATTAGGGTGGTTTACCTTTTGAAGACCTAGTCTTTAGGGTGGTTTACCTTTTGAAGGCCTAGTCTTTATGAATTTGATCCATTTTTAACAGTGTATCAGATGGTTTTTTTGCAATCTAATATTCCATTTGATCTTATTTCTTTTCTTTGGTCATTATGCCTTCTGAAAAAGATGATTCACTTCAATTTGTTAATGTTAGATTGAATGGAAAGAATTTTTCGTATTAGAATTATGTGATGCGAAATTTTGTTAAAATGATGTGGGCATATATTATTGGCACTAATGAGAAACCTAAACGTGGTGATATATGATTGAGATAGATACATGAGAAGAAAACAAAATAAAAATTATTACTTGAGAAAATAATTTTGTCAACCAATTAATAGGTTCATTGCTGGCAAAGTATGAGATGGGAAAAAAGGTATAGGATCATCTATAGAGGTTATACACTCAATCAAATTTTGCAAAATAATATCAATTAGAAATCAACATACATGCTATTCAACAAAGAAATATAAGTATTAATGATTTTTATTCCTTAATGATAGATCTTTGAGATTAATTGGCTCTTCTAGAATTAGATGAATTGAAGGCATGTTATGCCTATATTGCTCATAGAGTGGAGCAAAGATTTGTGTTGTTCTTGATGAGTCTCCGTGGTGACTTTTAAGGACTTAGAGATTCAAATTTTTTCATTATATACTTATGTCTATTGATTCAATTGTCAGTAAGTTGTTGTCTGAATAAATACAACTCAAGTCCCACTCTGAAAAAGGAATTCTTTCTATTCATAGTCTTTTAATTTTAGCAGTACCTTTTAAGTCACATTTAAAAAATTAGAATATGAATTATTCAAAATTCTTCTATGATGAGTGTAGTTTTTGTAAGCATAAAAATCATTGGATGGTTGAATGACCTAAGCTGAGAAATCATAATTAGTTACAATATTAACCTCAAACTTGAATGTCTAACAACTAAACATAGTCTAATGCTAATAAATCAACTTGTGGATCACTGCCATTTAATAATGTAATAGTCACCACATTAGTTATTTTAGTGATCCTAAATCACATTCACTATAACATAAAAAGTAGACTCCAATGTTATGCTCTACACCGGAGGAATCCATAGATCCCATGCCATCTTAGATAGCACGGGATATGTGGACTCATATGATTTCTACTATTATAATATATTAAGATTCTTATTATCAGAATTTGATAGGATTGAATATAATCAATATCTAAGTACCTAGATATCTCACACATATTCGACAGTCCACCCCATCATTTTTTCCTCACTACCTAAATGAAAAAAGTCATCATCTGTGAATATGATATCCATGTCCATACTCGGAGCCTCGCTACTGCTACCACCATACCTAGTATCACAGTATGTAAAGTGCTCAGTCAACTTCTAGTGCATGAACCTTTCATGTGGGTCTTCCTGGTTCATGCATGAAAATATGTATATCAAAATATTCTATACCTTTTCTACCTTAACCCCAGGGTTTATGCAGGTGCTAGACAATAAAGAGATGGAATGGTGGACGAGTACTTTAAGTACTTGGTTTCCACCCCTAGAATCATATCGCTAAGTGTCGGGTCATCTCGAGACTTCCTGGATATGCTACTAATATTACAAATGCACCTAACTGCAATACAAGTCGTGGGAGTATAAACTGACAAATATATGTTCTTTGTGTCATAAAAAATCATCAAATTTTTCATAATTTAAATTCCTATAGCTCAGTTAGTGTCATAACCAATAAGTTCATCACTCTTACTATTGAAGTAATCAGATATCACGTGTTGATATCTAACACATGACTCTAACATTAGGTATGTGTAATTCCAATGATGTCTCACATCTGATTGGAATTTCTTCTTCTTTAATCTCATAGACAAATAGAGACTATCGAACTCTAGTTGTTTGCATGGTGTGTGAATATATTTTAATGAGTTACTTATATTTTCTAAAGTGATGGCACACACCTTCATCCCCACTTGCATTATCATGTTAATGACTTGAAACATGCATTTAACATGGAAAATCTTTCCTAATGGTCCATCTCTAACACTCCTAACAAACATGTTAATTGATGCTCCATTATAAGATGCATTATTGAATGTGATTCTAAATATTTTATTTTAAATTTTATATTTTCTAAAGATTTTCATCATACACTCAAAAATGGTCGGGCCATCATGAGGATGGAGAGACTTAGAGAATCCTAGTTTTTTTTTATTTAGTATCCATTTAGAATCTACATAGTGGACAGTGAGGCATCCATAAGATGCATCATCATGACTAGTCCAGATATCAGATGTCGCGGACACCACTCCACTATGTTCTCTAAATTTATTAATTATTATTTCTTTTTCTAACTTATAATATTTAGTATGTCATTCCTAGATGTGGACCTAGGAATCCTATGTTATGCAGGCTAAAAATATATCTGCATGATACTGACTACCCTTGGATCCTCCGAAAACATAATAGGAAGACCCATCGTGGTGATTAGTTTAGTCATGTCTTCCCTCCCTAACTCGTTGTGGTATATGAAGAGTGTAAACTTTGAGACTAGACTAGATCTAGCCTCAAAAATCATTCATTAAGTTTGGTTTGTCTGGGATCTAATACACCATATTTTTTGGTGCATAGGTCGGCATGCCTCGCAAGGTGTACAGTCTAGCATGAACTTTTACAGGTTAATATTTTTTTATAATATTTGTATTGTGCTGATTCTAATTCAGTACTTCTAATAGTTTTTTGTTTTATTATATTAAAGTGAGTCCAAATTACTGAAGTTCTTCTAGTTTTTTATTTTTTAGATGTTTAGGTTGAGGCGATCAAAGAAACAAATGTTTTGGCTGCATCAAACCTTTTGTAAGGTTTTTATTTTCTAAATTATAATTAATTTCATTTTGTTATTAAAATTACTATTTATCTTTTTTTTAGATTCGACTTAGGAGTTAGGACTAGGAGGGAGAGAGAGAGAGAGAGAGAGAGAGAGAGAGAGATTAGAATGGAGAGAAGAAGATTTTAGATTTAAATTTTTAAAACTTAAAAACTAATAAATAAAAAAAATACCCATAAATCATAATGCATAAACTTTACCTTTTTGATGTCCGCACTACACGTGCACTACAATCCACAGCACACATGAGTCTTGAAAAGCAAAATTCTGAAAGCCCAAACCCAAAATCAAGAATGCTAAAAAGACAAAATTAGAGAGAGAGAGAGAGATTTATGTTTTAAAAGCATAAATATTAGAATGAGGGGGAGGGGGTTTATATATAAAGAAAACATAATATTTAAAAAATTTGGTTTTTTTTATTTTTTTAAATTTTTTTATAATTAAAAAATAAGCAAAATTCTTAGGGCAGTTAGATTCTGCTTCATAGTTGTTGGAGGTGAAATCCAACGGCTTAAATTTGAATTTTTTTGGAGCATTGGGTCGATTCGATGGTCGAACCTACCCTGACGGTCCAATATTTTAAAAGCTTTAGCTTTTGGAACTATCAGGCTCATGTCTAGGGGTTGCAGAAAAATGACTGCTAGTTAATTTACAGCCTCGACGAAAATTTGGATTCGTCGGGCATCGGGCATCAAGGTGGGGTTGGGTTGGGACTAGGGGCACTGCTCGGTTCGTGACGAGAATTCATGCCCATGGGGCATGGTACCAGGTCGTGCCTGGCCCTACATGTGGCCTAGTTGACCTAGGCACGACACATCACGAGCCATGCCATGAGCAAGCCCAAGATGGGAATGGGCACCGACATGAGGCTTTACTATGTCGTGTTGGGCCATGCATGACCGAGTCCAGCCATGCATCGAGTCAGGCACAGCCTGTTTGACTCCTCTAGGCGAGAAAAATGAAAGAACTAAAATTTGTTATTTCATTTAATGATAAAATGACTAAATTGTCCTTAAAATCTAAACTAATATATCTTCCTCTCTAAGACTTCAAAACTAGCAAAATTATTTTCAATCTTCATTATTTTCTATCCTGAATTTATTTTTGAAAATAAAGATATTATTTAACAACTATATGTCCATTTATTTAACTAACTTGTCTAATTTGGATCTATTGCTAAAATGGAGAAAAAGTATTTTTTCTAGGTCCTCACATTTTCTTCAATTTAAATTAAAGTTTTAATTGCTTTAAAAACTATAAATGCACTAATAATTCTGATAATTATTTTTTTAATTGGAAGAGAATTCATATCTTTAGTAGAACATACTCAAGATTATCACAAAGAAAAAAAAAAGATATTTTGGTAGTTTATGATAATATGTAGATATCAAAATAGAGCTATTATTGGTTTATTTATTGACTTTGGTATTTTGGCAAGCTTTGATAAATAGTTGTAAAATCAATATGGTTTTGGTGGTATTTTTGTAGAGGGCGGTAGAATTTTGAGTCTCACATAAGTTATGCATTCATTTTTGCTGAAACTCTACCAAATTAATTAGGATAATTCATGTATGTCATAAACCTACCAACTCTTTAGTATAATCTTTTCATAGTGTGATACATTCTTAGTATTGCAATATTATTATAGAGTCGCGACCATACTTATCTCAGAAGATTTAAATAGTTGCAATATTAATTCTATGTTGCAACAACCAATTATTCTACTGGTTGCTGCAAGTTATAATTATGCTTAACTTTATTTTTAATATAGCTCAATATTCTCAAGTAATAATTATTAATTTTACAAATCTATGATTTTTAAGCTATAGAAAATTTTAGGGTCATAACTACCCAGGCCAAACCCATATAAATTATTCAGAACTAACTTTTGAGATACTAAATATTATAGACGATATTACTTGAATACGATCATTTCCAAAGTCATGAGTCTTATTCTCAAAGGAAGACATAGTTGCTACTTGTATGCTTAATCTAATTGTCATCACTATGTTATCTTTATAGTGTCACAACAATATGATATATAAGAGAAGAGTTGGTTAGTGCTGCAACCACCTACAATATTACGACCACTTAAGTGATATGAAGGGAAATTTATGTGTCATAGCTATTTCCTAGCATTATAGCCATGGCCAACACATAAGAGACCTTCTCAATACCATAACTATTTCTTAGTACTATGGTCATACAAAAAACAAAGAAATAGCATTGCCAACATTAAGACTTCTACACAACATCATGACTATATAACCAAATAAGAAATCATTCACTATGTTATAGACACATTCATGGAACATGGCCCTTTATATATGATAAGATGACAAAGGAATGAAGCCATAACCACTTCATAGTACTCTAACAAAATACCATGACTAGTTCAAAGTCATAGTTGTTACCAATATTATGACTTTGTATTATAGAAAGATTAAGATGTAGGAAAGAGTGGTGGTCATCTTCTAAGGTCATAACCTCAAGCCAAAGAGATGAAGGCTAAAATTGTGACCTTCTTATGAATGCTAAGACTTTTTACTTAGTGTAATACAAGGTTACATGTGTACAAATATGGAAGATAAATAAATTCCAAAATCTTACTCATTTTCTTCTTCTCCCCCATGCAACAAGTAAAATCATGGCAACAACTAAAACATAGGGATGAATTTTGTACTCTATAGAAGTTCTAAAAGAAATCAAGTGATGCAAGTATTGGGCAATTGTGCTCCCACAGTTATGATTTTAAGATACAGAAGACAAAGAAAGAATAATAAAAACAATAGAACAACAAATGATATATACCCAATCCACAATCCAAACACGACAGAATCAATAAAATGAAAGAAAAAAACCTAAAAATAACATGGTTCACTAGTTGCTCAATACGACTAGCTACATCCACGACAGAATCAAAATGTCTTACAGTATGTGCAGCACAAAGATAGTTGTGAAAAATCACGTAGAGAGAGAGAGATATATGATGATGAATAGTTCCGGATCCAAAAAAAAGTAACCCAAAAAATAAAAAAAACAAAACATTTATATTAAAAATATTCTTAGTTCAATTAACTGGAGCATGTCGGATCATCAGACGGATCAGGCTCAGCTCCAAAAAATTCAGCCCGCTGACCAAACAGTGGGACCTCCATTATTGTGCTACCGCTGCATCCCCGACCTCTTTTAATTTCATTTCCTGTACTTACATGAAAATATTAAAATATAAATATTTAGTTATACAGCAAATTATCAAAACAAATAATATATACAACAATCTCCACCTTAATTTATTTTGCATGCAGATAAAGAGACACTCTTTATAAACAGTTAGTCCTAAAAGACTACAACTAATTTAATATGTTCAGTAATTCAAGACAATGTCTTAATTTATTCAAAGTAACAGGTTTGGTAAACATATCAGCTGGATTATCGGAAGTTGTAATCTTCTTTACTTGTACCCTCTTTTCATATCAAAGGAAATAATATCGCACATCAATGTGCTTTATTCTCTCATGGTGCACTTGGTCTTTTGCTAAACAGATAGCACTGAGGTTGTCACAGAAAACTGTTGCAACTTCTTCATAAAGATCAAGATCCTTGAGAAAACCTTTCAGCCATATCCCTTCCTTCACAGCTTCAGTCAGAGCCATATACTCTGCTTCAGTAGAAGATAAAGTAATAGAAGATTGTAGTGTAGCTTTCCATCTAACTATAGAACCACATATAATGAAGACATACCCAATCATAGACCGTCTACTCTCAACACCACCTATAGAGTCATAATCAGAATATCCTGCCAGCATGAGTTCAGATTCATTACCAAATATCAGACCAACATCAGAAGTCCTCTTGATGTACCTAAGTATCCTTTTAATAGCTTTATAGTGCTCTTGACCATAGTTTATCATAAACCTACTCACAGTACTTACTACATGAGCAATATCAAGTCGGGTGCACACCATAAGATACATGAGGCTCCCGACAACACTAGAATAAAAAACCATAGACATTTGTTCCTTGTCAGATTCAGATAGAGGATAACATTCTAATGTTAGATAGAGGTTAGAAGCAAATGGTGTGGACAGAGGCTTACAATAATTCATTCCAAATCTAGATAGAAGTATTTGAATATATTGTTTCTGTGGAAGAAACAACTTTCTTTTAATTCTATCTCTGAATATTTCCATACCCAAATTTTGTTTTGCTCCTCCTAGATCTTTCTTATCAAATTCAGAAATGAGGAGATCTTTTAGTTCCTAAATATTAGATTTATTTCTAGCAGCAATAAGCATATCATCTACATACAATAGCAAGTAGATATATGACTCATTCTTTTGCCTTTTGAAATAAACACAACAGTGATGGTCACACCTATTGTATCTCTGACTAGTCATGAAACAGTTAAATCTCTTGTACCATTGACTGGGAGACTACTTAAGTCCATAAAGGAACTTCAGAAGCTTGCACACATAGGTTTCCTTACCTGATACCTCAAAACCCTCAGGATGGCTCATGTAAATTTCTTCATCTAGTTCTCCATGAAGAAATGCAGTTTTAATATCTAGTTACTCAAGTTCAAGGTCCTGATGTGCCACTAATTATAAAAGCACCCTGATTGAGGTATGTCTAACTACAGAAGAAAATATCTCATTATAATCGATACCCTCTTTCTGACTGAACCCTCTTGCAACTAGATGTGCCTTAAACTTTACACCACCAGCTATAGAGGCATCATTTTTCTTCTTGAAAATCTATTTGCAAGAAACTATATTTCTCCCTTTAGGTTTAGGTACAATAAGCCAAGTACCATTCTTATTAAGAGATTCAATCTCTTTATTCATGGTAACTAACCATGACTCAAATTCAGGACATCTAATAGTATTCCTGAAAAAGGATGGTTCAGGAATATCAATCTCTTCGGTGACTTGTAGGGCAAACCCTACAAATTCATCAAAGCTGAATCTCAGAGGAGGACGCACATCAACCCTTCTTTGTCTATCCCTTACAATGTAGTAGGGAATAGACTCTTCAGGTGTAGGTTCATGATCAGGTTTAGTAATAGACTTAACATCATTTTTATGATTAGCTATTATTTGTCTAGAGACAACAAGCATCCTTCCTAGAGATACAGATTTAGATTTTAGCTCCTTCTTAAGTTTAGCTTGAGGAACATCAGGTAACTAGATAGGACAAGGTAATTGTCTTACAATGACACTTTCATCAAAGGTGATACTCCTAGAAAGAATCGCTCTCTTTTTAGACGGTGACCAGATACAGAATCCTTTGACTCCATCACTATATCCTACAAATATTCCTTTTTTTGATTGTGCTTCAAGCTTACCATCATTTACATGATAGTAGGCAACACACCCGAACACTTTCAGATTGGAATAATTTGTAGGTTTACCAGTCCACACCTCAAATGAAATTTAAAATTAATTCCACCATGTGGTGATCTATTTATCAGATGACATGCTGCATTAACTGTTTCAGCCCAAAACTCTTTGCCTAAGCCTAATTGAGAGAACATACAAACCATTATATGTTCATAATAGTTTAACCTTCTTTTGTGTTTGGTTTTCCACTAAGCTACCCCACTATTTAAACTTTATAAAAGTCTCAAATTTATATTTCATCATGAATACACAGGACATCCTGGAGTACTCATCAACTTAACATAATAAAATTGAGCACCCCCAAGAGATGTGACTCTAGTAGGGTCTCAACTGTCAGCATGGATATAATCCAAAATACTGTTTGTACAGTGTATGGCCTTACTGAACTTTTTTTTTTTTGAAAAGTTTGTTTTATTAATTATATAACCCTCTCTTTTGGCGGAGGAATACCATTGTTTACAAGCTAACTTCTACCCATTTCCCTTTTACACTCATTCATAAACTTTAAAATACAACATTTCAAGTTAACATAACCTATAAAGTACAATAAATGCTATTTCTAATGCATTTTTCTTTTTCCTTTATGAAATTTCTTGATGCTAGACTTGCTGTATTCATTAAACTTCTGCCATTAATTCTTTATACTAAGTGTTTCTGGCTTGCTAGCTGCCCTTACTGTCCATTTAACTCTACCTATCTTCTTGTCCATTTGAGTCCTATAGCTTTATCTTTTATCCTTGCAGGTAATCCTTTTCTATTCAGCAATCTTCTCGTCAATCTCTGTTCCTTTGAGTGACTCTTACATACATTCTGACACTTCTGCCAGGATGTTGCATTATTGCCTACTTATAACAGACACTTCTAACAGACACTTATACGTGCCAACTTTTATAGATATCAGCTTTTTCAAAGCAAGCTTAACAACTGAACACACACTTATACTGCCTACTTATACATACCACAACATCAACTTTTTTAAAATAGAAGCTGAAGAATCCCACTAACTTACACCTTAATACAGAACTCACTCATACAGACCACATGGACAGACCCAACTCTCATTGACCGTAACACCCTTTTTACATCAGAATAGACTCCTTTCAAGGAGATTTCTCCACTCTTTTAAACAAGTATCTTCTTGTAATTCCATGCAAAACCATTGAACAAAAACCTACAAATCTATGTGATTAATATTGAGCTATCTACCTTTGCTTCCTTCCCTCCGCCTTGTTCCATTGACCTATATTAGAAAATAGTACCAAAAAAACATAACCAAGCAAAACAAATGTCCAAAATCACCAAACTTAAGAGTTATTTTTTTTTTTGGGTTTAGGTCTTTCTTTTAATGCCCTCCCCACAGGACCAGGGTGGCTCTTCTTTTGTAACGTGACCTTCTCCTATATTGAACTTTAAAGCTGCAAAACAAACAAGTTAGTGATTTTCCAAACCAAAAAAAAAAATTTTAACTTAACTCTACTCTTCCCACTTTTTTCTTTAAACCTTAATTTCTAATCTTTGTTTTTTTGAATTCTAATATATGAAAAACCTATTTTATCTAAACTTATTAAACCTTTGTATTTGTCAGGAATATCCTTCCCCTCAAACTCATGAGAACCTCTCTTCATGCCCTCTTCAGCTAGTTTGTCTGCCAAAGCATTCGCCTCTATATATATATATATGTATAATTTTCCCTTTAAGTTCTAGTAATAAAGTTTTTTATTTTGTCAATATCTTCTTCTAGTTTCCATAGTTCTATTTTTCCTATCACTAAATCCACCAATAAACTTGAATCTACCTGCACTTGAATATTTTTAAAATTATCTTTACATATTTGTAGACCCTTGTACAAGGCCATAACCTCTGCGTGCAAGGCTGAGGAGGCTAAGCCTTTCATTGTGAATGCTCTTATCACATTACCTTCCTCGTTCCTTATGACTCCTCCTCCACCTGTAGCTCTCATTTCTCTTTTAAAGCTTACATCCGTATTTAATACTAGACCCATTCTGTTGGGGCTTTTTCCATCTGATAATTTTAACTTCTAGTCTTTTCTTAGTCCTTGTAGATAGACCCCAAGCTTCTTTCCTATTTTTATCTATTCCTACACTCCCAAGCTTTATGGGGATACAAGCCGAGATAAATGCACATTCTTTTTTAATCTCCTCTAGGACATTTATGGCATTCATTGGAATGTCGTCAAATCTACTTTTATTTCTGGCTTTCCATAGACACCATACTGCAATGTGCGGGATGTAAATCCTTAACCATTTAAGAATCTTGTTCTTTGTTTTACCTTCCCTCCATTTTTTTATCCTTTCTATAAGTGATCCAGTGCCTTTTTCTAATTCTACATCCATTTCTAGTTTATTCCATATCTTTTTAGCTATCTTCTCTGTTGAGAACAAATGATACATGCTCTCTATTTCTTGGTTGTAGCAATCACATCTAGATGCTAATCTTATACCTTTGTTTTGAATATGCTCATCATCCATGATGGCTTTTGAGAGAAGTTTCCACATAAAATTATTTATTTTTTGTGGAAGCTCCTTTTTCCATGCTTCTTCAAAGATCATTTGTGGAATTTTTTTATCCTCTTTTACACTTTTTAAAGTTAATTTTCCTTGCGCATCTAAGGATCATTTCCATCCGCTTTTAGTTAATATGGAGTGATTCTCCACAATATTTCATTGCTTGTGCATCAATTTCCAGCTTTTTGATGCTCTTTTTGAATTATTAAAGGCACTACTACTCGGCCCATATCTAGCTTTTATGTATGTCACCTAAAGGCTATCATTTTTATTTTCTTTTATTCTCCACCTATTCTTGCAAGCCCAAGCTTTTGCTATATCGTTTAGATTTGAGAAGCCCAAACTAGCTTCCTTTAACGGATAACATAGCTCTTCCCATTTTTTCCAATGTAGCTTATTTTTACTTCCATTTTTCCCCCATAGAAGATTTAACATTTCACTTTCAAATTTTCTTATAATAATTTTTGGTGGCTGTAAAGACATTAAAATATGTGCCAGCAACCCCTGCAATACATGTGAAATCAGAGTTATTCTTCCTGCCATACTTAGCAGGTTTTCTTTCCAATCTGCAATCTTATGCCTTAATTTCTCCACTATGAACACTAAGTACTCCCCCTTTAACTTTCCCTCATAGATCGGGCACCCAAGGTACATTAGCATACCCTTCTTGTGCATGAATCCCGAGGTTCTTTTTATCTTTTGCACTATATTTTTAGAAGTTTTTTCTACTATCATAAATTGGCATTTATTCTTATTCAATAGGTGTCTAGTTTCTTCCTCCATTATATTTAATAATTTCATCATATGCTTCATATATCGACTACTGGCATTTGAAAAAATTATAATATCATCCACATACACCAAGCAACACACCATCAGTGTGTTTCTTGGTTGCTTATACCTAATAATGTTCCCCTCGCTCATCTCCTTTTTTAAGTTTACAATGAAGAGTTCTAGATAAATATTGACAAAGGAAGGGGAAAGAGTGTTCCCTTGTCTAAGCCCTCTTGAAGTTTTAAATTATTTACCTGCATGTCCATTTATAAGAATTTTAACCCATGCACTGGATACACATCTATGTATTAGATCTATCCAGAATTCTGAGAATCCCATTTTTCTCATTAAATAATATAAAATTTTCCATTCCACCCTATCAAATGCTTTAGAGAGATCTAGTTTCAAGATTATATTACCTCCTCTCAAATTGACTCCTATCTCTCTTATCATTTCTAAGGCTAGATTGATGTTTTCCATCATCAGTCTATCTTTAACAAAGCCTGTTTGTTCCACCGATATAATAGATGGGAGGATCTTACTAAGCCTACTCTGAATCACCTTCGCTAAAATCTTGTAGATTGTATTACATAAACTAATTAGCTTGTAGTCATCTTCCGTATGGGGGTTAGGTTTCTTAGGTACCAATACAATATGAGAATTAGTCCATGCATTTGTGATTTCTACCCCTGCAAAAATCCAAACAATGGCTGTAACTAGATCTTTTTTAATGATGCTCCAGCTGAGCTGAAAAAATCCATTATTCCATCTGTTAGGACCTGCAACACTATCTTTATTTGCATTGAAGAATGCCTCTTTTACTTCTTCTTCTGTTGGGTATTCTTCTAGAATTTTATTATCATTTTCTGAGACATTTTTCTCAATATTTTGTATTAATGTGTTTTTTCTCGGTATGTATGGCTTGCATAATAATTTTTTATAATAATCTTCTAATTCATTTTTTATTTCCTCTTCTTTGTCTAGCCATTTCCTGTTAGCTACTTTTAACCCTTTTATTTTTTGTTTTTGTATTCTTACTTTAGCCATTACATTAAAAAACTTTGTATTTCTATCTCCATCTTTTAGCCACTTGACTCTTGCCCTTTGCTTCCAAAAAACTTCTTCCATGTGCATTATAAGTCTTAATTCAGCTTTGTCATTGCTAAGCTCAATTCTAGAGCTATCATCTTGCCTTTGATCAAACTACATTTCCAGGGTAGCCACTTCCTGTTCCATTTCCTGAATATTTTTATTGATCTTTCCAAAACCCTCCTTGTTCCATTTGCTTAATGCCAGCCGTAGATTTCGTAATTTCTTTGCTAGAATTTGCATGGGATTGCCTGAAATAGGTTTTTCCCATGATTCTTTTACTATGCTATCATACCCTTTATGCATTCCCCACATATTTTGGAACATAAAGCCTTTATGTCTCCCTACACTATTTTCAAATATCATTAGAAGCGGGCTATAATCTGAGCATGTTCGATTTAGATGCCTGACCTTTATCCCTCCAATCTTGTCAACCCATTTAGTGTTAACTAGGACTCGATCCAGCCTAGACCAGATAGCTTTCCTCCTCTTCCAGATGTTACTCCATGTAAAATTTGAGCCTAGGAAGCCTGCTTCCATTAGCTTTACTCTTGCAATAGCCACGTTAAAGTGAGCTAATACCACTTGATCATGAGGTCTTCATCCCCTTTTTTTATTAGCATTACTTTCCTCCAATAATCCATGGAGAGTTTAATGCTGCTAATTTTTTCATCTCCTTCCATAGAGATTTTCTTTCCTCATTAGCATTGCTCGCATAAACTACATATATGATCAAGTCTTGATGGCTTTCTAATTTGAAGCTGATTATCTGCTCAGCTTCTGCTATAATTTCAATATCCATCGATGTATTCAACAAAATTCATAGCTTTCCATTTAAGTTTGAAAAAGCCTTATCAAAACCAATAACCTTCCTAAATTTGTCCAGCTGATCTTTGTTTACCATTGGTTCAGCTAGGATGATTATTTTAATCTTGTATAGTTTAATTAATCTTCTTAGTCTATTTAATGTAGGAGTATTCGCTACTCCTCTTAAGTTCCAATATAAGCTATTAAACATTTTAAGTGAATTTTTCTTGTGCTCTAGTAGTACATTTCGAATCATATATCTTGTTAACATATTTCTTCATATTCCCTGAGGGTTTGTTTGAACTTGGTGGAGCTTGCCCTAACATACTTAATACTTGTATTTTTTCAATGCTTTTGCCCATTTTTCTGATTTCTTCCATTGCCCTCTCTCTCTCTTGAGGGACATTAGTTTTAATTTTCCTTTTCTTTATTTCTGAATCATCTTGTGTTAATTTTAGATCGATCTTACTTTTTTGCTTGCTTGTGCTTATGGGCGGCCAGCTTCTTGCTTCTGATTCCTCCTCCGAGAGGAGGTCATCCTCCTCCCATTTATATTTTGTGATATTTTCCACTGATTTTATCTCTCTTCCTCCCTCCCTTCTCTTTGTTCTAACTCTCCTTCCCCTTCTATCTTCCAGCCCCTCTACCCCCTATTCGGCCTCTTTTGATGTCTCATCTAGCCACTTTTTAATACCTACCATTTTTTCCCTTTCTAAGAGCTTTTTCACCCTTGTATCCTCGCTTTTATCTCCCACTTTCTCTGCTCCTTATGCCTTCATCTCACTTTCCTCATCCTTTTCAATGGACCCTTCTTCAGCCCCTTCCCCCATTATCTCATCTAGGCTCTCTTTCTCTCTTCCCATAAACCTCCTCTTCTGCTCTAAATATTCTGCTTCTTCTATCTTATTCCCTGCTCCTTCTTTTCCCCTGTCTTTAGCTCCCTCCCCTATGTCCCTCTCATTAACCCCTACAATCTGCCCTTTCTTTACCCATTCACTCCCTTTCCATTTTCTCTCCACCTTACTAAGCTTCCCCTCTCTCATCTTCCCCGCCCCACCAGCCATACATACTGCCTCCTCATGCCCCATTCTGTAGTAGTTTAAGCAGTAACTTGGGATGGATTCTGGAATCACTTCCTGCCAGAATCCATTAGAGAGGTCACTACCTAACCACACTCTACTCGGTAGAGAAAGTCTAAGATCAACTTCCACACAAATCTTAGCCACACTTGGCCTGGTTATACATGTTGTGACTTCATCTAGAAGCCATGGTTTACCAAAGCAAAGCCCAAGAGAGTAGAGAGATATATCTTTAGTCTTTATGAAGTTTTAGGATGGAGATTAAGAGTCTACATATGAATCAACTTTCAAGGGTAGTTTGCAAAGTTGCCTAAAAATATGAGATTGTGAATATCTCTCGGATAGAGATTAATTATTGTATAGATGGAAATGTATCAAGGAGAAAGCTATGAGGGAACCACGATTGGGATGTGCTCGATGTGACAACCACCTTGTATGTTATTATAGCAAGAAGTCATTTCATAATACTTAAACCTTTGTTTTGTGTCCGACATAATTTAAGTCAAGTAAATTAAATATCATTATATATATTAAATGAATAAACCATGTAACTAATTTTATCTAATAATCTAAATATCTATTTTATTAAAAATAGTTGTCTCATTAATTAATAAACAAACTGTCAATATAATCCATGTAGGAACAATATCTAGATGAATGTCTACTTTACTACTTAAATAACTCATGTCCATGTAGGTCTTTATTGATAAGATACTTTCATTAATTATCTTTTAAGACATCATACAACTGATAAAATTAAGTGGCATAAAAAATCATAATAAGTTTTTAGTACTATTATTAGTGATTATTTAGTTTGGTTAGTCAATACGAGTAAGAATAAATATATTTGTAAAAATATAATTTACTTTTAGTAGTTTTAGATAGTGTTGAGTTTGATAAATGTTCATAAATCTAAAAGCTAAATCTTGTTAACTTATTTGAATGTGGATAGTTTCCTTTTGGATTTTGTTTATATCTTTTCTTCTTTTATTTCTTTTTATCCACCAATCTATAAAATTAGAATATATAGCCAATTTTTCCAAGACTTCCTAATGAGTTAACTTAAATAGCTATAGTATGAGAATGAATTATATAAAATTTGATTTGGGATACATGTAATAGAAGTTAGCAAGAACATTCAAAACTATTTTTACAATGAGACTTATCATGCTCAAAAAATTGACTTTTATTATGAACATATGGAAACTAGTATCAACCATATTATTAGTTAGAAAAAAAGTTTTAGAGATTGAGGTAATAGAAGCTATAATGAGAAGTCATTTTATGAATCTCAACTATCTTTAGGATATTATTGGTTAGTTGAACCTAAAGATTGAGAAAATTGAGAAGAGACAATACTACTGAAGAAGAATGATTGAGGCAAAAGAGAGAGAGAGAATGATGAAGTCATGGATTGGTTTTATGTCCAAAGAAAATGTTACATTAAAAATACCTATAACTAAGGGAGAAATGGTAATGGTTAAAAATCTAGAAGAGGAAATTAAAGATATATCATCAATTATTCAAGGTGAATAAGAATAAGATAAAGTTTATGATGGAATTCATATATCTAATTTGGAAATAGCCGTGGTAGAAAAGCTTGAAATGATATCAAAGATATGGCATCCATTGTTCAAGAATAAAAAGTTGAAGCAAGTGATAGATTTATTATGACTAATACAAATAGATTGGTGAGAAAAAATATTGAAGAAGAATCAAAGATGTAGTTTCAATTGTTCAAGGAAAAGAGAATGAAGCGAGTAATAAAATTTACACAGCTAATATGGAGACACTTGTGGTTGAAAAGCCTGAAGAGAAAATTAAAGATGTGGCCACAATTTTTCAAAAAAAAGAAGATGGCATGAATCTTTAAATTTTGGTCACAAAAAATGGAGAAAGTTACAAAGGTGTGTAAGCAAGAGGCTAAAACCCCCCCCCCCCCCCCCCCCCCCCCCCCCCCCACCCACCCACACACACACACACACATAAAAAAAAATAACAGATTCAAATCAACTACTATTCAAAATTTGTTGCCCAAAGGCATAATAAATTTTCAGAGTAGTAATTTTGGTGTTATAAAAAAATAGCTCAGTAGATGTTACAAGACAAAGCTATGATAGTCTTTTAGGGCCATTAAATTAGTGCTATATAAGAAAGAACATTATAGAAGCTACATTACAATGTTGTGGTAGTTTTTTAGAGTAGAGAATTTTGTACTACATAAGGAAGGGCATTATAGAAGCTATAGATAAATATTTTTTTACTTTGATACACTACTATGACTTGGAAGGTACTACTTGTCATAATAGCATGCCGCTTCATTTATAGAAGAAATGCAAATCTATAGAGTTGTAAAGTTCAATTACCATGTCATAACTATAAATATTTAACCCTTGAATCTCATCCACAAGAATCTCTAATTTTTGTATTGACACTAAGACAATTCACCCTATATTTTCTTAGTTTGTTGATTCAATAATGGAGGGAAGAAAATCATCAAAGAAAAATATTATTGAGATGAGTCATGAGGAGAAAGGGAATAAACAAAAATTAGCACTTTAGAAAAGCCATCTAAAATTGTGTCACCAGAGATGACTTTCATTATATAGATTAGGTAGAGATGCATGGACTCTGTGTTATCCAAAAAAGAGTTTAATGGAGAGGGGGGATTCAATGAATTAATTTATCCCTATGATATTATCAGAAAGTGAAATTAGTTATTATTTAGAATGCATAGAGAATAAAAAAATGATTTGATTATTAAGGAATTATAAATGAATTTGGAGGATAGCTAGAATACAACATGCTATTTGAGAGAGATTTGGGTTTATTTTAATAGGGTAATTATTAATGAGATACTTAGATTTATGGGCACAATAGATTGCATAGATATTTGATGAATGGAAATGGCACTTGGAAGGTAACCTCGAAGAGCAAATATAAATATTTGATGAGTGGAGAACTCACAGAGGTGATTAAAGTTTGATTATATTTCATATACTCACAATGTTTCTAAGATTATTCCAAAGAGAGTTAGTCTACTATATGTCATCCTCACTAGGTATTTTTTGAATCTTTTAGAATTATTCTACTACAATGGAGCTCATAGTGGAGCTCGTATTCAAGCTCTAGGTGCTCATGGTGGAGCTCATTTCTAGCTTCAAGAGCTCTTAGAGCTCGACGAGCTCCACAACCTCATCGAGCTTGATTAAGAGCTTGATGGAGCGCAACCACGAGCTACACGTAAACCCTAGTTTAGCTCCATTGAGCTCGTCGAGTTCGTGGAACTCGATGGAAGCTCGTTGAGCTCCTTGGAGCTCTTTGTCAAGCTCTTAAAGCTCAATGAAGCTAGACCAAGAGCTACATGGAGCTTGTTGAGCTCCTTGAGCTCAATGGAGCTCAAACAAGATGCCCACCATGAGCTACATGGAGCTCCCAGTCGAGCTCTAGAAGCTGCTGGCCGAGTTCTTAATCGACCAGCAGCTATTCGATTAGGAGCTACATGTAGCTCCTAATCGACTAGCTAGAGCTGCTGGTCGATTAAGAACTGTTGATCGACAAAAAGCTGGTCGAGCTGCTGGTCGATTAAGAGCTCGTGGTCGAGCTCCATGTAGTTAACCCTAGTTTGTCGATTAAGAGCTGCTGGTCGAGCTCCATGTAGTTCCTAATCGACTAGTTCTTAATCGACTAGCTAGAGCTTCTGGTAGAGCTAGTCGATTAGTTCTTAACCTAGAGCTACTGGTCGAGCTCTAGGAGCTGCTAGTCGACTAGGAGCTACATGGAGCTACATGACCATGAGCTACATGGAGCTGCTGGTCGAGCTCCAGGAGCTGCTGGTCGAGCTCCAGGAGCTGCTGGTCGAGTTCTAGGAGTTACTGGTCGAGCTCCATGTAGTTCGCCGAGCTACATGGAGCTCGAACTAGAGGTGTCAAACGGGCCGGGCTGGCCCGGCCCGGCACAAGGCACTGCACGGTTGGGTCGTGCCTGGGCCGTCCCGGCACGTTTTTAAACCGTGCCCGGGCCCGTGCCGTGCCCGGGTTAGGCACGAGCCGTGCCGTGCCGTGCTTGGCCTGAGCCGTGTCGTGCCGGGGCACGGCACGCCGGCACGGTATCTTCCCGTGCCGGTTAGGTTTCACACGGGCGGCAGGCACACGTGGGTGTGACCCGGGCCCTCCCGAAATAAAGCCAGCGGGTCGGGTCTGAATGGACCCGACCCGCGGTCCCGACTCCCAACCCAATCCCAACGGGAAAAAAAAATTTTTTCAAATCAAATTGGATTTCAGCCGTTGGATTCGCCTCCAACGTCTATGGGGCAGAATCCAACGGTCATCGTGATTCTGCCCCCCTAATTATATATTAAAAAATCAAAAATATATATATAAAATATCTTTTTTATAAAAAATTAATATCTTTAATCTATAAATTCTACCCCCCTCCCTATAACATTTATGTTTTTCAAAAACATAAAACCTCTCAAAACTTTATCTCTCTCACATAAACCGTGCATCTCTCTCTCGGGCTTCATGATTTTGCTTTCGGCTTGGATTTTCGTGAAACTCGACTTGAGTTTTGAACATCAGAGCTTCCTGCGGTGCACATTGCACGTGACTAACCTCATTGCTTTTACCGGGTAATTTATTTTATGTTTTTATTTACTTTCTCTCTCTAAAGCTTCTCTCTCTAGAACAACTTAGGAAAAAATAAAAAACATAAAAAATGATAAATACACCTGACACGTATTTAAATTTGGAAAATGAAAATGTTAATGTTACACAGACGTCTGCGGCTGCTGAAACTTTGGTTTCTCTAGTCGTCTCAACCCAAAGTTCTAAAAAATAAAAAACTAGGAAGACTTCGGTAGTTTAGACTCATTTTAAAATCATAACACAAAAAAAATGTTAGGGGTGAGGAACTAGAAATGGCACAGTGCAAATATTGTATGAGATTTTTAACATGCAAGAGTTCATGTGGGACTGGGCACCTTAAGAGGCATGCCGAATTATGCAGCAAAAAACATGGACCCATAGATCCTAGGCAAACCCAACTTGGCACTACATTTTTTGAGACTGGATCAAGTTCAGTCTCAAAGTTTACTCCCTTCGTATACTCCAGCGAGTTGGGTAGGGACGGCATGGCCAGACTTATCACATCGATGGGTCTTCCGATCAGATTTTCGGAAGATCCGAGGGTAGTGCGCATCATGCAGACTTATTTTCAGCCTTCCTATCATAGGATTCCTAGGTCCACATCTAGGAGTGACATACAAAAGATATATAAGTTAGAAAAACAAAAAATTATTAAGGAATTTATGGCATATAGTGGAGTGGTGTCCGTGACGTCCGATATATGGACAAGTCACCATGATTCTTCTTATGCATGTCTCACGAGTCACTATGTAGATTCTAACTGGACAATCAATAAAAAAATTTTAGGATTCACTGCGATTCTTCATCCTCATGATGACCCGGTCATTTTTGAGTGTATGATGAAAATATTTAGGGAATATAAAGTTCAAAATAAAATTTTTAGTGTCACATTCGATAACGCTTCTAATAATGGAGTAGCGATCAATATGTTTGTTAGGAATATTAGAGATGCACCATTAGGAGAGATCTTTCATGTCAGATGCATGTGTCACGTGATTAACCTGATTGTTCAAGTGGGTATGAAGGTGTGTTCCCCTGCGTTGGATAATATACGTAATGCACTAAAGTATATTCGCACTCCTCGCAGACAACAAGAGTTTGGTACTCTCTGTTTGTCTGCAAATCTTAAGAAGAATAAATTCCAATCGGATGTGAGACATCGTTGGAATTACACGTACCTGATGTTGGAATCATGTGTTGGATACGAACACGTGATATCAGACTACGTCAATAGTAAGAGTGACGAACTTATTATTGACGACACTGACTGGGCTTCAAAAATTTCATTTATGAAATTTCTGAAGATATTTTATGACACGACAAACATGTGTTCGTCGGTTTATAGGCCCACCACTTGCATTGCACTCCGGTGCATATGCAATATTAGTAGCATGTTTAGGAAGTATCGAGCTGACCCGACGCTTAGCCATATGGTTGCAGAGATGGAGACCAAGTACTTGAAGTACTGGTCCATCGTTCCATCTCTTTATTGTCTCGCTACATGCATGGACCCTAGGGTTAAGGTGGAAGGGGTAGAAAATACCCTGACTTTCATTTCCTCATGCATGAACCTGGAAGAGCCACCTGAAGGGTTCATTCACGAGAAGTTGACTGACCTATTCACATACTACGATACTAGGTATGGTGGTGGTGGTAGTAAGACTGTGATTACGGACATTGATACCTTGTTCGGAGATGACGATTATTCCATTCAGCTAGCGAGGGGGAAACGTAGGGCTGGACCATCACATAGGAGCGAGCTGTCTCGGTACTTAGATACCGATTACTGGTCAATCCTATCACATTCTGATACTAAGAGTCTTGATTTATTACAGTGGTGGAAATCATATGAGTCCACCTATCCCGTGCTATCTAGGATGGCACGGGATCTACTGACTCCTCTGGTATCGAGCGTAGCATCGGAGTCTGCCTTTTTCTGTTGCAGTGAATGTGATTTCGGATAGGAGATCGAGATTACGTCCAGATATGGTTGAGGCCTTGGCATGTTTGAAGGATTGGGAGGAATCGAGGTTTAGCATCCATGATCGTGCTGGAGCTGGGACTGGGACAGACACTGCAGTCGCATCCACATCCACTACGATGGCGGATGAGTTGATTACCGATGATGATGATCCATATGATACTAATCTTGATGTTGCGGCTGATGATTCTCATGATATGCCGATTGACGATTGATGATGATCTGCTGTTTTTTTTTCGATGTTTTTTTATTCATTGTATTTATACGCTTTGTTCGTACGTTGTGTTGAAACTTATACTTGTTTTGTTCGGACCATCGGTTTCAAATGCATGATTGGTAATTTTTCATTTGTGTTGTTTAACTTTTTTTTAATTTTTATTTTTACTAACATAATGTATTGATTTATTTTTTTTACGATTTAAATTTTATTTTAAAAATTAATAACTTTAATATATAATTAATAAATATAATAAAATCTAAACTAATTTGAATTTGATAAAAAAAAATACTTTTCTAAAATTTGTTTTTTTATTTAATTTTTATTTTTAACATTTTTAAAAAAAATTATATTTAATAATTAATACTCTACACTTAAGCAATACAATTTACATTATATAAATTTTTTTTAAAAAAAAACAATATTATGCCTGTCCGTACAGCCTCCGGCCTGTGCCTGCCCCTGCCTCTCTCAGTCTCTCTCACTCTCAGTCTCAGGACTCGGGCTCGGCCGCTCGGGTCAGCCTCTGCCCTGGCCTGTATGGCCAGGCCGGGCCTGCCTATATTTAAACCGTGCCGGCCCAGCCCGGCACGGTAGCACGAACAAGAACTCTAGCTCGAACACGAACTCTATCGATGAAGTTTTAGGAGAGATGAGCGAGGGGCGATGAGGGAGGGATGAGGAGTGAATTACATGGGAGAGGTGAGAGTTAAGGGTATTTTTGGATTACTTTATTTGAATATACTAAAAATCAATTAGTTAAGAATTTGGTGCACTTTTTTAAAAATATTAAAAATTTAAATTTTTTTTTTCAATTATTTTTCAGAGAGTGCACAAAAACATGATTCTCCCTTTTATGTTCATGGAAAACTATTTGGGATATTTAATATGTTCGAAAACATTCTCAAATGGTTTTTTAGTTTAATACTCATTTCAAATTTGCTAGTACTATTTTTTTATAATTAAATGCATTATGAACAAACACTATATGAACTTTAACTACAAATTTATGTTTGATAACATGTTAGACTAATAATATAATTAAAAAATCTATTTTTACTCTAATTAAAATTATGAAGCATAGCAAGCTTATAGGCATGCCACTGAAACAGTAATATTTTTTATAAGTCTGACTTCATCAATTAGTAACTAAATATAATATTTCATCATTTTAAAAATTATTGGTTTTAATTTGCATTTTAGCATTTTTATTGGATAGTTTGTTCTTTCATAATTGATTTCATATGAAAGAAAACATTAGTATCTCATATAACATATTTTATTTTTATACCTTCGAGTGTTACTCTTTTATTACAAGTTGGGTATGTAGCATAACCTTTTGTAGTTAAACCTAAAAGATATCCATTTGAGAGAATCTAATTTATCACCCAAAACAATGCAACATGTAATTTAGAAAACTCCAACTTTATAAAATTAAAAGTCATTGCCCTAGAATTAACAAACTCCTTTTTACCAATGACTTTTTCATGTAAAACCATGTCAAATTATAATAAATGAGTACAACCAATCACTTGTTATGCGAATGGCACATTTTGCTTAGTGGAATCGATATGTCATATACTAAACCAAAGTATTCCTTATAATATTCTCTCAAAAATAAAAGATATTATCTATTAAAATTTTTTTAAGGTTCGCTATCACTTATATATCTCTATATTCTATCATTTTTATCACTTTGTCTAATTTTATGTCATATATATTTTCAACATGACTAGATTGATAAATTCATTTTAGTTTAGGAGTCATAATAAAATACCAAAATGTCTCATGAGGGGTCTTTCTTATGGAAGAAATAATATTATAATATTTATTCTACATCCAAATAAGCGCCTATTCGTATATACAAGCATCAATTAATTCATTTCCTAAGCTAAGAACCTAAAAATATTTTTTTTTTGTAATATATAATGATGGGAATTTAGTTCTCCTTGGAATTACTTTTAATAATAATGAAAATTTTGTGTCTAACAAATTAGTACTATTGTGATTTAATACATTAACATGCATCTAGTAAGTCAAAAAATGTAACATAAAATTTATTTTTATAATATGGATGTGACATGGTATTAAATATTACAAAAAAAACATTATCCTCATTTATCTCTAGTGAATTAATTAGTTATTTTTTTGACATTGTTTAACATTTTTAAATCCCAATTTCATGATATTCATCACATTCAAGATATTACATTTATTTACTAATATAGTTTGCACTCCTTTGTTTTAATCAACACTTGTATTTATCATGAAACAAATTTCAAGACTTGATGATTCATATTTACCTTGATACATCTAAGTCTTTTTAAGACCGAACAAAGTTTTTATTATACATTTTAGTGAAAAAGGTCATCAACTTCATGTTAGAAAAAAAGTCTCTCCTATTTTCTAAGAGTCATCTCTTAATTAGTGTTTAGGTTGTGGAAATGGAAAAATACATTTATCTATGTTACTTCCATGACTCCTTTTGAGGATATTAAAGTTGCTTCATCTAATTCCTTGTGGTGTCTACTCCATGTAGAACATGGCTCTTGGAGATGCCCTTTATCCCATAGGTCTTGGACAAAGCTATATTTATGTTATCTCAGCTCCATTGCTCTTAGAGATCTATTTGATTATGAGGATAATTAAAAGATATCAATGGATGAGAGAAAGATAGTGAGAGCTCTAACTCAAACTAGGCAATCCCAAGTTATTTATGTGTGTGAGATTGACCATGTTTTGGAAGCTACTTCTCATGAAAAGATAGAGGAATGGCTTCAACTTTTACAAGGGGTGATGAAATCTCTACAAGTGGCATTCATATAATTTTGGTGGGATGGTTTTAGTCTAGTCATTGAGGTGGAAAGTAGGCCATGTCACATTGTGTGGCCTTAGCTTTGAGCCATTACATGGCATATCAGGCTTAGGGAGTGGCCCATGTGCCTCTTGGACATGATGTGTAGGCCTACTTACACTAGATATAGCCTAGGTCTGCTATGTAAATGATCCATGCTTTGGTCATGCCTTGGAGTGGAATGAACTAATACCCAATGTATGATGCATGAGATTCACATGCCAATTAAAAAAAATGACCATGAGTCATCTTGGGTCAACACAAGCACATTAGATGTGCCCATGTGCAACCCAATCTAATTGTGGTATTTTCAATGAACCATGGCTAGCCATTAGCCTAATCCCCGAGCCCAAGCCAGCCTCAAATGAACCCAAACTTGCCACGCGCATATCTAGCCTAGCCGAGACCAAATCTAGGCTACCATGGATTTGAACCATTTTAGGTTAAGCACTAGCCTAACCAAACTAGGAATGCCACAGGTTGTCCAATGAGCCTCCAAGCCATGTTGAGGTCCCTATTTTTTAGCATTGTTGAGCTGACATGACCTTTTTTTCAAATGGAGCCAAGTCAGCCCACATATCATGTTTTCCACCACTATTTACCCACCAAGGGTAGAGGGAATTATTGTGTCTACATTAAGTGGGTAGACTACAACAAAATAAAACAAAATAAAAATATTGAAGTTTTTTTTTTTTGGCAATGTATGTGTGGAGGTATGGAAGCTTCTTGAGAATACAATTATAATGGGAATATGCATGTTGAAGCAAAAGAAAAGAAGAAGTAAAAGAAAAAAAAAACCCAACTAGAACAAGGAATCTACCTTTTTAAAAATACATTTCTCTAAATAGATATCTAATGAGAATTGAAAAAAGATCTTTCTATTGGAAAAAACATGCTTCTCTTATGAGATAGAACAAACTATGTTTTGATGTGTGATCTCTCTATATCTCATATAATATGGTGGAATGCATAAATTTAAGGTTGGGAAGAAAAACAAGAATGACTATGGATTTCTTAATATGCTCTTCTTGTATATAGATTATATATAATATTGAGAGAGCTCAGATTTATCTATTTTATACATCGAATGTTTGTTTACCTTGGATAAAAGATTCCATCCTTAACTTTTCTATTTTTGTATGTAGTTGAAGATATATGGATCTACATGAATTTTTTTTTCCATTAATATCATAAGGTTTTCCAAGGTAAAATCAATATTTGATTATTGTGGTTATTTACTATTATGTGCATTATGTGAAATTGGATATAGTGTTGTGTGGAACTTCCATGCAAGCATAGTGTTAGTGCATTGTAATGTGCATTTTTAGCAATCCAGTGTGGGTGAAATATGTCTATTATGCACTACAATGGTATTTTCGTAAATATAATTTTGGAAAAATATGTATGTATGTATTCTGCTCTATGATATATGTAGTTTGAATTTATACAAATCATATTTAGTTTGCATATTTTATTCTATTTGTTGCATTAAATCTCTTATTAATTAGGTAATTAGTAAGATTTTTGAAAACTAAACAAAATTAACACAGAATTTCTTCATCTAAAATTTATCTTTTACAAACCAATCATGTGGTATTGAAATTAGTTTATATACTAACCAATAGTATTTGAGCTTTTGAATTTGATCTCAAATATGATGATATTCACAACATCATCTTAAAATGGAGTTTATAAATGCTACATAATAATGTTATATTGTTTGTTTTTTCCAACATGTAATTCTTTCATGTGGGTTTTATTTATTTTGTTATCCAATTTTTAAACCAGTTTAATTATTTGCATGTAGAGTTGTAAAATATTTTTTTTAATAATTATTGAGATTTACCTAAAATTCTAAAAGAGTAGTAAAAGTACAATGCTTTCTTCAAACCTATCCACCCAATTTAGAAATTGAGAAAGTATTCAATATTCACTAAAAAGAAGGTACGATGATTTCTTCATTGGTAAAAGAGAAGGAAAAAATATTCAAGATTTTTTTTAATAATAATGGAGATTTACCTAAAATTGTAAAAGAGTAGGGAAAGTACAATGCTTTCTTTAAACCTCTCCACCCGATTTAGAAAGCAAAATGCTTTCTTCCTTTGTCGAGACAATTTTAAATAAATTTGTTAATAATGCTAACAATACTGTTGAGATATATGATTATTGTGAAGTAAATTTTTAATGTGATGGAAAAAAAATACTCACGATTTGTTGACTTATAATATTTATCTAATATGTTCTTGATGAGTTCTTAATGTATCTACTTTATTTTTCTCTTATTTTAAGTATATGTTGTAAAATGGAGTGCTCCTTGTGTGTAAAGGAATGTTCATGCTTACTATAGGATTCCCTCTTTCTATATACACAATATATTATCTATTTTCTTATGATTAGTATTAAATGATTTTTCATTCAACGTTCAACTTGATGCTAGAGAAATACATCTATTTTTTATCATCATTACCATTATATTTGCTATCATCCACTTCCAATGCTACTATTGACCACCACTTGCAAACACTACCAACACATTCGCCTTTGTTGTGGTGTCCCCCTACTTTCCTCTTCATGTTCAATTTTATAACAAGCCATTTTGGGTATTTTTTTCAAGATACTTTCTATTCGGGCACCAAACCTAATTTGATATATTTGAATTTTCGGTTGTTTCTTTTTGAATCTGGTACAAAGGGAACCAGTGGAGCCACCCTTTTTTGTGTCTAAATCATTGCATCCATCTTGTAATTATAATAATAGTTACTTGGTCTACTCATTTGTTATATTTGATTTATTATAATGATCTGAATTATAACTTGTGTTGAAGTAACTATTATTACTCAATTGAAGCTTGAGAGTCATTTATATATTCAAAGAGCTCAAGTAGTTTGAGTTTGATGTTTGAGTCATTGGGGGCTAGAACACAATATGGTAGATTGACCTACTCACAGAAGTGAATAGAGTGAGATAGGAATGATGCTCAACTTTTGCTTTCATCTACACTTTTGCTTTCAAAATAGAGTGAGATAGGAATGATGCTCAAAATTAATAGGAATGATGCCCAACTTTTGCTTTCATTGAAGTAGTTGATTGATATTAGTGTTTCTATTATTTTTATTCTTGCATTACAGACAAGTATGTTTCCCATATTAATTTTGAGTTTCATTCATCAAATCCCTTTCACATTTTCGAGACTGTTTGACAACTACTTGGACATACTTTTTCTATATTTGGATAAAATTGGTCCCTATATTTAATGATCTCATTTATTTGATCATTTTTAGAACCTTCAATTGATGTAGATATATAGAACTTGATGCAGCTGCCAAATTGATGGATTAATTTGCCACATCTACACTTGAGCATTTTTTGGAATAAAGAATCATTGGAAGAGACTCTTTTTTTTTTATTTTGTGACTCATTACTTTATTTTGTGATAGCTAATCAATACATCACCTTGCCTCAAATCTAGTCTTTTATGAGCATATTAAATATACCAAGGTTGATTACCATTTCATCATAAAGAAAATTCAATAAGCCACTTTTATTATAGCCTATGTGACTACTAGATATTAGTTTGTGGATATTCTCAATAAGACATTGGGGAGAGATCATATCACTCAATATTTTCTTCAAACTTTATTTTAGAGCGATATATACATTAGTTTGAGGTGAATTATTGAGTCCCATTTTATTTACTTTATTTTTATTTTATTTTTGATACATGTTGTACATCATATCACCATTAATTGAAGTTTTACCTATAAATATAAACATTGTATATAACAAAATTTTCTTATTTTATCATTATTAATTTTTTCAAAGATTTTAGATATCAATTTTTTAATAGTTTCAAAAATTTTAAGAATTTGTTCTCTATAATGATAATTAAAACCCTTTTGATATTATCATGATACACCAAATTAAACCTAGTCCTTTATGTAATGTGATCTCCATATAAATCCTCTCACAAATTTAACTTTTGTATACATAATTTTAGCTCTTGATATTTGTGTGGGACAATATCATACATATGTGTGCATTATATATATTGCATATATAGATTGTCTAGATTGTGCATATATACCTAGATTGTATATATATAATGTGTATATATAGACAATGTACATATCTATTTGTATCTTTATATGCATTGTATATATAGTATGCATGCATATAATACACACACACACATTGTGTGTGTATAATATATATATGTTATGTGAGTGCTTGAGTGAGTGAGTGTGTGTGTCTGTGTGTGGGTCTCTGTGTGTGTGTGTGTGTGTGTGTGTGTGTGTGTGTGTGTGTGTGTGTGTGTGTGTGTGTGTGATTGTATGTGTAAAAAAAAATAAGATGAATTTTAGTTGGTTTTTAAATAAAATGAGAGTCGGACCTAGATGGGGACCCGATCTAACTCAAGGTCATTTTTCTTGATTTTAAAAAACACACTAGTTGGATCCTGGCCATATCAAAACCACAAGCTTTTAAAAAAATATTTATGACGTAACATTTTTTTAAATGATAATTTGACATGGGAGGACCATTTTCAAATAAATATTATTAAGTGCATTAAAACATAATTATTTTTCATTTTAGTATAGCAAATTTTTTTGGATCCCAAAATATAGTTCTTTTTGGTTTGAGGCACCCATACATAATTTTCTCATAAAAATATCAATGAGATTAATAATTAATATGTAGAAAACAATACCCAATAAATCATAATAATTGAGGAATTAAATCAATTAAAAATTATGAGGATATATATATATATAATGATTATAATTTATTAAAGAATAATGTTCATTATGTCATATTATCCTCGATGAAAAATAAAATATTAGGCCAATTGATTGATTCCACAACAATTATATTTAATGAAAGATAAACAATAATTCTACTTCTGGCATTACTAACTTGGGTCACCATATTGCTTTTTTAGCAATGAATAGAGTAGTCAAGTTGATAACACATGAAAATGCTTACGGCAAGATTCAAACCTCCTACTTAAGCTAACATAGATCACTAAAACCACCTATATCATTCATGTACAACTGGCATTCATAGTAATTTTATCCTCAAAACTTTTTTTATGCATGTCAACTTACATATTTCAAACATTATTTTATTTTCTAGCCTTTTTAAATTTTTTTTTTCCATTTTAAAATTTTTATTTTTGTTTTCTTTTCCAACTTGACAGCTAGTTTTTTTTTAGTAGTAATATTAAACGCATTCTTAGTGTTGGAAAATGCAATGCACATTTACATATTGAATTATGAGGTTGTTACTCACCCTCTAAACCAAGATCACATATTGAGACACAAAAATAGCTAATTGGTATTTCACTAATTCCAAGTAAGCAGCATGACCTACTAGTGGAAATGATGTAGGACAACATGGCCCAATAGCATGAGTTGGAACATCTTGATGTCGTGAGTTATGCCAATCTTGGAGGGACAACATGTCACAACATGAAATGTTGAACCATTGAACTTAATTTGACCTAGGTTCCCTGATATGATAGGTCATGCTCAGGTTGTCCCTTTAGGCAGATATTGTGACTTTATTGTAGTTCTTAAACTTATTAATTGTGACATGGTCTAAAAAGCTTGTTGAGCAATTGATTTAATCCAATAAATATCAATAAGTATATGAGTCATATAAGTAGTAAAGCTGACATAAGTCTATATATCATTCTCATAAAAATTTTATGAATAATTTGACCAACTAATAGTAAATTAACTATTGCTCAATGGGGTGTAGAATAAGTTATTCAAAAGTTCATACCTTAATGTACCTTGAGAGAATATTTAAGGCCAACAATGATAGATAGCTACTATTGGATTCATATGCAACCATTACATGTGGGCAACTTTGAGTTGAAGCCTAGTATCATAGTCATGCTGCAACAATATTAAGTGAACAATTTTTAGAATATTTGAATAGTTATGTCATGGCATTTTTGGAGTTATTCAACATAATGAAGATGAATGAAGTAGCTTGAATACAATTAGACTTTTCCATTTTTTTTGCTAGGCAATGTTAGGGAATGGTTTCATTGCGTATCTATAGGATCAATTGAAAATTAGGATGAACTTATGTAAGTTTTCCTAACAAAGTTCATTTGACCTTATTATCTCTCAACTAAGAAAAGAGATAAACCAATTAAGACAAGAGAATCAGAAGATATCATATAATACTTGGGACTAATTCAAAGATCTATTGAGTAGGTACCCACAACTTGATTTGAATGGTGGTTCTAAGCTTAGACATTCTATAATGGATTGAATTATATGATGAGATACATAGTTGATACAACCTTAGGTAATTCTATCATGAATAAGTCACATGAGGAAGCTCATCTCTTATTTGAAGAGATAGCAAAGAATAAATATCAAACTCATAATAAAAAGAATTTAGAATAAAGCAAGATAAAATATTATAGGTAGATAAATTGATTTCAATGGAAGCAAATCTAAATATATTTTTCAGTAAATATAGAGAAAAATAATAAATGACTTAGTGTGGAAAAAATTACCATTTTGCAATAGAAAGAGTAAATAAATTCAATCTCATGTAACAAGTAGAGGATACCAACATTCTACAAATTAAATGATACATGTTCTAACCCAACAACAATATTTTTACATATTAGCATCTAAATATGAGAAATCATGAAAGTATATTATTTGGAGTATATGGGAATGAGCAATAGAATATGAGGTAATATTAGAAAAATTTTAGGAGAAACTCAATGGCATACCAATTTCAAAAATCATTTTTTTCTAATTACAACCACATGAAGAGGGTAGAAAAGTCATCATTTGAAGACAACATTCTTGTGCTATTCATGGAGACAGAGAAGAAATGATATCCAAGAAAACATGATGAAATAGATCGAAACAAAGCTTGATCAAATGAATGCAATAATGTAGATTATTGAAGAGCATCAATGAATTTTAAGTGATACTAAAGTGAATCCAAATAAGTGCATGTTCATTACATTCATAAGTGACAAAGGATTAAAAGGGCAAAAGACAAAAGATAAATCCAAAGGGGATGTTAGTGTAGCAAAAGAAGTTGTGACTGATTATGTCGTATTTTTTCCAAAGTCACGCCACCCAATACCACTACAACTGATGCTAGGATATTTCTCAAAGTCATGGCACTGCCATAACCCCCAACCCAACTTAAGCCACCAGTTGTTGCATGTGAAAAGGTTGAATTGGAGGAGGAGATACAGATAAACTAAAAATAATAAACAAAAGGATGACATGCCAAACAATGATTATACAAATGATAAACAAACTCTCCGACATAATTTTATTTTCTATAGTAGTTTAGAAAGGGAAGCTGGATGAGAAATTCATGAAATTTCTTAATATTTTTAGAAAGTTAAAATCAACTTTACATTCACTGACTACTTATCTAAAATGCTCCATTATGTGAAATTTATGAAGAATATCATGAGTAACAAGATAAGATTAGAGATACATAGAATAATAAGCATGACCAAGAAGTATACCATAATCATTCAATATAAACTTATGAGAGACTCAAAGATCTAGAGAGTATTATGATTCTTTATGTCAATGGGAGCACACTTTCTTGAAAATATTATGTGACTTTGGAGTAAGTATTGACTTGATATCATTATTCATAGTGCACAAGTTGAATTTTGGTAAGATAACTACAAATTCTCTCTTATTATAGATAGCAGGTCAATCAATCAAGTTATTGATGGGAATTATTGAAGATGTGCTAGTTAAGATTGGTAGGTTTATTTTTCCTACTAACTTTGTTGTGTTAGGTATAGTTGAAGACAATTAATCTCCATTGATCTTTGAATGACTATTTTTGCTGACTGGATAAGTGTTAATTGGCATGAAGAATAGTGAATTTATACTTCATATGGGCAAAAAGCAAGTAAAAATCAATTTGAATGAAATCCTATAAATTTTAAATGATTATGAAAAAAAAAAGTATTGGAGAATAGATAGTCTTCTGCAAACTACCAAATGAAAAAACACAAATTTTAGATGGACATAACTACTAGATGAGTTTTGGTCAAAGAAGATAGAGAAACTGAAAAAAGATAATTATGGATGAAGAAAATATTATAGTCAACTTTGAAGAAGAAATTTATTTTAAAGTCACAATATTTTTTAAAGTTGTGAAAGTAGAAGAATCAAAGTCAAATTATCTTGAAGATGAGAAAGAAATAGTTGAAATGATAAAATTCTCAATTGATGAACATAGTTGATTAATAAAGGGAACTTTATAGTTTTTAACAAACACACAAGAGGAAGAAATTCTACTAATGATTGTCGATGTATTTAGAGAAAAAGATGAAGTGGAGAAAATTATCATTGGACATTAGAAGGAAGAAGTGAAAGTTGCTATGTAGTAGGAAGTGTCAACTTTTACCAAAGTCATGTTTGTACATGTAGGATCAATAAAAGGAGTCTAGCGAACAGAAGAAGAAGCCATGACTTTGATGAAATAAAAACTTAATGAAGAAGTCTTGACTTATTTCATAGCCACAACACAATGGTTCTAGAGAGCAAATGTTGATGCTTTGGCATTAATGAAGAGGCGCACACTCTATGATGTCATGACTATTCATAATGTCATGATATCTACCAAAAAACATCATGAAAGAAGGTTATTGATAGATGGTCATAAGATGGAAGAGAGTTTTGAAAGATATATTGAGGAAAAGAATTATATTGAAAAAATTGCTGGATTGCTAAAATTACCAATTGAAATGGATATAAAAAAATTAGTCTAAATAAAGATATTAAACATAGTGCATCGTGGGAAAAAATCCAAGATTTTTTTATGGTGTGTCTATAATTTATTTTTTAAGTATACATTCCACTCAAATATTTATACATATATCAAAAAAAGTCATAGTAATCAAACTCAAATATGGCTTTTTTACTAAACTAGTAAATTTGTGGAACTCAAAACTAGTTGACTTTCTTACATGAATAATGAAGTCAAGACACTCAAACCTAGTCATAATAATAATTTTATAAAAAATAATGACCATTCATAGAGGTATGGCTATTTTTTATTAGTCATGAATCATGACTAATATCCTAACCCTATAAAATAGACTAACCTTAATTTTTATTATTAAAAATCTTCTTCTTCTCCACTACTGATGAAATTCACTCTAACACACATTTTCAAAAAACAAAGCTATAATGAAAAAAGAAAAACTAATTTCATAGCTTAGGGTAAGAAGAGAGGAAACTAAAATGAGTCATAAGGCTAAAAGAAAGTGACAAGAATTAAACTATCACAAATGATTTGGGGAGTTCATCCTACTTTTCCAGCCAGTGATTGGGATAGATTTTGCACACAAATAGAAATGAAAAACTTGATGGTCATGAAAGAGTTCTACTCTAATTTTGAAGATAGACAAGACAAGTTGTACTGTGTATGAAAGGGTTGGGTATATTTTGATAAGAATATTATAAATGTGGTGTATAGATTGCAGGGTTGGTGGATGATATAGATATCAAACTCTTAAAAACTCAAAAAAAAATTATAAGGAAATCACCAAGATATTAATGGATAGTAAGGGCAGTTGGAGAATTTCAACAAAAAGTACCTATAACACTTAGTGAAAGTAGAATTAATAGAAAAGAGTATAGTTTTGTTATACTTTTTGTACTCTATTTTGTAGTCGACTATCCACCTATCAATCTTGAAGCATGATAAGATGATAATGCTCTATATTCTAGTGAGAAGATACAACATTCATGTGGGGATGATTTTGGAGAAGTATTTTAAACTTCTAAAAAAATGAATTTTCAGTCGACTTAATTCGTCCATCCTTGATTATTATGCTATGTTGAGCCAAAGAAGTCATGATTTTTGAAAATAAAAATGAAAGATGCCCACATATTTCTCCCTGACATTGGTGGGCGTGAAGAAATGACTTGAAAAAGATAAGAAGATAAAGGTGATTCTCAAATGAGAAGAATCAACTAATATGAGGCAAGAAGTATCAGTTATCCCCAAAGCTGATGTAGAAGCAATAGAAAGAAGTAAAGAACTAATTTGTTAAGAAGTACTACTCATATATGATTTCCCATTAGGTAGACTAGAAGAAAACTTGATAGAAGTCATCAAATAGCTAAAGAATATGAGTCAGAGGTAGATCATAGGGTTATTTGATTAAAGGTGGAGCTAACATCAATGCATAGTTTGTTGGTTGTTCAATTAAAGAAAAGAGACAATAAGTAGGAAAAATGATAAGAAAAAAGAAGAAAATGATAAAGTCAATGCAAATTAATTTATAGCTTTGCATTGACTTTGGGAAGTACTAAAACCTTTGAGAAGCTATATGAATTTATCATAAATGAATGATAAAAGATGATGAAGGGTAAAAAATATTGATATAGATGGTAATATAAAGTATAGAAAGAAATAGTAAATAAAAAATTTGATAAAGTATAATGAAAACCAGATAATATATACTTTGTACTAGGCTCTTTTAAAGATTCATTCAATTCAATTGGGAGGAGGCAAGATGTATTATGTAGTATAGTCTCAAAAATGATGGAATTAGTAATTAGCAATAAGGGAGATTTAGAGAGACCTCCCACATATATGCTTAGATTTGAGCCTTTTAATGTATACTTCTCACTAAATAATTTGAATGTTAAGTGTCAACCACTCCATCAACCTTCTTCTTAATAATGATGTAGAAGTGAATATATTTTTTTTGTGATGTATTATTCCTTCATTTTTTTTGTCCTAGAAGATTTTCAAGGGATACTCTTTGTTCAAGGATGAGTAATACTTTTAGTGTACAAGTTTGACACCCATTATGTTAAAATGCCAAAAGTTATCATTTATGATATTATCCCAAAAGCTCATTAGACAATTGAATTTATCTAATGGAGATCCATAAGTATATAGATCATACAATAAGTAAACATGACATAAATATTGATATCAATCACATAAAAATTATACGAGTAGTTTGATAAATCAATAGTGAGCTAACTATTACTTGGGTTGAAGAAATAAACTTGGTCTCAGATAGATATTTAGACTTTATGGTTGACTTACTTCCTTGTGAATTATAAGATTTCTAAAGTATTGAGATAATTTTATGTAGAATTGTCAAATGAATAGTAGACTGATGTTGATTTGTCCCATTATCATCATGGCATATAAGATAGTTATCAACATTGGACTGTCACTATCAATGATGTTCTCCTCATGGTTGTACATGAGGAGAACATAGTTTCACTGAAAAATTATCCACATTTTTACTTTGTTTAGATAATATATTAATTGTCTTTTAATCCTACTTCGAATATTCATTTCTATTCTAAGACCTCAAAAGTTATAAAAGACATTAAATGATTTAGTTATAATTGTGAATGTGTTTTTTAGCTTTGTAAGCACCATACTCATGTCAATTAATATATGTCTTCCTATTGAGTTCACCTATAAATGTTATACAAGAGAAAATAATTCATATGATTGTCACCAAATTATGAAACATCTAAACTTGTATATGTCACGTGACTTACTTATCACCATCTATCACATTTAACACATGACTCTCACACTATGCTAAAACTTCTAAGTTAGACATTATATATAACTCTTATATTATTTGAAGGTTAGTTCATATAAAATATATACAATGGAATGATCATAAATTCATTTATGCTTTTGATTTCATGAGCATCATACTCACATCAATTAAACTTTAATAAAAATAGAATTTCCACGCATATGTTTGTTTCATGAGAATAGAAGGGCTATCAATTCCTTAAGGTTGATTCTCATGAGTGTGTCATATAACTTACCTATTATCATCCACCATAACCAACATGTGTAAATCTATATTAGAATGAAACTCTAAATCTTTGTTCTAAATAACATTAATATTCATCAATATTAAAATATAACATTACCATAATTCAATGTTATATAAACTTAATCATCATACACATATACATAAATCAACCCTAGATCCTTATTTAAACTAATATTGAGGAAGAAATAATGCAACACATTTGGTGCTTCATCTCATCAAATTAAGGGTTCTCAATGATAGTCGATGTGAGGATCTAAGTTTAAAATCTATTTTTCAATCAATTCATATTTGCATTCGACTTAAATTTGTCCCCAATTAAAAGTTGGAAATTATGTTTCCTAGTGTTTGTGTAGCTTTGGCCTCAAATTCTAATTCTTCTCTCTTCCTTTATTTCTAGAAAAATCTCTAAGTTCCCCTTTATCATAGAAGTCCCATCAAGGTATTGTGCGGCTCTACAAGCTGAGAGTTGTGACTTTAGGTTGAGGCTATGAATCTATCATTTCTTTAAATCTCATTTAAAGCACAAAGTATTAGGTATTCAAAATACCATACATTCATATGTATTTTAGTGATATATGATATTGTGTATGTATTGAATGAGAGAAATTATGGATTGACTTTATCACTTTAGAATTTTGATAATTTTTGATGAATAGTTGAAAAGTTGATTGGTTTTTAAAGGTGTTTAGCCAAAGGGGTAACATATGAATTCTTGCTAATTTAAGCTTCAATCTTGAATGAAACTCTACCTAAAAGATCATGAAAATCTTTATACACTATGACCCTACCAACTTGTTAGAATAATCATTTCACTATGTGATACATTTATAATGGCTACAATATTATTATGGAGTTATAGCTACACTTATCTCATGAAATTTAAATGAATGTGATATTAATCTTATATCATAGTAACCAAGTACCCTACTAGAGCTCAAGGTCATAGCTAAGTGAAAGCATCACGACTTATCTTTAATATGGCTTGATAGTTGTCTCATGTCAAAGTTACAACCTTTTTACAAAGCCATGATTTTTGAGCTATAGAAAGTTACAGAGTTAAAACAATCTAGGCCAAATTCATGATAATTATTTAGTACTATGAATTTTGAGACACTAAAAGTTACAAAGGATATTACTCAACTATGACTATTTCCCAAGGTCATGTCTTTTAATCTCAGAGAAAGATAAAGTTATGGCTTTTATGCTGAGCTAATTGCTAGTGTTGTGGCATCCTTGTAATGGTGTGGTAATATGATATATGACAGAAAAAAAATTCATTAACATGACACCCACAATACTGTGGATACTTAAAGACATGGAAAAAAAATTATGTCATGGTCATTTCTTAGCACACATCGACAAGATATATATATATATATATATATATATATATATATATATATATATATATATATATATATATAAGAGAGAGAAACATTCTCGGTATTATGGTTATTTTTCAGCACCACTATCATATAATAATCAAGAAGGACCAATGTCAATGCCATAGCTTTATCACAGCACAGTAGTCATATATCAATATGAGAAGCTTTTATGTCATGGCCATTTTTTAATGATGCCCTTTATTAAAGATAAGTAGATAAATATACATAGTTTCAGCCACTTCATAGTGTCATAACTTCTTATTACAATGTTATTAGGTCCAAGTTATGGTTATTTTCAGTGTAATGATTTTGTGTTACATAAACATCAGAATACAATCTAGAGTCATGGCCACTTTCTGGAGTTATGATCTCAAGCATAAGAGATTAAAGCTGAAGTGATGACTTTCTTTTAAAAGCTATGAATTTCTACATAGATAATGTAGAGTTTCCTGAGTATAAAAGTGAAAAATAAAAAAAATTTGAAAGTAATCTATCTTTCTTATTTGTCTTTCATGCAACAAGTCAATCCATGTGCAATAACTAGACCCTAGTCACACTTCCTTGGGGTTCCACAAGTAAGTAAGTGATGCAAGACTTAATATAATCTCTAAAGTTGGGGTCGTGACTCTGAAACCCCCCTTATAGAATAGAATCAAAAATTTTACCAAAATAGTATGGGTCTAGGATTTGTCTAAATTAATATATGTGATTGACTATGGTTTTATTTATGAATGAATATATTTGATTTATTTTGTATTATAGATTTTGATTGATAAGTAACTAAATAGAACTTGAATTATGATTTCAATTATTGGTAAGTTTATGCAAGATTTTCATGGCTGACGGTGATATGTAAACTATGAGTTTTACTCGCACATATGACAAGAAGCAAGAGACTACCCATTCGACTATGATGTGTGAGATAAACCAATATGTTGAAACCCAAAATATAGATATGTTAATCATATTGAGTCTTGCATTTCTGAAGCTAAAAGCGTGAATACTTGTATATATCAATTTTAATATATAGACAATGTCATGAGTGTATGTATATGTATATTAATTATCACGAGTATAGCATCATAGGATCCTAATTAGCATGTCATAATATTTTTGGAGCTATGTTGCGACTTTGTTATGTTGCCTAATTATATCAAATAGATAATGTGCCAAAAGCTCATTAATGAGAAATTTATCATCAACTGAGATCCACAAGTATATAAGTTGTACAAGTAGTAAAATAGACTTTTTTCCAGATATCAATCCCTTAGAGATTATATAAGTAGTTTTGTTATTTAACAATGAGATAATTTATTTTCAATAAAATTGATACTTAGATTGTTAGACAATCTTAGGTCCATATTTTATTCATTTAATCTATGTGATATTATTTAAGTCACTTGAGTTATATTATTCTAGACATATAATGAAAGTTTGGATATTGAAAATAATTTTTTCCCCTAATATCATACAATGTGGTTATCACTATTGAGCTCATCCCATTTATTGTACATTCATAGTTATCAACTCAATATGTCATCATCTAGATAATAATTCATATCTGTTCGAGAGTCATTCATAATCTCATACATTTTAGAAAATTTCATCAAATTATCATGATGGTTACGTCATATGTATCTTCTTATTCTCCGACTTCAAATATCATAAAGACCATAGATTGACATGGTTTGTAATTATTTGTAATTTATCTTTGTAAGAATCATAGTTAGATAATTAATATATGCCTCCATTCATAGTTATCAACTCAATATGTCATCATCTAGATAATAATTCATATTTGTTCGAGAGTCATTCATAATCTCATACATTTTAGAAATTTTCATCAAATTATCATGATGGTTATGTCATATGTATCTTCTTATTCTCCAACTTCAAATATCATAAAGACCATAGATTGACATGGTTTGTAATTATTTGTAATTTATCTTTGTAAGAATCATATTTAGATAATTAATATATGCCTCCCTCAAGATTCATCAGTGGGAACTATACAAGTATAAGTAACTCACAAGGTTTGTCACCAACTTGTGACTCACTTCTTGCTTTCATTTTCTTCTTTGGTGATGATGTAACTTTCATACTAAATGTGAACTCCTTGAGAGAAAGTTCTATATATCATCCATCCTAATTGAACACTAGTTCTTTTAAACTGCATATAATGAATTGGTATGTAAAAGTATTCATGCTTTCAACTTCATAAGTGTCATACCTTTAATGATTAATGTACCCATATATTGGGTTTTAATATATAAGTTTATCTCATACATCATAATCAAAAGAGTTGTCGGTTACTTCTTACAATATGTACAAGTGAGCATCATGATTTACCTATCACCAACCACTATGAAAATCTTACACAAACCTAACAATGATCAAAACCCTATTTATAGTTTTATTTAATCAACATCCATCAATATCCATACAAAAAATAAATTAAATATCATTAATTCATTATTAAATAAAACAAATTTACAATCACACAACTCGATTTATAAAAATCATAGACTCACACCAATTTGATACAAATTTCCAAACCCATCCCTAGAGAAGAGGGGTTTGAGAGTCATGCCCCCCAAATTTAGAGATTATGATTAATCTTGTATTCCTTGCTTGCTTGTGGAGACCCTAGGGAGTATGAAATTTGTCCCTATTATTTGGTAGTTTTCATGATTTTGCTTTGAATAATCATCATGGCTTTCACATGAGTGGCTATTGCTCTATACTTTTTTATACCTCTAAAAGTATAACTTGTAAAAAAATCATGGCTCTGATTTGATACTACCTAACAATATAAATGATAAAGTAATGGTGCTTGAACTTTGCTATAACCTAGAACACTAGTGGGGGTACTTGGTTATTGTGATGAAGAATTAATATTGTAGTTGTTTAAATTTTAATGAGCTAGGTATAGTTGTAACTCCATGATAATATTACAACCACTAAGATTGTGCCACAAAGTAGAAAGATTGTACTAACAAGTTAGTAGGATTATCACATACGACAATTACCTCGACCAATTAGATAGAGTTTCACCAATAATAGATGTCAAAACTATGTGAGACTAAATGATCTACCATCTCTACTAAGCACCTCCAAAAACCTATTGATTTCATAATTATTCATCAAAACTCTACAAAATACTAAAGTCATGAAATCAACCCATATTATTTTTATTTTGATAACTACGCATCAATATAAATCACCAAAATACACAATAAGATTTGATAGTTTGAATACCAAACAAACTCGCACTAAAACAATTACTTGTCCTTGCGCAATAACTTGCCCCTCAAAAAAATAACATCAAACATCTCAAATATATTACATACGATGGGTATATCATTACCATATGGGAATAAATAATAGAAATATGAATAAAGGTAGTGATGAAGATGGAATACAAACCTTTTTGGTTTGTTCTACACTTTTATATTTCATCTATCCATTGATGCTCTCTATATGTTATTTCATTTCCATTCAATTTTTCTCTTTCCTCTATTGCTCTTACTCAATCAACTAAACCCATTTTGTATAGAATTCTCAAAGATTTTGTTCTTCCGATCAATCCAATATCTACATGTCTCATTCCTTCCTCCAAGAATTTATAGATTTGATCTTCAAATTTTTCTTGTGTTGTAACAAAAGTCATCTTTTTTTGATGAAGATGCTTTCTCACATCTAGAGGTGTCAAGTGGGTCGAGCAACACAAAATAGTCCATGACCATGCCTGGACAAGGGTCAAGCCGGCCTAAGGCCTAGCTCAAGTTGTGCTAGGCCATGGGAACCATGTCTCATGCTGGGTTAGGCATGACCCACATGTCTGGCATGGTAGGCACCATCAAGAGGCACATCACTATGACCTAAGAATTGTCTTGGATCATGGGACACTAACTCACAAACTAATGGGTTTGGGTGGTCCAGCATGAATTTAAAAAAAAATTGATGTGTACTCCATGTCCATTATGATTTCACATAATGGGCCCCAACATGGAAAGTGATGGCAAGGCATGTCACTTTCCATGACAGAAAAAATAAAAAAAAAAACCTTTTTTTTAATTTTGATGATCTATATCCTTCGAATTTGTTTCCAATGGTTATAGTAGAAATCTGATGGCTATCAAATTTCTTTCCTTTAAAAATATAAAAAAAATTAAAAATTTAAAAAATAAAGATTATTTTAATCTAAAAATTTTTATAAATAAAAAATACAAAATTCTAGAATTTCATTCTCTCTTCTCGGCACAACTCTCATATTTTCAATTTTTTCTCTTGAGTCTCGACTCTCCACTCTCCTCTTTCTATTCTCCCAACTCCTATGAGTTAGTACATAGCTAGTCTTATAACCTATTCTAATTTCTAAATTTTTGTACTTATGGAAAATGGGGGATGTGCTTCTACTCAAAATCTCAAATAAATTAACGTGGCATTGCTATAGTTATGATACATAATATGTATGGACTCACTTTAAGATAATAAAAGATAAAAATTTTAATGGTACCGAAGAAAATTCAGCATAATATGTATATTATAAAAGGAATATATACATATAGGAGTGTCCGTGATACTGGCCGCCTTAAGAGGCATGTCGATCAATATACCAAAAAATATAATTAAAAATTTTTTGAGATCTTCCAACCTCATGATGGTCTTGCCATATGTGAGAGTATGATGAAGATTTTTAGGGAATATGATATTCAGAATAAAATATTTAGATTAATTTTCGATAATATTTAGTCATTAGGATGATTGTTAGAACCATTAGATATATGTCATTAGATGAAAATTTTCATATTAGGTGTATGTGACACATAATTAACCTAATAGCATAAGTGAAATAAAATTAGTTTCCCACACTTTAGAAAATAATAAGAAATTCACAAATATATCTTAGGACACCTAGTAGACAACATGAGTTTCGTAATCTCTATTTGTCAATGTGGCTTAAAAAAATTCAATTGAATATGAGATATCATTGGAATTATACTTACCTGATATTAGTTTCATATATTGACTAACAACACATGGTATTTGACTATATCAATAATAAGAGTGATATATTTATTATTAATGATTTAGACTTTGATACAAGAATTTTAATTATCAAATTCCTAAAGATTTTTTTATGATATGATGAATATATATTTGTTTGTGGATATTCTCATCACTTTCATTGTACTTGGATGCATTTGCGATATTAGTAGTATGTTTAGCAAGTAAAAAGGACATTGTGCATTTAGTATCATGGGTGTTTAGATGAAAATCAAATATTTAAAATACTGGACTTACATTCCAACTATGTATTACTTGGCTACTTGTATGGATCACAATTCATACAAAAAATGTCTAGATATGTATACATAATTTTCTTTTAAAAGAAATAAATCTACTACTTTTTTGTATGTGGTAGAAAGTGTGATTGTAAATATGTATACATAATTTTTATTCATACAACAATCACAATTCATTAGACAAACTATAAAAAAATAATTGGGTTGTCTTTCAAGCAGCACTATGCTTAACGTTTGTATCTAGACCTTATAATTTTCTTTCTATCCATCAGAAATCTCTACTATCCATACTAGCTTCTTAGTGAATTACCTTATGTCTTTCTTCCTTCTACTTTTTGTATCAATCATGGATGATGGAGGAATGATTCTCTCTATTTTCTCAGCCATGCAATTAGTTTATGATTTGTCTTCCATCTTTATTTTCTCCCTAGCCTTGATATTATGAAATATCTTGGCTTTTTAAATTTCATTTGTACATAACTCATTAACTTTTTTTTATTCAACCATTAAATCTTTATAATCAACCTGAACTTCTTCTTCTTGAATAATTAAGGCATATCTTCAACTTCCTCTTTATGGTTTTCTACCATGATTTTCACATTTACATGCTATAGAGATTACTTACATTCTCTTCATCTTCTTCTTGGATAGTTGAGGTTGTATCTTGGATTTTCTCTTCATGATTTTCTACTGTAATTATTTCCATACCAGCAACAGACATTTCATCATTTGCTTTAGCTTGTTCATCTTGAATAATTGAGATTATGTCTTCAATTTCATTTTCGAGCATTTTTACCATTTCAAGCATTTTCAAGCTTGAAATGCTCGAAAAGGAATTTCATATGCAGCACTTTCTCCATACTTAAACCAATTAAGGACTTATCTCCCTCTCTCTCTGTCTCACTTGTTTCATCCATCCTTCTTCAAGAGCATTGTCTCTTCTCAATTATCTCATTAATTAATCAAGTTTAGCTATCCAGTAGGATCATAAAAATGGTTGAGATTCATAATATGTTCCCTTCTTATGTCTTCCATATTACTAATCTTTATAACTTTTTTCCTACTGATAATTGGTTTGATAATGGATGTCATATATTTCATAATTGAAGTAACTTTTTTGAGCATAATAAGTCTCATTGTAATTATGGTTTGATACCTTTTTACTCATGTCTAGTATAATTTTTCCAAAATGCCTTTCCTATGCTTCTTTATCCATCCATAAATCTTTAAAATGAATTACTATGAACTCTTGGAAAAATTGTTCATACATTTTGATTTTATACATGGATAGCTAGCAACAAAGAAATGAAGAAAAAATGCAAGCAAATCCAAAAGACAATTATTAATGTTTAGACTTTATTAAACTACTAAAAAAATTTAGCTTTTGGATCCAAGAATATTTATTAAACATAATACTTTCTAAACTACTAAAAAAAATATCTTTTTACAAGAAGTTATATGTTAACTCACATTGACTAGTCAAACTAAATAATCCCTAGTAGTGACACAAAAAACTTGTTTAGAGTTTGTTATGCCAACTAAATTATATCGATTAGGCAATATCTGAAAAGCTCATTAATGAGAGTGTCTCGTCAACTGAGATCCGCGAGTGCATGAGTCATACTTGTATTAAAATAGAATTTTTTTTAGATATCAATCTCACTTGAATTGTATTGGTAGTTTGGTTATTCAACAATGAGACAACACATTATTTAGTTTATTAGGTTCATGGTTTATTCATTATTTAATCTATGCGATTCTATTTAAGTTGCTAAAACTATATTATGTTGGACATAGAATGAAGGTTGAGGTATTGTGTAATAACTTCTTGCCCTAACGGCATATGAAATAGTTGGCACTATTAAGCTCATTCCAATGGTGATCCCTTCATAGTTCTTCTCTTGGTATATCACCAATGAGACAACAATTCATTTTTTCTCGAAAGTTATTCACAATCTCTACTATTTAGACAACTTCATTAACTACCCTTTAAGTTTTTTTATATGCACACTTTTAATCTCCAGCCTCAAATGTTATAAAGACTATAGATTGATATGGTATGTAAGTATTTGCACTTTCTACTTTGTAAATACCATACTCACACAATTAATATATGTTTCTTTTAAGTTTTTAATGATGGGAAACAAAACAAGTATAGATAAACTCTCAAATGGTTGTCACTACCTTGTGATATATAATATATTTACCCATATCCCAAGGATATCTGTAATGGATTGACTAACTCATAAATGGTATTAATGTGACTAACACATAAAAAGGTGAACCCCATGAGAAAATATTCTATAGAATATTAATCCTAATTAATAACTAGTTCCTTTAAGATATGTATAATGGATTGACATATAAAAGTGTTCATAATTTTAGCTTCATAAGTTTCATACTCATGATGATCAACATATCCAAATTTTGAGATTTTATAAATAGGTTTTTTTTTGTATTTCATGATTAGAATGACTTTTACTTCTTTCCAATTATATGCATAAGTAAGCCTCATGCTTTACTTGTCACCATCAACCATGATATCTTGTACAAACATATAAATAGTTATGACTATAATTCAAACACTATTAATCATTATCCACTAATATCCATAGAATAAATAACACCATTCATTTATTTATAAATAAAACTAATTTATATCACATAAATTAAATTATACAAATCCTAGACTCATGCTAGTTTGGTATAAATTCCCAAATATATATTTAGAGGAGAGGGGTTTAAGAACCATGCCACCCAACTCTAATGATTAACATAAATTATACATCCTTTGATTGCTTGTGGAAACCCTAGGGGATAAAAAATTAGCCCCTAGGGTTTGGATGTTATAATGAATTTTCTTATTCTATAAAGAACAAGGAAAAGAAATGAGATATTTTTCAAAAATTATTTATATAAAACTTTATACTCGACCAGTCTTGCATTACTCTAAGTAAAAAATCATTACTTTTATACTAAAATTACAACTTTGGTTTTTATTTCTTAAACTTGAGGTCGTGACTTTAAAAAATGGTCACAACTCTATTCTATATTTTTGATCTTTCTATAACACAAAGTTGTGGTAGTAGCAATGACTATGACTTGGATCTAATCTTTCTATAAAACAAAGTTATAACATTATGAAATAATTGTGGCTTTAATACCTTTGAATGTTTGTAGTTCATAAAGGGCCGCAATGTTGGAAAGTAGCCACGAATAAGAGATGGTTTCTTATTTTGTTATATAGCCACGATACTATGTGGAGGCTATGGCATTGAAAAAAAGGTCTTTCTTGTTATTTATAAGTCACAACACTGAGAAATTATAATGACATTGAGATCTTTCATATGTTGATTATGGTCATGATACTTGGAAATAACTATTGTACAAAAGTTACCCATTCATATCTATTTAGTGTTTGTGGCATTGTGGATGATCATGACATTATCCTTCTCTCATATATCTTATTGTCGTAGTGCTAGTAGGATGTCATGACATTGGCACGTAGCTTGAGCATACAAGTCATGCCTATGACTTCCTATGATTACAAAAGTCATGACTTTAGAAATGATCATACTCGAGTAATATTTTATCTAACACTTAGTCTTCCAAAAGTCATGACTTTTAATAATTATAATAGGCTTGGCATGAGTAGTTTTGACTCTATAATTTTTTATAGCTCAAAAGTCATGACTTTGCAAAATGTTCATGGCTCTGACTAGAGTCTATGAAGCCATATAAATATGAAGTCATATTGTGAAATTAGCCATGACTTTGAGCACCAATTAGATACTTAGGTTTTGAGGCAAAAAATTAATGTCATAGCCATTTAAATTTTTTAAGCTAAGTTTGGTTACGAATCCATGATAATAATGCAACTATTAAGAATGTATCATACAGTAGAAAGATTATGTTAACAAGCTGGTAGGGCCATAGCATACAAGAATTATCTCAACCAATTAGGTAGAGTTTCAACTAAGAATGGATGCCAAAAATACACAAGACTCAATAATATATTTTTTCTACTAAAGATCTCCAAAAACCTATTGATTGCATGAATATTTATCAAAACTCTTTGAAATACCATAATCATGAAATCAACACATATTAGTTCTATTTACATATCTACACACTATTATAAGATACAAGATACAAATGAATATTTGGTAGTTTGATTAATGACAATCACCACCAAGATAATAATTCTTCTATGCATCAAGAGTCATTTTAAATCCCATATATTTTAGGCAACTTTTTCAACTACCCTTGACATTTTCTTGGAATGTTCACTCTCATTATTAGCCTCAAACATTGTACATACCACAAATTGATATAGTTTGTAAGAGTGTACTTTTTTCTTCATAGCATCATACTCACAAAAACTTATTAATAGTCGAAATCATAATTCAAGTTCATATATAATCACTATCCATTAATATTTATACATAAAATGAATCAAACATCATTCATTCAATAATAAATAAAACTAATTCATATTACATATCTCAATTTACACAAACATTATACATATGCTAGTTTGGAATAAATTTCCAAATTCATCCATTGATGAGGTGAGTTTTAAAGTTGGCTACTCAACTATAAAGATTAGTATTAATCTTGCATTCATTGCTTACTTGTAGAATCCCTAATGAGTGTGAAATTTTTTTCTAAGGGTTTGATAGTTATTATGGCTTTTCTTATTGCATGAGTTAGAACAAGAGCATAATGAGAGATCCTCTAAAATATTTCTATCTTTCACTTTTAAACTCGGGTAAGCTTGTATTACTCTAAGTAAAGAGTTGTCTTTCAAAAGAATATCGTAACTTTTGCCTTCATCTCTTTGGCTTGAATTTGCAACTCAAGAAAATAATTGTGACTCTAGAACGTATCTTGATCTTTTGTAACACACATTCATGGTATTAACAATGACCATAACATGGGCCTAATGTATCTGTTACAAAAAATTCCAGCACTTTGAAATTGCCACTACTTCATTCCTTTGTACATTTGTAGTCCATAAAAAGTCATGGCACTATGAAGTGATCATAGAGTAGTGATAGCTTTTCATTTTTTCTATACAGCCATAGTGATGTGTAAAGGCCATGGCATTAGCAAATGATCTTGCTTCAGTTTTATATGGTTGCAACACTGAGAAATTGTATCGACATTGAAAATGTTTCTCATTTATTAGCCATGTCCATGGCACTAGAAAATGGTCGTGGTACATAGATTTTCTATATATCTTTTAAGTATTTATGATATTGTGGCTGATCATGATATTGTCTTCTCTTCTTTCAATATTATGTTGATATGGTGTTGTGAGGATGCCATGACATTGACAACTAACTCAACAATATAAGTCATAATTATGTCTTCCTTTGATGACAAGAGACAGGGCCTAAAAAATAGTCGTACTTGAGTAATGTTTTTTGTAATATTTAGTATCTCAAAATTCATAGCTTTAAATGCTTGTTATTATTTTGGCATGAGTAATTATGGCTCTATAATTTTCTATTGCTCAAAAGTCATAACTTTGTAAAATGACTATGACTTTAACTCCATACTTTTAAGCCGTATTAAAGATAAAGTTGTAGCACTTAAACATGGATGCAACCTTGAGTACTAGTAAGGTACTTGGTTATTGTGATGAATGATTAATAGTACACCCATTTAAAAGTTCTAAGCTTAGTATAGCTATGACTCTATGATAATATCATAACTACTAAGAATATATTGTATGGTAGAAAGATTGTACAACTAAGTTGGTAGGATAGTGGCATATAATAATTTGTTTAATCAATTAAGGTAGAGTATTGGCCAAGAATGGATACTAAATCTATACCGGACTCAATGATCTACCCCATATGCTAACACATACAAAAACCTATTAATTTCATGATCATTTATTAAAACTATCTAAAACACCAAAGTCTTTAAATCAGCTCATATTATATTCATTTCCATGTCTATATATCATTAGAAACTACTGAAATACACAAGAATATTTGATAGTTTGAACATTGAGTACTATGTAACACTACAAATAAATGGAGTTAGCTCTGATTGAATAAGGTTATATTTATTTCTATCTTCATTAAATAAAAAGGTATAAAGTTGGGATTAATAGTAAAGGTAATTCTAAATTATGCTCACCTCAAATTATATCTCAATTACAGAGTGAGATAAGCCAATTCTAGTAAGATGAGCATGAGAATTTATATGATGCTTAGGACTATTTTAAAGAGTTATTGGAGAGATGTCTTTAACATGGCTTTGAGTAATGGTTATAAGGTTTAACCTTCTACAATGAGCTAAATTATATAATGAGATACACAAATGATGTGCCCGCTAGAGGGTTTCATTGTCTTCATTCTGGCATCACTTGGCTATATATCATCCACTACACTCAATTGTCCTTGCCTCCTTGGCCCAACCTATTTTCTTTCTTCACATTTCAATTTTTTTGGAACTAAATCTTCTAATATTAATCCTTCCCCCTTCCCTACCCCTCATTCCTCGTACATTCTTTAATCCAACTCCTCCTCGTGTAATTTTTTTTCTAACCTTGTGGATAAGTCTGTGAAAGTTAAGAATTATTTTGTAGGTTCTACTTTGGCATCTATTACAACTTTGTTAAAGTGTTGAAACTTATCATTTTTGACATGGTCGCCAAAACTTGTTAAGTAATTGATTTTATTCAATAGAAATCCATGAGTATATGGTACATACAATAGTAAAAATATATATAAGTCTAAATATCAATCTCATAGAAATTGAATGAGCGGTATGACCAACTAATAGTAAACTAACTATTACTCAAGTTGAATAAATAAATTTGAGTCTAGAAAAGATATTTAGACTATATGATTGGCTTACATATTTGTATATGATAAAATGTCTATGTTATTAAAGCAATATTATATTTGAATGTTGGACTAAAGATAGATTGATATTGAATTGCCTTAGTGCTTACATAGCATACAAGATGATTATCAACCTTTGGCTATTACTACAAATGATGGTTGCCTAATAGTTATGCCTTTTTGTTATTTTAATATCAATTTGTGCTTGTTTAGTTCATGAGTCATAGAGATGTCAACTAGGTTGGGCAGCCTAGGCATGGCCCATGACATGGCTCAGTTCAGCCATGCCTAGCATGACATGGCATGGTTCTGAACCATGCAAGGTCCTAGGCCATATTTTCCCATGGCATGGTTCTGAACCATGCAAGGTCCTAGGCCATATTTTCCCATGGCATGGTTCATGCTGTTCTAGGCCAGCACAAGTTATGCCTCATGGTAAGCTATGCACAACCTGTATGTCTGGCCCAGTGGCATGGTCCACTTGCTTGGCTGCTCAGGGACCCGAGACAAACTAAGGTTCAATTGGTGAAATCTCGTTGAGTGACCACTTGATGGGGTGGGCTATTATTTTTAAAAAAAACAGCCACATAAGTCAAATCTTGCTTACATGGTCGGTTATAATTGGTTGGCCACATAAGTTGGCCACCCATTCCATTTTCACACAATGGGTTCTATAGAGAAGGTCCAACAAGGTCTACCATGGCCCTCCACTCAACTGTGCCACCATGTTGTGTTGGGTTGGCCAGATGATTCTAATGTCATGCCTAGCATGACATAAGAATTGTACCATGTTGTGTCTGATACGGCAGGGTGGCATGGTTGTGCCTAGAAAAAAAGGGCCGTGTCAGCACGGCATGACTTATTTGATACCTTTAATGAGTCATCCATATGTCAACACCTTTTAGGTAGTACGTCAACTTTTCTTGATATCCATTTCTAATCTATGACTTCCAAAGCTATGATATGATAATAATTATATTTATACTTTTGGCTATATGAGTTTCATACTCATATTAATTAATATACATCTTCCATTTGATTTTACCTATGAAAATCATACAAGTGAAAGTGATTCGAAAGATTGTCACCACCTTACATAATACTTCTACTTAAATGTATCTTGTGACTTACATGTCACCATCCTTCACAATCACCACATGACTCTCACATTATAGAAAAACCCCTATGTTAGACATCCTATATAATACCCACATCATCTTAAGGTCAGTTTTTCTAGAATATGTAAAATAGAATGATAATAAATTTATTTGTATTTTTATCTTCATGAGTACTATACTTGTATTAATTAAACTTAATTAAATTAGGGTTTCCATACATAGGTTTTATCTCATGGGATAAGAGTAGAAAGGTTATCACTTCTTTCAGATTGATTCTCATGAGTGTGCTTTATGAATTACTTGTCACCTTCCTCCATAGTCAATAAGTATAAATCTATGTTAGAGTGTAACTCTAAATCTCTACTCTAAATAACATATATATCCATCAACTTTCAAATAATAACATTATTATAATTTAATATTATGCAAACTCGATCATCATATACAAAGACAATAACTAACCTTAGGTTCTTATTTAGTATGATATTGAGGAAGAATTCATGTCAGATTTATCATATTTTCTATGATAGTACATCACATCTCTTTGAAGGTTCCCAAGGATTGTCGGCATGAGGATTTAAGTCTGAAATTTGATTATCAATCAATCTTTTATTATTTTCTCCTTGAATTTGACACTAAGTAGGAGTTAAAATTCATGTTGTCTATGGTTTTCCATGCTCTTGAGCTCGAAATATGATTTGTCCTCATCTTTTTAGCAAAGTCTCCAAGATACCCTCTATACATTAGGGTCCTGATGAGCTTTTGTGATGGTTTTCAAGTTGGAAGTAGCAACTTTAGGTTAAAGTTGCAATTCTATTATTTCTTCAAATATCTTCTTGAGGGAAAAAGTCATAGTGGAAAAGGAATGCCATGACTAACTAACTTATTCACTAGAACATAAAGTCATGGTGGAAAGAATGCTATGACTAAGGTAATTATTTTTTGTAGTACAAAGTAGTGATGGCAAGAATGTCATGACCGGTGAATAATCTTTCTAAGATCACCAAGTCATGCCGATAAAAATATTATAACTAAGATATTTTCTCTTGAGAACATAAAGTTATTCTAGCAATAATAGCTATGACTGAGGTATTTTCTCTCTGGAATAAAATGACATGATGGGAAATATTTTTTATGACTAAAAATCACTTGGTAATATATAATTTTGACTCTATAATAAATATGTCACAATGTTGGAAATTATCATGACTTCTTATGCCTATGTGATACTTGGTTTCTATGAGGTGAAAACAAAATCATGACTAAAATTATGTTTTAGTATTAGTGCATTGTGACTCTATGAAAAAATCATGATCATGAAGAAACTATATACAATAAAAAGATTGTGACAGTTAGGTAGTAGAAGAATCACAAATAATGATTTTCGTGATTTATTTTGTAAAGTCATAGTTAAGAAAGATTATCATAACTACTCAATAAACTTGTGCTAGTGTAACTAAATCATGCTATTAATAAACATCATGATTTTTCATTACTTTTCCACCCTCCATGTCAACTTTCCATCAATTTCTCTTGCTCTATGCAAATTAAATTCTATTTCATTATTATCCATCTATTTCCATCAATATTTTTGTTGTATAAAATGTATTTTAATAAACTGTTTGTATAACCAAAATATGTTTCTGTTTTAATATTTTCATGTAAGTGTAGGAAAGAAAGTATTAAGAGACTGGAAATATAGTAATAGTATAATAATGGAGGTCCTGCTATCCGGTCAGTGGGCCAAAGAATTTTTGGAGTAGAACCTAGTTTGCCCGAGTGATCCGACCTACTCCGATAAATTAAACCCAGAAACTGTATTGATATAAATTATTTTTTTTCTATTTTCAACTGTTGTAATTTTGGTGTGGAACTGTTCAACTCCATTTTTTTCTCCTCTCTATGTGATTTTCATCGTGACTACTTATGTGCACATACTGTAAGAACATTCTATTTGGTTATAATCTATAAATGCATACATGTTTTTCTGGGGGATGTAGCTAGTCATGTTGAATGATTAGGGAACCATATTATTTTGTGTGTTCTATTGTGGTTTCATTTTTGCTGTGGTGTTGATTCTGTCTTAATTCTGTTGGATTGAAAGTGTTGATATATATATATATATATCATTTGCTGTCATTTTTTGTTGTTCTCTTCTTCTGATTCTTTAAAATCACAATCGTGGAAGCGGATTTGCCTAACAATTTCTATTCAGTCAAATTCTTTCATTATAAACTCATTTTTCATACAAACACACTAAAAAAATACTATGAAATAACCCAAAGAGTATGTATATTGAGAACTAAACAAACTCTTACACTAAAAGTATTATTCATCCTTGAGAAACAAATCTTCCTCTCTCTCTCTCTCTCTCTAAAAAATCTTTTAAATAATAAGAAGATGAATACAACATCACAAAAATAAAACAATTATACATTGCATCAACATGGAAAAAAAGGTGAACAATGTAATTAACCCTTGGCATCCAAATCCTTCAATGGGATTTATGCTCTTTAGGGTTCAAATTTGAGCATGAATGTTGAATGTCTCTCAGCATCTCTTTTATTGCTCATTGTCCTTTTCACCATATTTGTAATCATATTGCATAATATATTTTGTCTTCTTGTGATACAGTTGAGTGAATCCTCAAAAGAGCCCAATGCAAATTCATATGTTTTTAGTTCTCATTACCTTTCTCCTAGTCTCCTGCCCACTATTTCTCTCTATAATACATGATATCATCTATCTCAGCATCTTTATCCTTTATCATCTTTTGTCACTCATTTGCAATAGTCACATAAAGCTGTGCAAATACTTCAGCTCTTCTCATAATTATGGTCTTCACTCTTTTCATCACCTCTTCTAAGATTTTTATAACTAGATCCTCAAATTTTTCATGGACAAATACAAATAAATACTTTTATTGAGATATATTTCCCACAATACAATGCATTATTCTGCCTTAACTTTATCTTCATCTTCTTTTCACTTCATTTATTCTTCCTACTTATTGTCCATTTTTTCCAATTCAATTTCCAAGTAACTACACATTGACTTTAACTCTACCTTCAATCAAATCTTCATCTTCTTGACCTCCAACTTCATTTTCTTCAAAAGGGTGAGGACTTATTCCAGGGCTTCCTTTTATCTATCCATAGGCAAGTCATTTTTAGGTGATGATTCTTCATCAAATTTCTCTCCAACAGAATTAGCATGAAAAATAAACTTGCCCACCTTGACTAGCACATATTTGATAATCCTTCATTAAAAATTTGATTGATCTATCTACCATCTATAGCAAGAATGGTATCAAATGGACAATTGATCATAAATCATATTGTACCTTCTAGAAGTGTGCTATCTCATAAGTTTACATTGAATGATTATGCTACACTTCTTGGAAACGTTCACCATCCAATGCATTCTCAATCTCTTATTACTACTTATTGATGTCCTTCATAAATTTTATGTAATTGAGCATCAAGGATAAAGCTTCAACAAATAAAATATTGACTTCTAACATTTTGAATAAATTGTGGAATCTCATGAATTTCTCATCCAATTTTCCATTTCTAAACCATCATGGAAAACAAATATTAGTTTGTAGAGTTTATTAACCATTTTCATAGTCACCCTCTAGCATGTCATTCAATTATTCATTGCTTCAATTAATCTATATCCCATCTTTTAAATCCACATCTTCATGTGTAATAGCTAGTGGAATGAATTGGATAGCACCTTCTAGTATTGCCATGACTTTGAGAAAGGTTCCAGCATCAAATGTCATAGAACTAGGTGGCTTGACGTTGGGAAAAATTATGACCTTGCCATTGATAGCATCCTCCTTTGCTTCAACATCATCTTTTTGTTCTCTTTTATTTTCAGTCCTTCTATTCTTTGCCACTTGTAGGCATTATGGAGATAAACTTCTTTAGATTCACCTCAGTATAGCTTGGTAATCAATTTACATTCTTCTCCTTTATTGATAATGATAATCATCCAATTTAATTCTAAATAATCTTCATAACCACATTCATGTATTCTAGCCATATTTTTTTATGTTCCATCTAACTATCTTGTAGATCATTCCTCTTATTTGTCTTTGTAAGTAGCACAAAGATGTTATCTTTTTATGATGGCTTCTCTACTCCCATTAGGTAGTTGTAAGTAGAACTTGAGGCTTTTTCATTTGGTATCCCATTGAGTTACTCACAATTTTTTATAAAATTATGTTATATTCTACTTTACATTCTCATGACTTTTTTATGATATAATTTCATTATTTTTTATGTTCAGATGATAATTATTGGGAGCATTATTACTGTTGTGTTGGGACATATGCATCCTATTCAACAAAACATTAGCTTACTCCCAAAATTTAGCCTCTATTATTGCCATTAGTCTATCCAACTTCAATACTCTTGTTTTCTTCTCATTGCTCTTTTATTATGTGTTTGGTATTTATTTTTTACTAGCTCATCAAATAAGAAATGATCCTTCCCAAGTGGATTGTTCATGATAGAATCATCAAGGATATGTTAATTATGCAACTTGTCATGTAGTTCAATACATTGTAGAAATTTTGATTTTGGAACCACAATTCAAATCCATATTGTGGGCACTAATTTAGTAGATCTATGAATCAATCCCAAGCATTATATAGCATCATTTTTTTTCTTATTGGAATTGGCTTATCTCTTCCATTAGTTGAGGGGTAACATTGAACATAGTGAGGAAAGCTAATAAAAATTCATCCCAACTTTTAATCGATCCTCTAAATAAGCATTAGAAATATCTTTTGACCTTGTCTCTCAAAAAAAATAGAAAAAGTCTAAATATGATCTTCTAACAATTATCCACCATAGTGATATTCAGACTAACTTTATTCATATTCAAACTAACTTTATTCATCTTTATTCATCTTTATGGTATCCCACAACTCTAAGAATATTATGATATAATTATTTGGATCTTTTAACAATTATCCACCATACTAATATTTTGCACCACATATATGAGGGAAGGCTTCAACTCAAAGTAATCTGCATGTATTGGCTAAATATGAATCTCATTGTAGTTATCTATCAATGTTGTCCACCAATAATCTTCCAAGGTATTTTGAGGAATGAGTTATTGGACCACTTGTTCTGCACCCCCTTGATTATTTTTGTTGCTATTATTATCTTTTATATTTTATCTCTCAACTCTCCATCTCAAGATAGTACTTATTATTCTTTCACTTTCTAGGTCTAGAGGTATTAGATCAATTACAAATCTTAATTCATATAAGTATGATGGCTATAAAAAAAACAAATTAAAACACAAATACAAAACAAATGCTAAGAAAATATTATTATCAAACTAATTAGAAAAAGAACTATCCTTTTGTAACGATAATTATCTCAATTCAAGTTTACTAATCAATCTAAAATAGCCTCTAGTAAAAATGTTAAAAACTTGTTGCGACTTTATTACATTTCCAAATTTTATTATTTGTAGCATTATCCCAAATTATGAGATCCACAAATATGCAATTGATTTTGTCTAATAGAGATCCACAAATATATAAGTCATATAAGTGGTAAAGATAGACATAATTCTAAATATTGATCCCACAAAAATTATGAGTTGTTTGACTAATAAACTATAAATCAAAAGATACTCAATTTGAATATATAAACATAGGTTTAGAAAAAATTTTGACTCTAGGATTGACTTACTTCCATATATATAATGAGGTTTTTATAACATTAATACAACATTATGTTTTATTTTTAGACTAAGAGTAGATTGATGTTGAATTGACTAATGCCCTCTTGACATATAAGATGATTTTTAACTTTGGACCATCACTACCAAGGATGGTCCCCTTATAGTTTTGCCTTCAGTATTTTATTACCAAAATTACCTTTATTTCATTCATGAGACATCTATATGTCTATTGCTCATTAGGCAGAATATTAATTTCTCTTGATGAATATTTTGAAAATGTGTTTTTATTCTCTAATCTCAAAAGTCATAAAAGGCATGAAGTAAGGTAAAAATAATTTTGTTTGTACTTTTGGCTTCAAGAGCATTATACTCACATCAAATAATATATGTATTTCTATTAATTTCATAAATAAAAATCAAAAAAGAGGAAGTGTTTCATAGGGTAGTCATCACCTTATGAAACAAATAAACTTATATGTGTCACATGACTTATTTATTATTATTCACCATGACCAATATATGACTCACACTATAATAAAACTAGAGGTGTCCACTGGGCCAAGAGGCCCAGGCACAACTCACAACATGGCACGTGGCATGAGAAGTGACATGACCTAATTCAACTGTGCTTAGTTCGGCATAGCATGGTCTAGAATCATACATGGTTCTTGGTTTTGACACCCCATGGCATGGTTCATGCGGTGCTGGGGTGGTACAAATTGTGCCTTGTACTAGGCAAGGCACAACCCATGTGCCTAGCCTAGTAGAATGGTCCACTGGACTAGCTGCCTAGAGACCCAAGACCTGCTAATGTTCATGGTTCAAATTCTATTGGGTGACCACCTGACAGAATGGTCTATTATTTTTTAAAAAAACCATCCAAATAAGCTAGATGTTGCTTACTTAGCCAATTGTAATTGGTTGGCAATATAAACTAGCCACCCATTGTATTTTCATACAATATGTTCTATAGGGGTTGCATGACAATGTTCAGATTGGCCTTACACTTGATCGTGTTGTTGTACCATGCTTAGCCAGCTATATTTTTTCTCATGCCTTACTTGGCACGGCATAGAATTGTCAGATGGGTCATGTTATGTTGGCACTACTCATTTTTAGGTGGCCCAATTAGGTCACCATGCTATGTTGGGCATGACCTAGTAAAGTAGTCATGCCATGCCCGGTAGGGCACGTCTTGTGTTTTGCCTAGCCTGACATAGCATGACCAGCATGAGTCCAGGTAAAATCAGGTTGGGTCATACCGAGTCATGCCGAGTCATGCCGAGTAATGCACAGAGCCAAGTCATGCTCAAAGCTAGGTTGTGCTAGTTTTTGATTTTAATTTTTACATATGTAAAATGTAAATTATAATTTAAGATTTTGCAATGAAAATTATATGAAAGAAGATAATCGTATGGTATAAGTGTTATTTGTTTGAAATGAAAAAAAAAATATTTATTATGGCATCATAAATATTTAACAATAATAAAAAAATAAAAAAAATCATCATTCAAAATTAAAATATAATCATATAGGTCAATCTCAATGTCAATCAGTGTCTTTATGCAATTCATCATTATCATCATAAAGTGTTTTGTGGTATCAATAGATGTGAGCTCAATATCCTCCAAGTCCTATGAGTCATCATTTTCCAGCAACTCATGTGTTCTTGTTCCAACAAGATCCTAGATAATTAATCTCAAATCTTTTCAATCTTTTAAACATGTAAGTGTCTCAATGATATATGGTCATAGTCTTGATCTCCTATCCATAATAATTTTGATTGCAATAGAAAAAACTAGACTCTGATATTATGCTTAACATCATATAAGTTAGTAGATCCTATGTCATCTTATATAGTATGGGGTAAGTAGACTCATATTATTTCCATCATTATAAAATATAAAGGTTCTTATTATTAGTATGTAATAGGATTGAGTAGTAATCAATATATAAATACTGAAATAACTCGCTCATATTTGATGAACCACCTCATCATTTCTCCCTTGCTAACTGAATGGAGAAGTTATCATCTTCAAATATAGTGTCTATATCCATAATTAAAGCATGACTATAACTACTACCATACCTAAAATCATAGCATAAAAATAACTCAGTTAATTTTTCATAAATAAACCCTTTATGTTGGTGTTCCTAGTTCATGCATGTGGATATATATATCAAAATATTCTCTACCCCTTCTACTTTAATCCTAAGATCCATGTTGGCTACTAAGCAATAAAGATGAAATGGTAGACCAGTACTTTAACCACTTGATTTTCATCTCAATAAACTTGGTACTAAATGTATTGTCAATGTAAGTGGCAGGCATGTACACAGATGAACACATATTCATTATGTCATTAAAAATCTTCAATTATTTCAAAAATAAAATTCTTATATCTTAATCAGTATCAACATAATAAGTTTGTCACTCTTAATATTCACACAGTTGGATATCACATATTCATATTCAACACATAATTTTAATATCGTATAAGTGCAATTATAATGGTATCTCATATCTATTTTTAATTTCTTTTTTTCAAGACCTGCATACAAACAAAGACTACAAAACTTCTATTGTCTACTAGGCATTCAAAGATATTTTAGTAAATTTTATTTTTTTATATGAGGAAAATAACCTTTATCCCCACTTATATTATCAAGTTAGTAATATATCACATGCATCTAACATGGAAAATATCACTAATAATTCATCTCTAATGGTCCTAACTATCATATTAATAGCAACATCATTGTTAGATATATTATTAACTATGATACTATATATTTTATTTTAAATATGATAATCTCTAAATATTCTCATCATTCACTCATATATGGCAGACATCATGAAGAGGGAGAATCTTAGAAAATATTAAAATCTTTTAATTAAGTTTCCATTTAGAATCTATATAGTGAGTAGTAAGGAATGTAAAAGATGTATCATCACGACTAGTCCAGATATTGGATATCATGGACATCATGCCACTATATTGCCTAAATTCATTAATTATTAATTATTTTTTTAAATTATAATATATAATAATATCATTTCTACATGTGGACCTATGAATCCTATGATAAGCATGCTAGAAGTAGATGTGTATGATACTAACAACCCTAGTATTCTCCAAAAATCTAATTGGAAGACTCATGATTATAATCATCTTTGTCATGCATTTTCTTTCTAAATCATTGTGGTATATGAACAGGATCAAAGAAGTTGAACTAGATCCAACTTTTAAAATGTCACCACTTATGCTCAATTGAGTTTACTTAGGATCTAATACATCATGTTTTTTGGTGCATTGATTGGCATGCATCTTTAGGTGCCCAATTCCACGTGCACTCATATATGCATATATTTTTTTATAATACTTGCATTGTACCAATTCTCCATTGACACCTCCAGCATTTTTATTTTTTATTATGTTAAACTAAGTCAAAACTGTATGTAATTTCATTATTTAATATTTTTAGGCATTTGAATTTGAGTCAAGACCATGGTAGAAAATATGGTTTTAGCCTCATACATTTTCATTAAATTATCATTATTATCTACGTCTAAATCTAAAGTAATATCATTTTCATTTTATTCACTAGTAGTCATTTTTAAAAAATTAATTTATTGTTTATAACTATATTAAAAAAATTACTTGAATTATGTTCTCATCTAGAGATGATACACAAAAATCTACACCCCGCACCTCACTCCTACAACAATAGGAAACAAGAAAATATTTTAACTAGAATAGAATAAAACTTCAAATTACTTTAAACATTAAGCTTTAAAAAATATAATTAAAAAAAAGAAAGATCAGAGAGCTGAAGAGATAGATATTAGAAAGGATAGCAGAAAGAGTTGAGATTCAATATAAAAATTAAAATAAAAAACTTAAAACTCATAATCAATATTTAAATTTTTTTTTATTTAAAAATCATATTTTTAAATTTTTTTATTTTTTATTTTTTATTTTTTGAATTTTTAAGTGAGTATAAACATGATAGCCACCGGATTTCTACCCTAGCTATTGGAATGAAATCCAATGATCATCATCATTGATTATAGCAATAAATAAATAAATTTTTCATGTGTTGACTATTGGGGTTGGAAATGCAAATGTAGGTTGGGTCTTGACTTTTGGGTGTGGTTCATGTAGGCAGTGTGCCCACAACCTAAACCAAGGCCTGACTCATGAGCTGAGACGTGATGGGGACTGGCTGAGCTTATGGTAAGCTCAGCCCGACCCCATCATGTGGCAGCATCAACTAGGGCTAGTGGCAGTCGGCCCAATGCAGACATGTAATGGCATTGAAGTCAGGAATAGGGGGGCATGAGTTTCAATTTCATTAATAAAAATATGCAACCCATGTGGTGGGTTTCATCAATAAAACCCACTACACGGTGATGTGTTATTAAATGTGAAGTTAAGTAACATAAATACAAGGATGCGGACAGGTTGGGGGCCAATTTTCCAGTAACCCATAACCTGACAGGTTGCTCCTTACAAGCCAATGAACCATGCCAATGGGTTAGGCACATGGGTAGTGCCTGGTCTAACACAAAGCATGGCTACCTTTCACCTAGCATGGCAAAAGTTGTGCCTCGTGCTATCCCTACCCAAGTTCAAGCATGGTTCTTGGGTCATGCCATGCTGGGCCAGTCATGGCTCAATCGGGTCATGCCTCGTGTCATCCCTGGATACCCCTCCCCACGTGATACCTCTCGCACGACATGGAAATTATAATGTGCCAAGTTTGGAATGGCACGGTGGCATGACCGTGCCTAGCAAAAATGGGTCTTGTCCATAGGGCACGGTCTATTTGATATCTCTAGGTGAAACTACTATGTTAGATATTCTATATAACATCAATATCATCTTAATATTAGTTTTTCTAGAATATGCATAATGAAATAGTTATAAATTTATTTGTGCTTTCATCTTCATGAATATCATACTTGCATCAATTTTACTTATATAAACTTTGAATTTCTATGCATAAATTTATCTCATATAACAAAAGAAGAAGGTTCATAGCTTCCTCTGGATCAAATCTCATGAGTATGTCTCTTGACTTACATGTCTTCGTCCACCATAGTCGATATATGTAAATCTATATTAGAGTGGAATCCTAGATCTCTATTCTAAATAATATCCACATCCATCAATATTCCAAATATAACACTGTCATAAATGAATATTAAACAAACTCAACCATCATACACAAATACAATAAACTATTCCTAGAACTTTATTTAGCCCAATATTGAAGAAGAACCCAGAAGGGATATTTTGATGTATATCTCATTGATTCAAGGGTTCCCGATGATTGATGGTGTGAGGTTCTAAGTCTCAAATTATATTCCCAAGTAATATTTGTTCAAGTTTTCCTTGAATTTGGTCCTAAGTAAATGTTGTTATTCGTATTGCAAATGGGTTTTCATGTTCATAGGCTCAAAATTCAAATTTCCCTCCTTTTTTTTTAAAATTTCGAAGTCTCTTTTTTAAACATTGGGGCTCCATAAAGCTTCTATATAAGTTTTCAAGCTGAAAGTCATGACTTTAGGTAGAAGTTGTGGCTCTATCATTTCTTCTACTGATGAACTTCTTTTCTAGAACATAAAGTTGTAAGGGAAAGAATACTATGACTGAGGTAATTTTTAACTAAAGCATAAAGTCTTGGCAACAAGATCTTCATGATTACTGTATAATCTTGTTGGAGTACAAAATCATGATGGAAAGAATACCGCAACCAAGATATTTACTCTATAGAATAAAAAATTCTAGCAATAAGAATGCTTACAATTGAGGCAATGCTCTTTGGAGTGAAAATTCATAATAAAAATAGTATAACAAAATTAAAAATTAGTTAGTGTTATGTAATTTTGGCTTTGTAATAAAAATGTCATGGTACTATAAATTTCCACAACTTCTTGTACTAGTATGGCATGTGGTTGTCATGATATGAAAATAAAGTCGTAGCCAAAATTATGTTTTAGTATTAATGCATTGCTACTCTAAGAAAATATTATGGTCATAAAAAAATTATTCCATTGTGAAAAGAGTATGAAAACTAGGTTTTATAGTCTTAGTATGAAAAGATTACCATGATTTATTTTGTAGAGTTATAGGCAAGAAAGGCTACCACAAGTATTCAATATGCTTGTGCTAGTATAACCAAATTGTGACATTGTAAATATCAAGATTTTTCATTACTTTTCTATCATCAAAATCAGCTTTTCACTAAGTTCTCTAATTCAACTCAAATTATATATTATTTCACTACAATTCATCTATTTCTATCAAAATTATCATGTAGTGAAATACTTTTATTATAAATTTATTTTCCATACAAATATATCATAAAATACTATGAAATAACTTAAAAAATTAGTATGTTGAGCATTGAACATCATCCTCACCTTCCATCTTACTTTCTATTGGACCTACTATTGATCCTCCTTTTATATTAGGCTCTCATCCTTTGGTCATATAAATTAAACATGTTATTTAAAATATTTATCATTAGTAAATCTTGGTGTCTTGAGCTCCTATTATTATTTATGCTCTTCTTGCATCAACTAGACCTAAAAGATTCAAATATGTTATTCAGAATCTTACTTGACTTGACATGGATGAAGAAGTTCATGCATTACAACAAAATGACACTTGAATTTTGATTCCTTGCTCTGCCAACATCTTATGCTTTAAATGGTTATTCCATAATAAATATTTGATGGATTGATTATTTAGTCATCTCAAAGTTCACTTTGTTTCCAAAGGTTATACTCTAGAACCTAATCTTGACAACACTGATACTTTTAGTCTGGTGAAAATGCCACCATTGTCCATGCTCTACTTCTCTTGTTGTTACCAATAAATAGCCTTGACGGCAACTTGATGTCAAGATTGTTTTCATCAGTGGTGCCCTTGGTGAACATTTTATATGGAATAACCTATTGGATATATTGATCTTTGTTTTCTCACACATGTTTGCCTATTAAAAAACCTCTCTATGGTCTAAAGTAAGCACCTTGTACTTGGTTTCAATATTTTAGCTCATATCTTCTCACACTTAGTTTTTATTGTTGCCATGCAACACCTCTCTTTTTGTATTTTATCAATAATCCAACCTTATTTATTCACTACTTTGTATGGATGACACTATTGTTGCTGGAAAAAAACTTATCTCTTCTTGATAGCTTTGCTCATAAGTCTCATTCTGAGTTTGCTACCAACAATTTGGTTTGCTTCAGTTATTTTCTTGGTCTTGAAGCTTTGTCCATGCCTGATGGTCTATTCTTAGTTAGCTAAAGTATGCTTGAGTTATCTTCACTCGTGCTATGCTTTATAGAAAACATGTTCCTACCCTCATGGTTATTTCCCAACACTTTTCAGATGATGGATTTTCTTTCTATGATCCTAGTCTCCATGGATCTCTTATTGGTGCCCTTTTGCACTTGACCATTGCTTGCCCAGAAATTTCTGATGTAGTCAATTTTTTCAGTCAATTTCTTCGTGCAAACACTACAAATTATTTTCTTATGGTTAAGCATTTTCTTCACTATGTTATGGGAAGACTCCACTTTGGCATTACCTTTCATCCATCTATCACTCCTGGTATGGTAGAAGCTTATTTAGATGCTGACTAGGTTAGATATCATGACACTCATTGTTTCACATTGGGCTTCTCCATTTATATATCTTGGTACAATTTAGTTTCTTGGAGAGCAATAACAGATCTACTTCCTTATTCTTCAGCTATGAATTTGAGTGTCATGCCCTTGCAATGACAGCTGCTGAACTTCTTTGGCTTGTGCATCATCTGTATGACCTGAAGATCTTCATTTTGCAGCATCCCCTGCTCTTATGTGACAACAAAAGTACAATCTTTTTATGCCTTAATCTAGTTTCACACAAGTGGAACCGACATATTGGATTAGATTATCATTTCCTTTTAGAACTTGTTTTTGTTGGCAAACTCAACAACTAGTATGTTCTCTTTTAATTCTAGGTTGTTAACAACTTCACTAAAAGTATTACTCAAACTCACTTTGAATTTTTCCAATATAAGCTTAACATTCATGTCAATCCAATGCTTAGATTGCAGAGGATGGCGGAAGTGTTGAGGATACTTATCCCCCTATTATGATTCATCATAATAGGCTATTCCATTGTATATATACTTTATATTTCCTTTGTAATAAATTTTCATTTTATTTGATTAGTAATAACTTCATAGATTCTATAAATGATTATAAACAGTAAATATTCTTTTGTGTTTAATGGTTTCTATCAAATATTGTCAATGGTTTCTATCAAATATTGTCCATAGTTTCTATCAAATATTGTCCATGGTTTCTATCAAATGGTTAGAAATATAATCTAGCAAAATGTATGTTGAGAAAAATTATTAATAAATTTCACTTAGTAATTTTTCATAATTTTACTAATTAGCATGCTATAAATAACTATCTCATGATCTAACAATGAATCTTAATATCATGCCCATACAATGATTATTGTTGAACTTCTTTGGCTTTCTTCTGCATGGCCTAAAGGTCCCCATTCTATATTAGCTCATTGTCACACCATCACTTATAGATGACCCCTCTCTCTATCAAACGAAGGAAAATAACCCTTCCAAGTTCTAGATGCTTCTATTGATATAATTGAAAGAGGATGTGATCTTATTTTTAAACTACTAAGTTATGTACTTCTTTCTTGAATACTAAATCTTTTTTCTTTCTAGAGTTCTTTTGGATTTTTTTTTCTCCTAAATTATTGGTAGAATTTAATTATCAATTGCAAGGCAAGAAAGATGTTAACTTAGCAACAAACAAGTGATGAGTTGCCTAAGTATCACAAAGAAGCTTAGCAAAAAGATTAAGTTTATGGTGGTATACAAGCTTAGGTTGTAAATATGGAGTAACTCAAATGAAACAATAGTAAGCTATCATGTGAAGGAAGTCTCCAATGGGGTCCGAGGAAGGAACCTTGACTATCTCGCCAAGGGTAAGGAAAATAAGAACAAGTCATATGATCCTCTTACAAGCTTGGATTATCAGGTGACCAGGTTAGAGATTGTCATGGCATACACCAAAGAAGAAATAGATTTTATGGAGCAAAGCACGGAGAAGGCCGTGGAGAATATCAAAGCGCATATCCAAGACTTTTAAGAGGGAATGCAAAGCTCGATTGTCTAGTTGGTGTCATATGAGTTCATGAGGGTCCTGGACATGCTAACTAGCTTGGAGTCAATGATAAAAGTTCTAACTAAACATGAAGATGAGCTAAGACAAGCATGACAATTTATAAGGTCACATTGTCAGCTTGGGTGATGGCCACCCATGAGGTATCAAGGGTGGAGATGCTAAAGCCCCAAACCTTTAGTGGGCAATGGGATGCAAAAAAGATAGACAACTACTTATGGAATATAAAAATGTACTTTGAGGCAATTATACCAACTGATAAAATAACAAAGATATACATTACTACCCTTTATCTCATATATAATGCAATGTGATGGTGGCATAAAAAAATTATAGAAATAGAATGTAAGACGTGCAGAATAGAAACTTATGTTGACTTCAAGATTGAGATCAAAAATTAGTTATATCCAAAAAATGTGGCATATATAGCACATAAAAAGATGAATTATCGCAAAGACATGAGATCAATTCGTGAAAATATTATGGAATTTTTTTTTCTTGAGGCTCATGATATGAGGGAGAAGGAAATACCCTTCAATTTAATGGACAACTTGTAGAGTTTGGCTGAGTAAGAGTTAAAAAGAGGCGGTGCCCAAGACATACGCATAGTCATGACAGTAGTAAAGTCACTCATGAATTTCTAAAATAATTTTCCATCTTAATCCATACCATCATTCAAAGGTAGTTATGCTAAAGGTGAAGGAGAGAATGAGCATAAGAATTATAATGTTGGAGAATGGTCAAGTATGGCTTCTACTAGTAAAGAGAGAATGAGTTGAGATAAGCATAGAGATTTCAAGCCCAACAATCAATTATTTCTTATGTAATGAACTGCACTAGACTTGTGAATATTCCAAGAGAAATGGTCTCAATGCTATGATTGATAGGGAGATCAAGCAAGAGGGTGATGATGTACACATGGCATCAATGTAGTTGTTGAATATCCTCAAAGTCAATCCAATCAATGAGCATCCTCAAAGGTGAGGACTCATGTATGATGATGTCAATGTCAAGTTTCAGAAATCCAAGGAGGAAGTTAGCGGAAGGCATTCCACTCTGCTGCCAAGCTATCACAAAGAGTAGCTCGTGTGGTAATGATGAAGATTGGGTCATGGGAAGATAATATTGATTTCATAATAGCGACCATATAGATGACTTCAAGATAATGATTAGAAGGAACTGATTATGCCAGATAAAAACCATGCTCTTGCCTTTATTATGCTCGATAGCTATTTTAGATAAGGAAGTATCATACATAGTTCTCACAATCATCAATGATAAAGCTAAGTCTCACATATGATTAGTTATACAATTAAAGAATGAGTTAACAAAATGAAATGACTTACTTAGTGGCTCTTAAGAAAGATATGATTAATCTGAAGGTGTCAAATGGGCCAGGTATCCCAGGCATGGCCCACAACCTAGCATGAGTCATGCTCATGTCAGGCTAGACACGACCCATATGCATGACCTGACAGCATGGTAAACATGGCAATCGTGCATGGTCATGCACTTTGTCATGCCCACTATGCCATGCTTGGTATGGAACAAGATTTTAACCATGATGTGCATAGCATGGCACGGTGGCACAAACATGCCATAAAAAAATAGGTCATACCGACATTGCACAACCCATTTGACACCTCTAATTGATCCTAAGAAAGATTTTATACCTTTATAAGTCAAGTAGGTGTTGGATGAGTTTGAAGACATAATGTCATTGGAGCTCCCTAAAAAGCTCTCACCAAGAAGGGAAAAAAATCATGAGATCGAGTTGGAGCTATGAGCCAAACCCCTAGCCATGATGCCTTACTAGATAGTACTTCCATAATTAGAGGAGTTAAGAATGCAACTAAATGAGTTGTTAGATGATAGATTCATCCAACCATCCAAGACCTCATATGATGCACCAGTCTTATTCCATAAGAAGCATAATGTTTTTTACGGATGTGCATTAATTATATGGTGCTTAATAAAGTGATAAAAATAAAGTATCTCATTCCTCTTATTGTTAGTCTATTTGATCAACTTAGTAGAGAAATATATTTTACTAAGTTAGATTTGTAATCAAAGTACTATCAAGTATTGATAGCTGAAGGGAATAAATCAAAAATAACATGTATGACAAGATATGGTTCCTATGAGTTCCTAGTAATGGCTTTTGGTCTTACAATTATACTTATTGTATTTTGTACTTTGATGAATAAGATATTCTACTCTTTCCAAGATAAGTTGGTGGTGATATATCTACATGATATTGGTATCTATAGTAATACCTTGGAAGAATATATTGATCATCTAAGGAATGTATTTTAGCTATTAAGGTAGAATGAACAATACATGAAATGAAAAAAATATTTCTTTGCTCTAGAAGAAGTGGGATTTGTAGGGTATTACATTAAAGATGATAAACTCAAGATGGATGAGAATAAGACCAAGACTATCCAGGAATGAGATCCCCCATCTAAGTTTCCACAATTAATGTTCTTTCTATTCTAGTTAACAACTATTGTCGATTCATCAAAGGGTATTTAGTAAGAGCAGCTCTATTGATGAATCTTCTCAAAAAAAAAAATATTGCATGAACATTGAATGAAAATTGACAAAAAACCTTTGAATACTTGAAGAAGACTATAATAGAGGAACCATTATCGGCACTACCTAACTACACCAAGATATTTAAGGTACACATTAACACCTCTAAATTTGCTATTCGAGGGGTTCTTATATAGGAAACTCCATGGCATTTGAAAGATGCAAGCTCAATGACATGGAGAATCAATGCATGGTCCATGTTAAAGAGATTATAGTGATTATCCATTGGTTGTGAATATGGAGACAGTATCTATTGGGATTGCATTTCAAAGTAAAGACTGACAACATTGCTACTAGTTACTTCCAAACCCAGAAAAAGTTGAGCACCAAATAAGCAAGGTGGAAAGACTTCCTAGCTGAGTTTAGCTATACATTGGAGTACAAGCCAACCATCCCTAATGAAGTTGACCGATGCATTAAATCAAAAAGTAGAGTTAGCATCAATGAATAATCAGTCCTAATGGGAGTTGTTGGATCTTATAAAAGAGTAGTTGCAATATAATCCAGTGCAAAGGGTCTCATTTTCTAGCTCATGAGAGAAAGACACAATGATTTTGGATAGAGAGTGATCTTTTATACATAAAGAGAAGATTTTACACACCTAAGTAGCAAAGCATCATAAGGGATGTCAACAAAAAGTGTCATAACTTCAAATGGGCCGGTCACATAGAACAACGACGCATGAGAGCCTTACTAGGATTCATTAATTACTTGTCACAAATATAAGATAGTGTGAAATAGTGTCATCTTAAGGGATTGTTGGAGGCTCTACCTATAGTAGAGTGGCTTTGAGAAAGCATCACCATGGACTTCAAATTTAGTTTACCCAAGTCCATGAGATATGGGTCAATCATAGTAGTGATAGATCATTTCTTAAAATATACTACTTTATAGTAGCCCCTAAAATTTGCATAGTAAATGAGACATCTAGGATATTCCTCAATAATATGGTAAAATATTGGGGGCTACCAAAATTTATTATAAGTTATCATGACCCAAGTTTAATTGAGAAATTTAGATGGAGTTCTTCAAGTTCATTGGTATAGCGCTTCACTTCTCTACTAGTTTTCACCCTCATACTGGATGGGTAAATAGAATAGGTAAATACATTAATAGGGTGACATTTTAGGTATTCAATGATTACTAATTAGACTGATTTAGCAAAATAACTAGTTGTGGCTTAATTGTCTTACAACCAATAAAGGAGTGAAGCAACCAAAAAGAATGCATTCAAGATATTCATGAGGCAACAACTAATGACTCCTTACACCCTAGTTAGAGGATACACAAATAAGAGTCCAATAGCCTACAAACTTGCTAAGGGTTGACATGAGCAGGCTGACATAGCAAGCTCATACTTGGAGAAGGTTGCTAGAAAGATGAAAAAATGGGCTGATAATAAGATGAGGAATGTCGAATTCCAATTTGGGGACTTGGTTCTTATCAAGCTCATACCAAAATAATTCAAGTTCTTTCGAAATGTGCATAAAGGGATTGTAAAAAATATGAAAGATCATTTTCCATACTAGGATGGATTGATAAGGTGTCATAAAAGATTGAGCTATCACCGAGGCTACAGATTTATTCTTCCTTTCATATTAGTCATATCAAGCCCTATCATAAAGATAAAGCGGATCTTGGCCAAAAAACTTTTAAGAGGACATAATTGTAGAAATTACATCTTATGACATAGAAGTAAATTATATTATGGCATATTAGAACATAAGAAAGAATAACTTCTAATCCTACAAGAAATTCTTAGTAAAATGGAAAGAACTATCAAAAGGTAAAGCCAACTAGAAGCTAGCAATGACATTATGGTAGTTATAAAAATAAATCGATTAGTTTTAGGTAGGAGGATCGACAAGAACATATGCATGATTGGTGAGGAAGAATATCACGTCAATACTTATGCCCTGTGGAGGACCCCTCTCCCCATTAAATGAAGGCAAATAATCTCTTGGGGATTTCTATAGGGAGGTGAGATGCTTCTAGAAACATTGAGAGACATCCCTTTCCAAGCAAAGTACAGAAGGTTCTAAAGGATTAAAGTATCTTGAACCTTCCAAGGCTCTAGAATAAAATAAGGTATATAGATAATTCCAAGGTTCTAGACACTTTCCATTGGCATGTACAAAAGAAGAGGTGAACTCATCTACAAGTAACAAAGTTGTAGGCCCCTTTCTTGGATATAAATTTTTTTTATTTCTAGTATTCTTTTGTGTTTCCCTTGCTCATAAGCTGTTGGTAGAAGTTGAGTATCACTTGCAAGGTAAGCAATATATTGACCCAAAGGGTGAATTGCCTAAGTATCGCTTGGAAGATTAGCAGAAACACTAAGTCCATGATACCTTGTGTTTATATGACAACAAAAGTGTCAACTTTCTAAGCTCCAATACCTTTTCAAAAATTTGGGCCAAATATGTTGAATTAGATTATCATTTTTTGGGGTGCTTTTCTACAATTTGATGACATTTTCACCAAAAAGTCATCCTCATCCTCTCTTTGATTTTTTCTCATTTGTGGCATCTTGACCAAAACTTTCACTAACATTAGATAGGGTATATAAATAAACCTTATCTCATTCAAATAAGTTCTTATAACACATAATATTAACACAAGTTGATATTATTTTATTCAAATATATTCAAGCAAAATACAACAAATTCATTTTTATAAGAATTCTCTCAGGTTCATTTGAATGGGTTCTAATGAACGCTTAATGTTTAACTATTCAAAAGTAATAATTAATCAATTGAATATGTATGAGCTCAAACATAAGAGACTCGTGACATCGAAGCCATTCACTAACTCATATATTTTTTATCAAATTCAAATAAAGATCAACATTTGATGCAAGGGTAAAGGGTCAATTTAGTTTGAAATGAGTTCGTAAATAATTGCACAAATTTATTTAAAAAATAATTAGTTAAACACATATAAACCCATACTCAACCAAAAAATAAAGATTTATATAGTGTCAAAATTTTTTGAATAAAACTATAAAATAAAAATTTAATAAGTATAATTTGCGTTGTGATAATAAAATAAAAGTCATTTAAAATGAATAAATAATATTAGCATAAGGGTCTCACCCATTATCCCCTACAAACCCAAAAATGTAATCCAATAATAGTATAAAAAAGAATTCAACTCAAGTTAGGATAAAATGAATAATAAGTCAGCCAATAAATTATGAAATAGCATGAAATACTTTGATACAACATAATAATTGATTGTGCTAATTTTTAAAAGATTCTGACCAATCTACACTCAAATATAAGTCGAACTAGTGAGGTTGAAAAATAAACTATAATTTTTGGATAATGGATAATAGACAGATACCAAAAATATCACATATTTCCTTCTTGTATGTTTCTTAAAAAATACACTGATATTAAATTTTTACAACTTTTTTTAAAATTTAATTTTTATAAATGCTTCCACTCATTTGATTTGTTAATTTAGCAAAAAATGTATATTTTTAGTATAATTTCTATCCAATGTTAAAATTACTTTTTCTAGTAAGATTTAGCATAATCTAGATTGAAAAATAAAAACACTTTTATTTTGTAAAAAAAATGTTTGGTAGTATCTAGGATATCTAAGCACCATGTATAGAGGTGGTGAGTGGGTCGGGTAGCCCGAGCATGGCACGAGGCATGACTTGATTGAGTCGTGCCTAGCCTAGCATAGCATGGTCTAAAACTATGCTTGGACCCAAGTTGTAATGACTCGGGGCATAGCTCTTGCTATGCTAGGCTAGGGAGACTCATCCCTCGTGTCATACTAGGCATGACCCAGGTGCCTGGCCCATTGGCATGGTCCACCGGCATGGGTACCGTGACCTAGGACTTCGGAATGGGAAATGGACTCGAACCCTCGGTCCAATTTGCTCATGTTTGTCTGACCGCACCCATCGATAAAAAAAATTTAACCCACACACCTCAGCCCTACCTTGCCTAGTACATGTAGCAAGTTTTTTTAAATAACATGCCATGTGGTTGGCTGAGCGCATTAACATGGCATGACCAAGGCACACATGGACCCTCAGTCTAATTTTCACATTTATTAGACTTACTCTCTCACTCTCTTCTCTCTCTCCTCTTGCTCTCAGTCCCAATTCTCTTTCTCTCTCTAAACTAAAACTAAAGTTTTTAGTTTTAGATTTAGAATATTATTTTAAACTTAAAGAACATGGACGTGGAGTGGAGATTTTGTTGCTCTTGCTATTCGTGTTTCAAATTCATTAGCTAACCTACTGGGTACGAACTACAGCTTTTTCTCTCTATGTTTCTCCTCTCAAGAAACTGCGTTTTATTTTTTATTTAGTTTTTAAAAATATAATTTAATTGTTAACTTAGAACATAAACTAAAAATAAATAAAAATGGCTAATAGTAAATTTAATGATAATAAAATTAATATTGATATACACGTAGATAATATTAATAATAATAACCCTTTGGAAATGTCTAAGGCTGAAACTATGTTTTCTCCTATGACTTCGACCAAAATTCAAATATCTAAAAAATAAAAAAACTAAAAGAATGTCTATAGTTGGACTCACTTTAACATAATACAAAATAAAAAAGCTAGAGGTATAGAAGAAGAATCGACACCATACAAGTATTGTAAAAAACATATATACGTGTATGAGTGCATATGGGACTGGACATCTAAAGAGACATGTTGATCATTGCCCCAAAATATATAGTGCATCAGATCCTAGGCAAACCCAACTGAGCGGTGAAGTCTTTAAGGCTAGATCTAGTACAACTTATTTTCTGACCCATTTATATATCACAACGAGTTAAGAAATAAAGACATGACCAAACTGATTACAACAATGGGTCTTTTAATTAGAATTTTACAGGATACTAGGATAATCAGTATCATGCAAACATATTTTCAGCCTACATATCATATGATTTTTATGTCCACATATATGAATGACACTAAAATATTATAAGTTAGAAAAATAAATAATAACTATTGAATTTAGGTAATATAATAGTGTGATATTCGTGATATCCAATATCTGGACTAGTTGCAACGATACATCTTTTGCATGCATCACTACCCACTATGTAGATTCTAAATGAATACTTAATAAAAAGATTATAGGATTTTCAGATTCATCTTCATGATGACAATGCAATATATAAGTGTATGATGAGAATTTTTTGAGTTAACTTATTCAAAATAAAAAATTTAGTTATATATTTGATAATATATCGAATAATTGAGTAGCCATTAACATGTTTGTTAGAACCATTAGAAACTTTCCATTAGAAAAAAAAATTCATGTTAGATACATATATCACATCATTACCTAGCAAATAATAAGAGATGAAGGTTAGAACCTTTATAGTACAAGTAGAGATGAATGTTGTTTGCTCTACTTTAGAAAATATACGTAACTCACTAAAATATTTTCAAATGCCTAGCAAATAATAAGAGCTTGGAAGTCTTTATTTGTCTATGGATCCAAAGAAGAAGAAATTCCAAATGGATGTGAGACACCATTAAAATTATACTTAGCTGATGTTAGAGTCATGTGTTGGATACAAACATGTGATATCTGATTGTGTCAATAATAAGAGTAATGAACATATTATTGATGATAGAGACGGTGATAAATAATTTTATTTATGAAATTCTTGAAGATTTTTTTATGACATATTAAATATTATTTGTCTATTTACACTCCCACCACTTGTATGACACTTAGGTGCATGCACAAAATTAGTGGCATGTTTAGGAAGTTTAAGGATGACCTTACATTTAATGACGTTATTTTTGAGATGAAAACTAAGTACTTAAAGTACTATTCCACCATTTTATCTCTTTATTTTCTAGTTGCCTGCATAGATCCTAGGGTTAAAGTAGAAGGGGTAGAGAATATTTTTACATACTCATCCATGTGTATGAACCAGGAACACCAACTTGAAGAGTTCATTCATGAAAAGTTGACTAAGTTATTTATATACTATGACACTAAGTGTGGTAGTAGTTGTAGTCAGGCTTTGACTATAGGCATTGACACCATATTTGGAGATGATGACTTTTCTATTTAGTTAGTAATAGAGAAGTGATGAAGTGGACCATCAAATAAGAGTGAACTATCTCGATACTTAGATTCTAATTACTAATTAATCCTATTTCAAAATGATAATAAAAACATTGATATTTTATAATGGTAGAAATCATATGAGCCCACTAATCTCATGTTGTCAAAGATAGCACAAGATCTACTAACTCCTTCGGTATCAAGTGTAACATCGAAGTCTATTTTTCTATTGTAGTTAATGTCATTTCAAATAGAAGATCAAGACTATGATTAGATATCATTGAGGTACTAGTATACATGAATGATTGGAAGAATTTGTGGTTGGGTATCTAGGATCATGCTGGAACAAGAGTAGAGGAGTTGCTAGCAGATGATGACTCATAGAAATTTGAAGATTTTGAACCCCCTACTAGTGATACCATCAAATCCTTATGCGCTGATGATTAATTTGCATACTTGCACCTATTGCATTGGGATTAAGCTTGCATTATTATGATTAATAATTTTTATATTGTGACATTGTGTTATTTTATTTTTAGTTGGATTGCATGATTAATTTTTTTTTTGATATTTTTTATTATTAAAAATTGTGTTTATGATTCTATTTTTTTCCTGATTATGTGAAATAATATAATATTGTAACTCATAATGTAAAACTTAATATTTTAATTTTGCAAAAAGAAAATTTAAAATTATAAACAACAATTATTGACCGATTGACCATGCTAGTATAACCTCTAGGCATTACCCAGCATGACCCGACACGACTTGGCCTAATTATGCCCAAACTTAATCTGAATGTGCTGGGTTGGGCTGGCTGAGGTGTGTTGTGCCTGGCACGGCATGTTGGCCTGACTAGGCCACCAAATAATGGGCCTTGTAGGCACAACATGGGTTGATGGTACTATTAGTAGTGGCTTAAATATCTTTTAAGCCTCATGTGTCACTATTTGCTAGTAACTCTCTTGCTCTTGTTTCAACCCTATCATGGATGCCTAACCTTAAATCCTTTTAATTTTTCATGTATGCAAGTGTCTCAAAGATATCTAGTCATAGTATTGATCTCCTATCTGAAATAATATTGACTATAATAGAAAAATTAAACTTTGATGTTATGCTTGATATCAGAGAAGTCAATAGATCTTATGTCATCTTAGATGGCATAGGATAAGTGGACACATATGAATTATACCATTATAAAATATCAAGATTTTTATTATCATTATATGATAAGATTAATCAGTAATTGACATCTAAATATCAAGATAGCTTGCTCATATTTGACAAACCACCTTGTCGTTCCCCCTTGTTAATTGAATAGAGAGATCATTATCTCTGAATATGATGTCCATGTTCATAATCAAAGTCTGACTACAACTACACTAATACCTAGTATTGTAGTATATAAATAATTCAGTTAATTTTTTGTGAATGAACACTTCATGTTGGTGTTCCTAGTTCATGCACATTGATATGTATTTTAAAATATTTTCTATCACTTTCAGCTTAACCCTATAATTCATGTAGGCAACTAGGCAATAAAGAGATAGAATGGTGGATCAATACTTTAAGTATTTGGTTTCCATCTCAATTGACATAACACTAAATTGAGGATGATAGAGGAGGCTAAACTATCCTTTCTTCAACAAAAAGCCAAACTCAAATATCTAAAATTAACATGACAGAACACTAAGTTTTTTCACTCATTGGCTAGTGCTAGACTTCAAAGAAATAAAATAGTTTATATCATGAAAGAAGATGAAGAATACACTACTTCCTATTAAGAAATCTTTACATTATTCTTTGGATATTATAAAAGACTATTGGGTTCTACAAATGACAGCATATCTCTATGTGAGTTAATCATTCAGAGTGGGCATATTCTATCTGATTCTGAACACAGCCTACTATTGTAAAATTTCTCACCTAAAGAGACAAAGGATGCTCTATTCTCGATGGGTGGGACTAAATCCCCTCGTCCGAATGGATATACGATGGAGTTTTTTAAAGAGTCATGGAAATTTTTGGGAAGGATGTCATTAGTGTCATACAAAACTTCTTCCATTTGTGAAGAATGCTTAAACAAATTAATCATACTAATATTGCATTAATACCAAAAATTTCTCACACCACTTCGATTAAATGTTATAGGTCTATTTCTTATTGTAACGTATTATATAAGCTTATATCTAAGTTGATTGCTAAGAGGCTCTAGAGCATTCTAAGTGATATAATTAACCCAGCACAAATAGCATACGTTAAGAGAAGGTTAATTTCAGATAACTTCTTACTTACATAAAACTTAGTATGAAGATATGCAAGAAGAAGAATATCTCCAATATGCTTTTTCAAGATCGATCTTCAAAAAGCATTTGATATGGTCAGCTTGGATTTTTTGAAAGAAACTCTCTATGCGTTCGATTTTCCAGCAAAATTCATTGATATTATATATGAATGTGTAATCACTACTTCTTTCTCCATTACTATAAATAGAGAACTTCATAGGTTATTTAAAGGAAAAAGGGGATTGAGGCAAGGAGATCCATTATCTTTTTATCTTTTTGACATTTGCATGGAATACTTATATAGGTTGCTTATCAAGGCCACAAAATCTGATGGCTTTTCTTTTTCACCCTGGATATTTCTCACTGAGAATCACCCATCTAATATATGCCGATTACTTTATAATCTTATAAAGAAGAGATTTTTCCTCCATCAATATTATCCTTAATACACTTAAAGAATTTGTTGCACCTTCAGGCCTATGTGTTTATCCCTCCAAATCGAACATCTTCTTTGGAAGAGTTAAGTTGAATATTAAAGAGAAAATTGTGAATAATTCTGGATTAATGGAAGGGTCCCTTCCCTTCATATTTCTTGGTGTTCCATTATCTTCTAGTAGACTAATCACAGCACAATTTTCCAAATTGCTTGAAAAATTTACAGTAGTCATACATCAATGGACAAACAAAATTCTTTCCTTTTCTAGAAGGCTTGAATTATTACACACGGTTATTCAAGGAATAGAAGAATATTGACTTTTAATATTTCTTTTACCTCATTCGATAATTAATGCAATCAAAAGTGCGTATAGGAGATTCGTATGGGGCACCCTAGAAATAGGAAGATTTAGGCATAAAGCTTCATGGAAAAAGGTGTGTTTGCCTACATCTACTAGGGACTTGGTCTTCTCAAGTTGGTAAATTGGAACAAAGCATTCTATATTAAAAGTCTTTGAAGAATATACAAAAATGAAGATACTCTTTGGATAAGCCGATAAGGTGAATTCATCACTTTCACCTTAACTCTTGTAGTATTTCGAATGATCAATTATCTAAGGAAGATCTCCCATTTTGGAAATCGCTAATTTTGGTTAGAAATATTTTAATTGAATAATCAAAGGATATTAAACAAGCTAAAATTCTTTTCAAGACTTGGGCAAACAATGGCATGGTTAGATCGAAAGCCTACAAATATCTAGTTGGAAATAATATGATGAAAACAAAAGCTAAGACGGAAGTTATATGGTCTTCTAATTAAATTCCAAAGCACGCAGCCATACTCTAGATTCCTAAAGTTGGTAAAATCATAATGAAAGATAACTCATTTTATACTCCAAGAAATATGCAGTGTGAATTCTACTCCCAACCAAAATCCTACAAGCATGTTTTTTTTGAATGTTACTTCACCAAAAGCTTTTGGGAACACCTAAAATGCTGCACATCAATGAAGGAGTCAATGGAATCAATTGCATCATGTTTTAGAATTTTAAAGAAAAATTATTCAGTCAATACTACCTAGAACCACATCAGAAAAGCTACCTTTGCCACTACTTCCTACTTCATATGGAGAGAGAAACTAGAGATAGCATGAAGGAAAGTCACATAATTTAGATACAATCCTTAGGAAGATTAAAACCAAAAATTATATTGTAATTCATAATGATTATAATAGATTGAATCTTATTTAGGTAGTATAGATTTTGATAGTACATTTTATTACTTATCAAAAAAAAATATAGGATCATTTCTAAACTTACTAAATATGCTACTAATATTGTATATGCACCTGAGTACAATACAAGTAGTGAGAGTTTACACAGACAAACACATGTTTATAAAACCATAAAAAATCTTAAGGAATTTTAGAAAAAAAATTTGTATATCCCAATTAGTATTTTCAATAATAAAGTTGTCGCTCTTACTATTAACATGGTCGGATATCACATGTTCATATCCAACTCACGAATCCAGCATTAGGCAAGTGTAATTTCAATAATATCACACATCCATTTGAAGTTTCTTGTTTAGACCAACTGATAAATATAGACTATCAAACTCTTATTGTTTACTAGGCTCCAAATATATTTTAGTGAGTTTTATTTTTAATCTAATACAAGGGAAACAACCTTCATCCCTTCTTGTGCTCTCGAGTTGGTGAAGTGACACATGCATCTAATGAGAAAAATCTTACCTAATTATTTATTTTAATAGTCCTAAATAACATATTAATAGTTACTACATTGTTAGATGTATTATTAAATATAATACTAAATTTTTATTTTAAATATGATAATTTCTAAATATTCTCATCATGCACTCATAAGTGACGGGACCATCATAAGACTGGAGAATCTCAGAGAATCATAAAATTTTTTAATAAAATTTTCATGTAGAATCTACATAGTGAGCGGTGAGGCATGAAAAAAATACATCATTATGACTACTACAAATATTGAACATCACAGATATCCTACCATTATATTATCTAAATTCATTAATTATTATTTGTTTTTTAAACTTTTAATATTTAATAATATTATTCCTACATGTAGACATAGAAATCCTACAATAAACAGGCTAGAAATAGATCTGCATGATACTAATAAACCTATCATCTTCCAGAAATCTAATTAAATGACCCAAGGTAATAATTAGTTTGGTCATACATTCTCTCCCTAAATTATTGTGATATAAGAAGGGGTTCAAAGAAGTTAAACTAGATCCAGTTCAAAGACCTCGCCACTCATGCTCGGTTAAGTTTTTCTATGATATAATGCATTATGTTTTTTGGGGAATTAATTGACATGCCTCATTAAATGTCCAGTCCCACATACAGACTACGACTTTATCTCACATGCAGACTGTAGGTTTATCCCACATGCACTTATATTTTTTTTATTTTGTAGGCATTTTAATTTGAATTGAAGTCAAGAAAAAACATAATTTTATCTTCAAACCTTTCCATATGATTAGTATTATTATATATATCTAAAAATAAATTAAAATTATTATCATTATAAGTACTATTAGCCATTTTTTTATTATGATTAATCTATTTTATATAAGTATATTAAAAAACATAAAAAATACTCAAATTATGTTTGGACTAGAGTGGAGAGAGATAAAGTTGCAATCACCATTTCTTAGTACCAAGTAATAAAACACCAAGAAAAAACTTCTACTTTAAATTACTTTTAGCTTTAAAAAAATTCTAAAGAGCAAGAGAGAGAGCAAATAGAAAAAGAGATAACATAGGAGATAGAGAAAGTTAAGATTAAATCTTGAAGAGAAATAAGAATGAAAAACATAAAACATATAATTTATATTTATAATTTTTTTATTTTTAAAAAAAACTATTTTAAAATTTAAAATTGAGTAGAAACCCAATAGTCATCAGATTAATGCCCTAGCCATTGGAATGAAATCCGATGGTTAAGATTTAAGCAATATTTTAATTTTTTTTTTATTTTTAATTTTTTTTAATTTACGACTAAGTAACCATTAGAGTTGTGGGTAGGATATCGAGTGCAAGTATGTGTGGCCTGCAATGTACCCGTGTCCTTAGCCCATGCTTATCAGCCCAAGTGCCGAATCACTCAACATTGCGTTGGCCACTGCCAATCGGCCCCAGTGCCGAATCACTCAACATTGCGTTGGCCACTACAAATCAGTCCGAGTGCCATCGCCATGCCTATGTGAACATGCCCAACAAATATAGGCAATAGCCAGAAAGGATGAGGCATGTCGATGTCAAGCCTCGGGAACTTAGACATGCCTTGTGCCTGTGAGAGCCAGCCACATGGTGTGGTGGATATCATTAAAAACACAAACCACGTGATAGATTTAAAAAATATGTAAATGAAGAATTTATTTTTAATCCTTTACATTTTGAGTAGGTCGGTGACTAGCTAAGTGGATAACGCTCGCACTCACTTCCAGGTAATTGAACCCCTATTCCTAACTTCTCGGTATTGAGTCTGGTTTACTATGCCGATTGATTATGCCAACAAATCAAGCACGAGTCATACCTAACCCAACACGAAGCACGACTGCCTATGTCTCAACACGGCACAAGTCATGACTTGGGCTGATCCACCTTAGGTCTAACCATAATTCGAAACCATACCATGACAAACAAGATTTGGCTCAGTAGGGCTGTGTCTCATGACATGCACAGGAAATAAGTGCAGCATGTGATTCATTCCACCATCATTATTTTTCTCCAACCCCCAAAAACATATTTATCTCATCTAAATTCTAATATAAATATATTTAAAAATATAATAATATAAATGTACCAATGTGAAAACTATTTTTTGTAGATTTGATGAATTTTTTTTTGGGGGAATTATATTTTTGGGGTTCTCCTATAAAAAAAATAAAAAATTTGAAACTTATCTTTTTAAATTTTAAAAAAAATTACCAAAATCTTAAATTATTGAAATTTGGATAACTCTATTATGTTTATCCCAAACTACCATCACCCTCTCTCATCGTCCTTTTCCCATCTGCCCTCTCTCTTAAGCCCTCTCTCATCGAGCTCGATGGAGCTCAACCATGAGCTCCATCGATCTCCTAGAGCTCGTTGTCACGCTCCTAGAGCTGGATTGAGAGTTCCTAGAGCTCGAACCAGAGCACCATCAAGATCCTGGAGCTCGACCGAGAACTCCAGGAACTTGGAGTCGATCTTTATCAAGCTCATAGAGCTCAACCAAGAGCTCATTCAAGCTCATAGAGCTCAACGACGAGATCAATAGAGCTCTTGGTAGAGCTCCATGAGATAGAACGAGAGCTTCATCGAGCTCCTAGAGCTCGACGACGAGATTGATGGAGCTCTAGGTAGAGGTCCTGGAGCTCGATGACAAGCATGATGGAGCTCTCAGTTGAACCCCTAGAACTCGACAACAAGCTCGATGGAGGTGATCTTGGTCGAGCTCCAGGAGCTTATCATAGAGCTCCAAAAGCTTGGCATTGAGCCCCTAGTACTCAAACGACGAGCTCGAATGAAGAGCTCTTGGTCGAGCTCATCGTTGGGATAGGGCAATGGGAGATGCAAGGATTGTTTAGGATAGACAAAGTAGCCTAAATTTCAATAATTAAGCTTTGATGACTTTAAAATTTTAAATAAGTTTCAAATTCTCTAATTTTTATTAGAGTACACCCAAAACATAATTTCCCCAATCTTTTTTCTTGTTGAACGTAGAAAATTAATGATTAACCATATTTAGTTGCTATTTTGGAAAATTTCAATAAACCACTATATAACCCACATAATGGAGAACAAAACTTATATCATTTAAAATTATTCGTACAACCAATTCCTTAAATATAAGGGTTCAACATTTTGACATGCTAAGAGGATTGTGCTCTCAGCCACCCACCACATCAGGTATCATTTCAATTATAGTTTGCACCCTTGGTCATGCACACGCCGAAAACAATATCTTTAATATTCCCGGGGAAAAAAAAAATCGTTCATTAACTACGAAATCAGATACAAGAACCTGCAGGAACACTTGTACAAATAAATTAGATCATCTTTCTGATACATCGTCCATCAGTAGTAGTCAACGTATATTGATCCTGCAACATGATAATCGCCGGATGTTATTATTAATAAATGAAACCCTATGGATATGATAGATGAACTTTCTCTAGACCAAAAGAAACAAAAGAAGTCAATACAATAACTCACCATCTTAGCATATTAATGCTGCATTTGGATACATTACCCGCATCCAAGTGCTTCAACGTGATTCCCTCACAAATAACATGCACATCAGAAATTATCAACTTCATCCCTTGCCCAATCAATCCAATGCTAGTCTTCACATCAACATTCACAATCAAATTCTTGTTCTTGAACTGTGTCTGAAGCTTGGATCCCAGGGAATCACCTACCAGTTCCTGGTGAACGCTTGTCTCTATTTTCCAATTCAATATACTCTGGACCCTCTGCGTGAATGCAGGAATACTAGTAGAACCCAACTCGATTTCTTGATCTTTACCTAATGTGATATCCACCTTTGACACGCCATAATGAAACGGTAATCTTGCATTAGGATTGCGCACTTGCATTTTTCCTACAGCTGAAGCGTTCAAGTATGATGCGTCAAGTTTTCCGCCGACGCTAAAATTAGAAATCTTTAATGTTTGGAGATGGAAAACGGGAAGTTTTGGATCGAACCAGACGTAAAACAGTGATGAAAGAATTAGCATGAGAATCATGAAAACGGAAATTAGAATGCAGAAGCAGCAGCAGAATGTACGACAACACCGCCGGCGTCTCCTTTTCTGGTAAAAGGATGGAGGCAATACGACCAGTTGGGGGGGCGGTTTCAGGGCTGGTTTTGAAGGAGCATTCGGGTCCTTGTAACCAGGAGGCTTCTTGATGACGGGTTTTGCCTGTTTCTCTTCCATTAAGGGAATCAAACTTTCACGATCCAGCGCAGGCTAAAAAAGACAAGTATCAGTAAACGAATAATATATGTTAAAAACAAAACAAACAAGATCACGGAGAGAGATAGAGAGTGGAGGAAGATAGAATTAAGAACAGCGGTCTAGGAAAGGAATGCCGAATGCGACGGGGAGTAATTACTGGTTGTTAGAAATGAAGAAAGCATAGGGAGCGGGAAAACAGCTAGCAAAATGGTGGCATCGCTTGTGGGCTTGCGCCCTTGCCTTCTTCAAATAGCAAAATCAACGCAACAGACGGGATACGAATGCCAAAAAGAAGAAAGCGCGTGTAATTTTTATAATTTTGTTTATTTATATTCCACATTGAAAACGATAGAAAGCTCGTCGGCATGGTGTGGTTTTTTTCTATTTAGGGAACATCGATATAACTTAGAAGTAATAGCTGGTGATGAGTTAAATTGAGGAGTGAAGATAGGAAACTTTACATATATATTTTAGGGTAAATTATGTTTTGGGGTGTTATTTCTAAATTTTTAAAATTTAGAAACTAAAATTTTGATATTTATTAAAAATTCACTAAACTAAAAATAAATTAAAAATAAGTACACTCAAATTCATAAGTCCTAAACTACCCTCGAACACACCCTCGCCTCTGCCTGTGCCTACAAGCTCATTCGTGAAGTCGTCGTCGAGCTCTCGAAGGAGCTCAACTAAGAGCTGCGTCGAGCACGTTTTCGAGCTCCTTCGAGCTCCAGGAACTCGGCTGAGAGCTCGACGACGACTCCACGTATGAGCTCGTGGAGGCAGGGGCGGGGGCAAGGGTAATTTAGAACTTACGATTTTTGGTGTGATTATTTTTAATTTATTTTTAGTTTTGTGAATTTTTAAAAAATATCAAAATTTTAGTTTCTAAATCTTAAAAATTTCTGGGGAAACACCCCAAAACATAATTCTCCCTTTATTTTATAAGTAGACACTGTGTGTGTGTGTGTGTGTGTGTAATAATTTTAAAAAATTAATATACATTTTAATAATTAAATTTTTGACAACAAACGCTTAGCTAATTAATTTTTAGCATACTCAATATTGTTAATATGAAAATATACTTTCTTTTTAGGTTTTGAATTTGTCAAGCAAACCGAATCTCGTTAATCTCATCTATTTAAAAAAGCTTTACTAGTTTGTAGACCTCATCAAGCTCCTTGAGTAGAGGTGTCAAATGGGTTAGGCAACCCTAGCTCAACCCAGTTCAGTAGTTCTTGGTCTGACACAGAATGCTCCAGAACCATGCCTTAGTTTGGGCCAAAGCCACCCCATGGCATGAGTCGTGCTATGCTGGGCCAGCATGTGTTGTGCCTCATGTCAGGTGCTGTATATGTAATTTGTTTTTTAATAATCTATTTATATAATCAAATATTTTTTCTGTTTTAATATTTTTATGTAAGTGCAGGAAAGGAAATATTAAGAGGCGGGGATGCAACAGTAGCATAATAACGAAGGTCGCGCTGTCCGGTCAGCGAGCCGAAATTTTTGGAGCAGAGCCTAACCCGTTCCATGATTCGACTCGCTGTGGTTAAATGAACCAATATATTTTTTAATATAAATGATTTGTAATTTTATTTTCGTGTGGCTGTTTTTGGACCCATGGAACTGTTCATCGTTTCTCTCTCTCTTCTCTCTATGCGATTTATCACGACTGTTTTGTGTGCTGCATACTGTAAGACTTTTCTGTTAGTTTTAATCTGTAACGCATAAGTATTTTCTGGTGGATGTAGCTAGTCGTACTGAACGACTAGCGAACCACGTTATTTTCGGTGTTGATTTCTCGTTTTTTGATTATGTCATGGATACTTGCTGGATTGGGATATATATTGCTTGGTTTTTGTGTTTCTGTTGTTTCTGTATTTTAATCTCACTACCGTGGAAATGCAATTTCCCAACATCGGGCTAGGCACGAACTGTGTGCCTAGCCCGACGACATGGTAAATCAGATTGTCAAATTTTTTTTAAAAAAAAATTTGACCGCTTTATCACATGGCGGTCCAATTTTGTTAAAGCAATCAATCACGTGCCCAATTGCAATTGGCCGGCAAGTAAGTCAGCCACCTGTCATGCAAAGTGTAATGGGGCATGGTCCAACACGGCCATGCACTCTAACATACCATCATATCGTGATGGGCCAGTGGATAGCACCATCGAGCCGTGTCTGGCACGACATGAGAATTTAATCGTACCTTAAAAAAATGGGTCATGTTGGCATGATAGGACACAACCTATTTTATACCTTTATCTTGGAATCCATCAAGCTCATTACAAGCTGGATGAGCTCGCTAAAGCTCTTTACAAGTTGGACAAGCTCATTGGAGCTCGTTATGAGCTGGACGACCTCGCTAAAGCTCGTACAAATTCGTGGAGCTCTTGGAATCTTCATGAGCTCCACTAGCCCATGGAAGCTCATAATGAGTTCGTATAATCACTCTTAGGCATAGCACATTGGAAGTTAAGTTCTTTTTTTTTAGTATGGTTAATTTCGTATTAATATAAATCAGTATTGCAAAAATTAAATACTTAAGAGTTTGGCAAACTATTTTTTAAAATATTAAAAGTTATGTTCCTTTTTTAAAATTTTTTTATGAATGATGCACCAAAACATAATTCTCCATTTATGTATTATACATATATAATGTGTAATGTACATATATAATATATATTGTACATATACACATGTTTATTTTATTTATAGGCGATAAACTTGTGTGGAAAGATAAGGATAATCACACATAAATAAGTGTTTTTTATTTTGGTACATCTTGATATTAAACACACACTCACACACCACACACACACAATACATATTGAATAAATATAAAATAATGTTTTGGAATCTTAAAACAAAACTATTTAAAAAAACTTGATTTTAAAAAATTTTATGAAAACTAATACTAAAACTAAAAATATTGTTTTGACTATTTTGGTATAGTTTTATGTATAAATCCAAAAATAAAATCTTAATCATATTAAAACAAACTATTTTCGAAGAACAATATTTAGGAAAGCACTCTTCATGACATGGATATTGATTTCAAAACAATGCTCAAGTAAAAATTGCATATAAATTATATATATATATATATATATATATATATATAATTTTTAATATGTTTAAAAATATAATTAAAAATTATATTTAACATTTTTATAGTTAAACATTATATATGTATATATATAAATATCATTAAATATAAACATATACTAGTTTAAAATAATTATATATGTTTTAACTATACATAAATAGATGTTGCTGCATATATGTTATATATATACCAATTTTTAGCTTTAAAAACTATATATACTATTATAGATATTGTTATATAGTTAAAAACATAAATAGATATAGTTTTATTACTATGCGTAAATAGGTATTTTTATATAGTTAAAAACATATATTGATATTATTATATAGAATATCCTTATATAAGTTACAATCATATATAAATATTGTTTTATTATACATATAAAAATATCATTTTATATAAGTTACATATATTGTTTTATTATACATATATTGATATTATTATATAGAATATCCTTATATAAGTTACAATCATTATATAGTAAAAAGCATATAAAAATATCATTTTATAACTATATAACTTATATAAACCAATATATTATGTGTGTGTGTGTGTGTGTGTGTGTTTAGCTGTACATATATAGATATCATTATATATATGTTATTTATACACTATTTTTAACTTTAAAAACAATATTAAAATTTATAATTTCTATTATGTAGTTATAAATATAGTTAGATATCATCTTAACTATAAATATATAGATATCATTATACACACACACACACACACACACACACACACACATATATATATATATATTAGTTATATATAGTTATATATAGGTATATATAGTAAATAATATATATACATATCATTTATAACTAAATAAATAATATAGTTAAATTGATATCTATATATGCTTTAACTATGCACCCTATATGTAATATATGGATAGTTAAAATTCTTGGGTTTTAAATTATGCCCAACTTAACTTACTTTAAAATTTAAAACTTCAATTTTTAATGTACACAAATAATATACATTTTTTGTCTATATATATATATATATATATATATTATCATCATTAATTTGATAATAAATCTCTAAATACATCAAATCCTATCATGCTCATATTTGTAGAGTACACAAACAAATATAATTAAAAAGCATATCAAAAAAATTAATAAATATAAGTCTAATACAATAAAAGTTCACAAATTAAGCAAAAATATAAAATTATAGTAGAAAATACTTGTTAATATTTAGAGGCTTTCAAAAATAATTCCATGCGAAATGAAATTTGTACTCGTGTTTCAGCATAATTTTGGGCACTCGAGCATATCATATTCACAGCAAGTCTACCACACAATCAACCATATGCTCCTGCACTTTCTATGCACAAATAGTGCATTGTCACGGAATTAGGCTTCCTACTAAGCTCCCTAGCGGCACTTAGACCACTTACCTCTCGGTTGTTACTATATTAGTCTTCCACTTGCCTTGCTTGTTAAGCTCAGCTTCTACCCATGGCTTGGAAGCAAAGAATACTTGAAAGAATACTTGAAAGAAAGAAATTTCTTGATTGAATAAAAACTCTTTGCAAGACTTTGAGAAGCTCTCAACTTGGTAGTTTACAAATGAGGTCACCTCTTCCTTATATTTACATATATGGAAGTGTGTGAAACCTTTATAGGTTCTCAATAAGTCTAAAGAATTCTAGAATATTCTACTATGTATACATATTTACAAGAGGTCTTTTGAAGAATTTAAGACAATCTTTTTCCTTCTATATTTTTCCACGCAAGTGTGGACTTCTCTGGAATCTTCTAGAACCTTTCACATTCTCCTAGCAAAGGGAGGGACTTTCTATGAATGAGGGTGTGTCATTATTCCCCACTAAAATTATAGATGTCCTCATCAATCCTCTTACCCAAAAGTGATCAATCTATTTCTATAAGTTTCATAAAGTATTTGTTGGCTCCTAACTGGCTTCACTCTCTTTTAGTCCACTACATTTCACTAAATATTCCATGTAGGATTAAAAGTTATTCTTCCTTAGGGCATGGTCTGCCATGATGTAGTTCTCCTCTTTATCGTAGGATGTCACTACTACTATTGGTGTCCTTTTAGAAATTATTCAACTTGGATCTTTTTTATCTTCATGATAGGGCTTTAGATTGCTGACATGAAAAACATGATGAATCTTTAGTTTTGGTGATAGCTTGACCTTGTAGGATACCTTAACAACCCATCCAATATGGAAAAGAGGTCTTCATACTTCCTCACAAGTCCTCTGTGTACCTTTCGAAAGGACTTGTATTGTTGTGGTATGAGCTTGACAAGTACTAAGTCTCCAACCTAGAACTCTGCATGTCTCCTCTTCTTGTCATCTCATTTCTTAATCTTTGTAGCAGCCTTCACTAAGTATGAGTGTGTTATGTTAGTCTGCTCATGCTATTCCTTAGCTAATTTATAGGCTCCTAGCTCTTCCCTGTGTGCCACCTAGCTAGGGTGTGAGGAGTCATCAGTTGTTTCCCTATGACTATCTTGAACAAACTATTCTTAGTTGCCTCACACCTCTATAGATTGTAGGTAACATGTGCCACATCTAGCAACATATCCCAGTCAATCTGATTAGCACTCACAAAGTACCTTAAGTATAGCTCTAGGAGTGCATTCACTTGTTCCATCTGCTCATCCATTTGAGAGTGAAAGCTAGTAGAGAAGTGAAGCCTTGTTCCCATGAGCTTTAAGAGCTCCATCCAAAACATTTTAGTGAAATATGAGCCATGATCACTAATGATGAACTTCAGTATCCCTCACTACTTCATCATATTCTTGAGGAATAACTTGGTCGTCTCATCTACTATGAAATCTTTAGGGGCTGCTATGAAAGTAGCATATTTAGAAACTATATACACCACCACTATGATAGATCCATATCATTCAAATTTGGGTAGGCTGATGATGAAGTACAAAGTGACACTCTTCCAAATATGCTCTGCTATGGATATTGGCTCCAACAATTCCCTAGGCTGATATCGCTCCACTTTTTATTGTTAGCACACAAGAAAAGTCTTCACATAAGTCTCTACATCATCTTATATCTATGGCTAGTAATAGATAAACTCTAGTAGTGCCCTCATGCATCTTTTCCATGAATGCCTAGCCTATTTGGAGTCATGATACTTTTTAATGAGATTCATTCTGATGCTTCTCTAATGGCACATCGAGTCGCTTCCCCTTTGTGTTGAGTAGATTGCCTTCTACCCAAAACTACCCCATCTTTTCCCATAAGCCAATGTGATGAGGCTCTTGGCTACAGAATCATATTGCAACCTCTCTTATTTATATATGAGATCCATCATCCCTCTTTGGGGCTAGCTAGTCATTGATGCTAGCTCCACCTTATAGCTTAAGGCATCGACCATATGATTAGCCATGCCTAGCTTGTACTCTAACGTGTAGTCAAACTCAGCTAGAAAGTCTTATCACATTGCTTGCTTGTGACTTAGCTTCTTATGGGTCTAAAAGTAGCTAGTTGTAATATTATTTGTCTTCACTATGAAGTGTGACCCTAGCAGATTGTACCTCCATGTCCATAAGCAATGGATAATTGTAATCATCTCCTTCTTTTAGACCATGTACTACCTCTCCGTGTCATTAAGCATGTGGCTTTCAAAAGCATAAAACATCTTTCTTGCATAAGAACCCCTCCAATAGCAAAGTTAGAAGCATCAGTGTATACCTCAAATACTTTTGTATGGTTAGGTAGCACCAACATTGGCTCCTCCATCATGGCCTTCTTAAAGTCTTCAAAGGCTTGCTGACACTTCTCATCCAACATCTATGCTTTTACTCTTCTTGAGAAGATTTGTCAATGATGCTGCTCTTGTTGAGTACCCCTTGATGAACCACCGATAGTAGTTAACTAGGCCCAAGAAAGACCTTAGTTGTGGCACCTTAGTAGAGGGATCCCACTCATGAATGGCTTTTATCTTGCTTTAATCCATCATGAGCTTGTCATCCTTGATTTGATGTCCTAGGAAGCCTACTTTTCCTAGAGCAAAATAGTATTTCTTTTTTTTTCACATGTAGCTCATTGTACGATAATAATTGGAACACCTTCCTTAGGTGATCAACATGTTTCTTTAAGGAGTAGCTATATATAACAATATCATCTATATATACAACTAGAAACTTATCTAGGAAAGGATGGAATATCTTGTTTATTAAAGTGCAGAATGTAGTAGGTGTATTAGTAAGACCAGAGATCATTTTTAGAAACTCAAAGGAGCCGTACCTTGTCATTCAAGTAGTCTTCGGCTTATCCCCTCAGCAATCCTCACTTTGTATTATCTCGATTGTAAGTCCAGCTTAGTAAAGTACATTGCTCTACCAAGTTGATCAAATAAGTCAGTAATAAAAGGAATAAAAAACTTGTTCTTGACCATCACCATATTGAGTGCCCGATAGTCAATGCACATCCTTAGTGACCCATCATGCTTCTTTTGGAATAAGGTTGTCACACCATATGGAGCCTTAGATGATTGGATGAATCTGACATCTAGCAACTCTTTCAACTATCTTCTCAACTCTTCAAACTCTTGGGGTGCCATCTTATAAGACCTCAAGGCAAGGGGTTATGCTCTCAGCTCCAACTCGATCTTGTGATCTTCCTCCCTCCTATGTTGGAGCTTTTGGGTAGCTTCGGTGATATTACATCTTTGAACTTATCTAAAACCTTTTTGACTTCTATGGGCATAGAATCTCTAAGAGGGTCAATCAGGTCTTCCTTAAGAGCTACCAAGTAGGTCACCTCATTTTATTTAACCCCTTCTCCAATTGCATAGCTGACAACATATGTGTCTTAGCTTTCCTTTTGGTGATTATGGGAACCATACATGGAGATTCCTCTTCTAAGATAGTCATCGAATGTAGTAAAGGCATATGCATAGATTTTACTTGGAAAAAGAAGTTCATCATGATCACTATCTTGAAGTAATCTATGGGTGCCACCGTGAAGTCGACCTCACCTTCTCATGGCCTGATCATCATTGTCATCCCATGAGCTACTCCTTGTGAAGGCTTAGTAGTAAAGTTAATTGCCTTAAGCTATCATATCTTCTTGGATGTCTAGAGCTTGAGTCTCCTTATCTCCTCCTTTAAGACAAAGTTGTGTGTAGCACCAGTATCTATTATGGCTTTGGTGGACATCCCAATCACCTTGGTCTCAACATACATGAGTCTCTTGTTTGAGGTTGCTCCTTTTCTTGCTTGACTATGAAGGCATTAAACAACTACATTGATCCCATGTGAGCCTCGTCACCCTCTTATTTGGTCTCCCTCTCAATCAAGGCAATGGGAGCCTTCATTTTAAAACATCCATGTGCTTAATGTGATCTATCACATAGGAAAAAAATTCGGTTTTTTTGGCTTGAAATCTTTATTCTTGCCCCCACTCTTGCCCTCTTTGTTGGTAGAGGCCACACTTGATCCTTCCTTAGCATTATAGCATTTGTATCTCTTGCCTCCCCCACATTTAGCATGATTACCTTTGAAAAATAGCTTGGTTTGAGACAAATCTCCTCTTCAAAAATTTATGAGTGATTCTACTACATTCATGACTATGGCTAAGTCTTGGACACCACATCTCCTCAACTTTTGCTCAACAAAGCCTTGTAGGTTCTCCATAAAGTTGAAGAGGAGTTCCTTCTCATTCATATCTGGATCTTCAAGCATTTTGAAAGAGAACTATATGACATAGTTTTGAATATAAGTAGAATTGCTTGATCTTATTATGGGCTATGTATCCTACATCTTCTAGGTAGAATTACTTCTTAATTTCTTTCTTGAAGTTTGCCCATATGTCTATGGTGCATATCCCTTTTTCTATTTCTATGAATATTCTACACCACCATAAAGTTGTATTATCAGTGAGGTAGAGAGTAGTAGTACATATATTTTTTGCCTTGTCAGTCAATGTTATTGCCTCAAAGTACCTTTCTATGTGCTACAAGTAGTTGTCTAGCTCTTTGGCATCCTACTTTCTAGTGAAATATTATGGCTTTGGCACCTCTACCCTTTGTACTTCATGAAACTCGAGCTGATTATGCTATCTTATAAATGATCACCTCTTGCCTTAGCTCCTCTTCATGCTTGGTCAAGACCTCAACCTTTGACTCTAAGCTAATGAACATGTCTAGGACCCTCATAAACTTCTCGTGCAAACTAGCAAGACCGGCAAGCCTTGCACCCCCTCTTGAATGTCTTGGATCTACACCTTGAGATCCTCCATGGTCTTCTCTATGCTTTGCTCCATGAGGTACATCCCCTCCATGGTGTCCTCCATAGAGACCTTTAACGAGGTCACTTTCCATTCAAGCTCATGAGATGATCATGAGACTTGAACTTCTTTCCTTTTTATTTAGCAGGTGGATCAGGGTGTCTTCCAAGAACTTGCTTTGCAACTTTCTCTACATGAGAGCTCACCATCATATCCTCTGACTTACTCCTACACTATCAACCTCACCTCTAATACCAACTATCATGGACTTTGGCTTCCTACTAAGCTCCCATGCAACACTTAGACAATGCACCCATCAATTGTTACTAAGTCAGCATCTCACTTCTCTTGCTTTCTAAGCTTGGCTTCTACCCTAGACTTAAAATCAAAGAGAACTTAAAAGAACACTAGAAAGGGAGAAAACTCTTAATTGAAAAAATACTCTTTAAAAGGCATTGAGAAGCTCTCAACATGGTAAATAATAAATGAGGCCACCTCCTCCTTATATTTACATATATGGACGTGTGCAAAACCTTTGAATATTCTCAACAAGCCTAAAGAATTTAAGAATATTCTACTATGTACACATAAGTGTGGACTTATCAAAAATATAGGACAATCTCTTTCCTTCTATATTCTTCCACGTAAGTGTGGACTTCTCAAAAATTTTTTAGAACTTCTACATTTTTCTAGCAAAGAAATGGACTTTCTATGAGTGAGGGTATGTCATTCTTTCCCACCAAAGTCATAGACTTCCTCATCAATCCTCCTACACAAAACTAATCAATTTGTTTCTGAAACTATCATAAAGTATTTGTTGGCTCCCACCTGGCTTCACTCTCTAATAGTCCCTTCCACTTCACTAAGTATTTCATGTGTGATTAAAAGTTATTCTTCCTTGGGACATAGTCTACCATGATGTAGTCCACCTCTTCATCATAGGATGTCACCACTACTATTGGTTTCCTTGTAGAAATTCCTCTACTTGGATCATTTTTATCTTCATGATAGGGTATTAGATTGTTGACATGGAAGACATAATGAATCTTTAGCCTTGGTTAGGTTGTGCTAGCATTCTTCTAGCAAGTGTGGACTTTTCAAGAATCTTCTGGAACCTTATGCATGCTTCTAGCAAAGGGAGAGACTTTTTATGAGTGAGGTTGTACCAGCATGCAGACTATATAAAGAAGAAGAATGTAAGAAAATAAAACAAATATTATCTTTAGAGCAATTATTTTGTCAGTATTTTACCATCAAAATCACACATCATTCTAATTATTGATCATTTACATGTCAACTCCTTTAGGCAATATATTAATTCCTCTCGATGACTACTTTGAGTGTATTTCTATTCTCTGATATCTTAAAGATGCAATATTATGTGGTATCAAATGCATTTATTCTTTCTACTTCATAAGAATTATACTAATAATATTTAACATATGTCTTCTCATAAATCTTATATTTATAAAGCATATACGAGAAAATGACTCACATGGCTATCATCACTTTACGAGGTACTTCTACTTGTATATGTAAATGTTATTGATAGACTTACATGGTCATCTTTCATAACTAATGTATAACTCCCACACTATAGTGAAATCCCTATGTAGATATTTTATTTAACTTCCACATCATACTAAGTTTAATACATCAAAAATATGCATATTGCATATTGGATTTGTCATAAATATATTTATGCTTTTAGCTTATTAAGTACAACACTTACAATAATTAAATTTACCTTAATCATAAGTTTTAATAGATAATTTTATCTAATGCATTATAATTATATGGATTTCCACATCCTTATTATTATATCACGAGTCTATCTAATAACTTACTTATCACTAATTATCATGGCTAATATACATAAACCTATAATATAGTAAAATCATAAATGTTTATTTTAATTACTATCTATATCCATCAGTATCTAAACTACAATATTATCACAAACATAAATGTTATAACATCTCATTATTATAATATAAATACATAAAACTAATCTTATATCCTAATTTAACCTCACATTGGTAAAGAATTTATGTGATTGGAGTGATATCTTATTCATCGAGGGTTCTCGATGTTAACTCTAATGAGAATCTAAGTCTCAAAACTTAATCCCAAATAATGATAACTTGCATTTACCTTAGATTTGTCTTTAATCGGGGGTTAGAAGTCACACTACCTATGTTTGGATACTCTTGGCTCAAAATCTAATTCGCTCTCATTTTTTTTAAAAAATTTTTTTAGTATTACTTTTCTACTTTAAGTTCCATGCAATTCTTTAAGCTAGAATCCATGGTACTAGCTTGAGATTATAACTTTATTATCTCATTAAATTTTCTTTTAAGTACAAAATTTATTGTAGTAAGAAATATCATGACTCAAGTAATTCCTCTCTAGAGCATTAAGTCATAATACTAGGAATACCATGACTAAGACAATTAATCTTTAGAAAGCAAAGTCATGATACTATAAATAGTTGTGGGTTTTGTATTTATCTTTTTAGCACAAAGTCATAATACTTGGAAATGTTGTGATTGGAGGAAATATAATTTGGAGCACAAAATCATTGTGGCAGAAAATGTCATGACTAATTTTACTTGATATTTTAGCTCTATATCAATTAAGTTGTAGTACTAAAAAATATTATGATTTCTTAACTATATGGTACTTGGCTATTATGATGTGAAAATAAGGTCATAGTCATTATTATATTTTAGAGATAGTATGACTCTGACTCCAATATGTCATAGCCATAAAGATAGTGTTATATAGTAAATTAATTATGATAACTTATGTTGTAGAGTTATGACCAAGAAATGATACAGTAAATGTTTTGTAGGCTTATGAACTATACATATTTATGATGAGATAGAAAATATCATGATTCTTCATTATGTTTCTTCCCTCCAAGTTCTTGATCTATCAAGTCTACTAATTTCACTCAAAATATATCCAATTTCACTAGTACTCAATAAATTCCTTCAAAATAGTCATTTAATAAAATATTTATATTTAGAGGCTAAAGCTCAAATACATGCAAACACATCAATAATTACAAGCAAAATGACCCAAAAAAAAAAGTTAATATATGGAGTGCCAAACAAGCTCCCATACTAAATGTATTACTTGTAATTGAGTAATGAATCTTACACTCTCTTTGAAACGTAATATTTAAAATAACAAAAAGAATATAGTATAATATCTCAAAGGAAAAGAAATAGAAATTATATCAACATGGAGAATAAGGTGAGTAGAATGTACGTCATGAGGATGAAATTCCTAATATGAGAACTTTGCTATAGAATGCTCAAATGAGCATTAATGTGAAAGGTCTTTTTGGATCTATATTATTGATCACTACATAAAGTATCTTATTGTCTTCTAATGAAATTTATTGAATTTTCAAATGAACCTAGTGCAAAGTACATGTGTTTATATTTTTTACTGTACATACCCAAATCTTTGATCTACTATTTCTATCAATTATGTAAATTACTTTCAATTTTTTGATCTTAATACTTAATCATTTTCTACCACTCACTTGTAATGAATTCAGAGAGCTTCCCAACTAATTTAGTACTACCTATCACTCCTTATTGAGATGAATCTCTCATAATACATCACTTTGCTCAAAATTAGTTTTGTCTTCCTATTCTTTTCTTCTCATTTACTCCTCACTTATTGTCTCTTCTCTCTTATTCTATCACTAAGGAACCATGCATAGACTTTATCTCCACCTTTTAAGCACATCTCTCTATAGTTAGCCTCTAATTTCATATTTTTCAAAATATAGAGAATTTATCCCAAGTCACCTTCTTACCTTTTCAAACAAAAATAAAATCTAAGGGGTGAATCTTCGTCAAAATTTTATCTTCTTTCCTCTCTTTCTATATTAGCATTGGGAAAAGATAATAATTCTTGTCCAACATTAGTTGATTCTTCTCTTTCTAAAACTATCTTTTTCTTCTTGTCTTCTTCAAACCCTCTCTTCACACCCACCAATGTCATGAAGAATATTCAAGGGCACCATACATCTTTATCTTCATTCATTGAAATTCCTTTTATAACATTATTATCAAAGTGTATTTAACTATTTTGTCAGAAAATTCACCTTCTTGAAAATAAAGATGGGACTTCTTTAAAATCTTTTCTACATGGATCTTGTATCCTTTTACTAAAGCAAAAAAAAAAGGTCACCCTATCTTGCATGATAGTGGAGAGATGGAAAGTTGGCTGCAAAATAGTGCATATAAAGTATAACCAAAATTTGCTCTCTCAATTAGTTTTCTCCACATTAATTGTCCATATGTACTTTTTGATGAAACTCTTTCTTCCATATTTCAATGTCTTGATGAATATCTTGTAGTTTAGTTGCATCTTTAGAAATTTTATGATCATAACATCCACGAACCCTTGTAATCCAAATACTTCATTGATGAGCTCTATATGCATGTCTTCTAGATTAGAGTAACACTTCATTTTGATTGTCATGTTCATTCCCTGTGCGAGTAAAGTCAATCCCAATTTCTCCTCTCTATCATCAACTAAAAAGGTGGGATGAACTTGCTAAACCCTTGCTCTCATATAAAACACTTCTTGGCAAGAAGATAAGTCATCTATTTCTTCTTCCTTTTGGTAAAAAAATTGGCTCTGCCACCATGACTTTGGAAGAAATCTTGGTGGTGGATTGCTTATGTCACTTGTCTTTGGCCTTATGACTCACCTCTTCCCCTCTTTTCTTGTCCTTATCTTTGAAATTTTAGTCTCAACCTCTATGATAGCTCAATTCTTCAAAAAAATAGAGTTGTAATAAATTTCATCATAGTAGATAAGAAGAAGAAAAATGTGTCACAAAATATTAAGGTTAGTACTTTATATATGATTAAGGTTAAGTTATCACTAAGTCAAAAGTTATCATGAATTTTCATGTAGTCGTGACTTTTCTTTAAAATGGAAAGTTACAAATGCATTTGAGTGTTGCATTTTTTTTGGATGTATATAATATATAAATGTTCGAATGGGTATGTATACATAAAAACTATTTATTACATTGCACAATGTAAAGAATAAATCTTTGTTTTGCCTCCTAAGAAGTATTATATTTAACATCAATAGCTAGATCATCATTGAATTTCTAATTACATTAGTAATTTAAATGGTTCAAGCAAGCATCTCAATATAAAATTTCTCTTCTAGTTGTCTTCCCAAATTCTCATACAGGCTTAAATCATCTTTTAGAGTCTATTTCAAGATATTCTTTTATGGATGTCATGACTTGTGAAGTCATGACATCAATGCTTAAATCACCTTTGATAAGACCACAACTTTTTGTGAAGTCACACCTTCATGAATTGATCTCTCAATCTCATGTCATAGATATGGAATAAGTCACAACTTCTTCTTAAAGCTTGTATTTCTCCAATGTTATAGTTTTGTCTCGTGTTATGACTTTCTTTATTGCTTCATCAAGTAAAGTCAAGACTTCTTCAAAAGTCATTACTTTCATTATTACAGCCACTAGCTCTTCATCGTACTTTGGATGTATAGAGATTATTGTCGCTATCTCATCTTACACTTCTAGCAAATCAACTATTAGTTGTGGACTTTTATTTTCTTGTACTTTTTCTATAATCTTAAAATTTTTTGGTAGTTTCTTCACATTATTAAAATTAGGAAATATTTTATTATTTCAGCATCTTCCTTTGTATCTTAAAAGTTATTTGACTTTTATCCTTCAGAAGTCGTGACTTTGAAAAATATGACAACTTCATAAAAGTTTTCTTTTTCATGGTCATTTGTAATATTTTCTTCACATTGAGGTATTTATAGTTTGTCATCTTCTCTATCTTCTTCTAGCCAATAATCTTCCACAAATTCCTTCCATCTGAATTCTACATTTTATCTCATGGCAATGCATATGAGGCTATCTATTTATATAACAATCTTCTTCATTATAGTCTAGAATCTAGTTTTTATAGAGATTGAACTTTACTTATTCTTTACTAATATAAAATAGAAATTCTTCCTTCTTGATATTTATTAATACTTATCTAGTGACTAAAAATATTCATCCTAAGATTAATGGAGCATATTAAACTTCAACCATGTCTAGCACAACAAATGCATGAGAAATACAAAGTTATCATCCTTCTCCAACACATCTTCAATAATACCTTTTGAAACTTGATTGATTAGTTAGCCATCTGAAGCGGAAGAGAAGTTAAAAAATTTCACCAAATTTCAACATTTGCATAATAGATAATGATATCAAAGTAATACATGATTACAAATTACATAGTACCTTCTGGAAAGTTTACACCCTAATAATATATGGAACCAAACAAATTTTTCATCATTTTGCTTTCTCAAAAGCTTACATTGAATGATTATGCAACACTTATCATTCATATATACTATTCTATATGTCTCTGAGTTTCACTTATTACTAATTATATTCATTATGAACTTCATGTAATTGTCCATTTAAGATAAAGCTTCAACAAATGTGATATTAACTTTCACCTTCTAGAAATATTGAAATACCTCTCAAATTATTCATCCAACATCCCCTTTGTACAATGATATGAAAAAAAGAAGGTTAGGTAGGAGATTTTGTTTACTCTTTACAAAGTCATTTTCTGGCACATCTTTCTTTCCATTTCTTCTAGTAATCTACAACTCTTTCTCCTTGTCTACTTCTTCATGTGTTATGGCTAGGGGCATGAGTTAGAGAGTGGGTTATGTGGATGTTGCAACTTTAGAAAATACCATGATGTTATATATCATGGCTTCATAAAATGTCATTGTGGTGAGTACTACGAGTTTGGAAAAAGTGGCTACTTAATTAGTCATAGCTTTCTCTACTATTTTAGTATGTCTTCTAGCATTCACTTTTACTTATTTCCCAAACAACTCTTTGCTACTTCTAAGTATAGTGAACAAGCACCTCTTTGGATCTATCTCAATATTGCTCTATAATCTATTTCTATTCTTGTCCTTCATCTATTATGCTAGTTGCCCAAGTTGATCTTCTATAATCATCATTATCACATTCAAGTGTTATACCCTCATTTCAATTTATTTTATCTGATTTTTGTATAGATCATTCCTCTTCTTTGACTCCATAAATAAGACAAGAACCTTGTCTTCTTGTAATGACTTTCATACTTCTTTGACTCCATAAATAATGTATTTTGACACCCTCATAAAATTATAATAAGTTTCTGACATCATTGTTGGAGAATATGTTAAAATTTATTATTCAAGTTGAGTTAACATAACTATCCTTTTGAAAGGATAATTATATTTCAAATTTGTGGATATAATTAATGCTTAGTGTTTATATTGTATTTGTGTTGTGAATGCACTTTCATTTTTATCTTTGTTTGTTTTGTAACCACAAAAAAATGAACAGAGTTTAATGGACAAAGTTAAACCCATTCGACTCAAAAATTAAAAGAATAATACGAGCACTTATGAGATATAGAGTTGAGAAAGAGGTGATGGAAAAAAATAAACGTAATAGAAATAAAAAAATGTGGCGAAGGAAAAGGTGTCAAATAGTATAATTTCACCATACCTTGATAGATTATTAGTGACTTGCCATGATGAATAGCTATGCTAGTTCAATTGCAACTGGTGCAAGCAAATTACTTTAAGTTAAAGATGATTTTAATATTTATGGTGTATAAAGATTTATATAGTGAGAGAATGTCAAAGGATCTGAATAGCCACATCATGAGTTTTTTAGAGCAGTGTGATATAAAGATACTGTCAGGCTATAACTCTTTCCCTTTTCATTGAGAGAAAAAACTTAGAGATTTGCGATGAATAGGTACAAGCCTTTCTCACATCATATCACCTCTCAACTAATGGGAGAGATAAATTAATGTTTCCACGTGGAGCAAGAGATATTATATGATACTTGGGACCAATTCAAAAAGATTTTGAGGAGATGTCTGCAACATAAAAAGTTGTGGTTCAAAGTGCAAACTTTTTATAACTAGCTCAATTATATTATGAGATATATAATTAATATACTCTTAGATGGTTCCATCATAAACAAGTCATCTTAATAAGTACACTTTTTATTGTAAGGAAGCAAGCCAAATTATTGGAGTAGGTAGATTGATCATCATAGATGTGAAGATGAATGTGTTTTTTAGTATATTTTAATTCCTCTAATGACAAATGAATTAGTGTGGAAAATATTTTTAATATGAACAACACAAAAAGATTGAATTCAATCATGTGTAATATGTGGAGTGAGTTAATATTATGCAAAGTAAGTGGTATGTTTTTTGACCCAATAACAATGCTCCACTCATCACCATCCACATTTGAGGAACCATTAAAGTCTTTGATATGGGATCCCAATGAATGTATAGTAGAATTTGGGTCAATATTATAATTATAATGAGAAATCATCAATAGATTATCGCATGCAATGAGCATCAAGTACCATGTGTATTCATTCAAAGGGGATCATATGAAGATAATGTAATGGTCGTACTCATAGAGATGAAGAGAAGATATGATCTTCAAAAGACTCGTATGGAATTAATTGAAATAATGATATAATACATGTACTTGGTGACGAAAATATTTAAAATGAACTTGGACAACTAACGATCTCAATGAAAGAGAAGAATGGAAATGTATTTTCCATTGATACCTAGAAAAATCAAAGAAAGTGTCTATCAATTAAAGAATGCTATAATAGGTGCAACAATTTGAAAGAGAAGAATTAGAGGTGAAACAATTTGAAAGAGAAGAATTAGAGGTGAAACAATTTGAAATGGAAGCATAAATGATGTTATTATAGAAGGGAAAACTATAACTAAATAAGTCATAATTTTTCCTAAAGTTTTGGTGCCACCCATCAAATGAACAAAAAATTCCATGGTATCTTTTTGCACCATAGCACATGTCATGTTATTTTCCAAAGTCATGGCATTACTAGAACCTATACCCCAATTCTTGCCCCAAATAGAGTTAAATGAAGAAGTAAAGAAGGAGAAGAAGATACAATATACCTTAAGCATTGATCATAAGGGCTTGCAATAGAAAGATAATGTTGAAGGTAAATATTTAATGCCTAATATCTCATTTCCTCAATGTTTTAGAAAGAAAAAAAAATTGGATGAGTAATTTTAGAAGTTTCTAAATATATTTTAGAAGCTAGAGGTAAATATTTCATTTACCAAAATATCATCCTAAAATTCAAATTATGTGAAGTTCATCAAAGACATAAAAAGTAGTAAGAGAAAGTTGAAGAATTATAGAATAATAAATGTGACCAAGAAGTATAGCATCATCATTCAATGTAAACTTCTAAGAAAGTGGTAAAATATTGAAATCTTTATTATTTCATGCATAATTAGAAAGCATACCTTTTGGAATGCATCATGTGACTTGGTATTAAGTGTGAACTTGATGCTATTATATATAGTATACAAGTCAAATCTTGGTGAGATAACTCCAACCTTTCTTTCACTTCAAATGATCAATCATTCAATCATATTTCCACGTTGAATGATTTTAGATATTTTGATAAAAGTGGGTAAGTTTATATTTTTGACTATTTTTTTTGTACTTGATAGGGATGAAGATCAATATGTTTTTTTTTAACATGAGATGACCATTTTTATCCATTAAACATGTATTAATTGATGCCAGTTAATGAGAATACATACTTTGAGTACATGATGAACAAGTAAAATTCAATCTCTATAAGGGCTTGTAGAATTTATATTTTAGGGATGCAGATTGCTAAAGAATAGATAGACTCTAACATGTCTTGATGAGAGAAAAAGTAGATTTTAGGTTGAATGAGTTAATGGAAGAGTGTTGGCCCAAAGTTGGAAAAAAAATAAAGAATCTAAACCATAGCTCGAAGAAAATGATGAAAAAGAAGATGAAGTTAAAAACTACAATGAAGTCACAACCTTCTTGAAAGTGGTTGACTTCAAGGGAATCATAGTCATACAAAGCCAGATAGGCAAATGAAAAGGTTTAAAAAGATGAAGTTTTCAATGCAACAACATACATAAGTTGTCGGGGAGATCCACTGGATGACAAAGATAGTCCAAGTAAAAGAAAAGCCCCAATTGATTGTTGGCATGTTGAAAAATAAAGATAAGGTTGAAACAAAAATATTGAAACATTCACAAGTAGTTCGAAAAGAAATAATTATAATGAAAACAATCATGACTTCAATTGGTTTTGTGGCTTTTCCTACTAAATTAATGATAAAAGTCATGGTATGAGTCAAAGTTGTGACTAATATGATCTAGAAAGTAATTCCATAAGTTGCAACCACACAAAGAGTCATGACACTTTCAATGAAACCATAAGTAATTGCAGCATATTATTCTAAAAAATTGCCGTATCCATGGTAGAATATCCTGATGAAAAAAAAAGCTAAAGAATATCATGATGTTAAATAAAAATCATAAAAATAAGCTAATGAAAAAGATTATATGGAGACATACTCTTGGATAACTAATGTTACTGACCAACTTAGAGATATAAAGAAAGCCTTTCTATGGATATTAAATATAGTGTTGCTTGAGAGGCAACACAAGGACATTTTTTGCCCTATGTAATGAATAAATACTTCACAACATGATTCATACACTTCTATTAAATTCCAAAACTACAAATCCCATTTTCAAAACACAAGTCTATCACAATACTCAAACCTAGTCATGGTCATCAAAGATGTAATTTTCTATTAATGTGGATATTTGGAGGAAAACTCATTTGCTTTGGATGGGTAATTCTTTTGGTGTGTGAGTTTGTTTGGCACTCCATATATCATATAATTTGTATCATTTGGGGAGTGAATATAGGCATGGTTGCATGTATTTTAGTATTTACTAAAATGATTTCATTAAATTTTTATTTTAAGAGGATTTAATAAATATAAGTGATATCATAAAGAATTTTAGAGAAATTAGTGGACTTAATTGAGTAAATGCTTGAAAAGAAGAGGAGTAATGAAGTGTCATCATATTTCTTTTATTATAACTTTTATCTATATATATATATATATATCTTCCACATTAGTTTTATATATTTACAATGTTATTTCTTAGTCATGATATTCTTTATATGTCATGATTCTATTACCTAGTTGCCATAATAATTTTATTGTGTAACACATTCATCATGATCATGATATTTTCTTGGATTCATGGTCATACTAGCTCTAAACTACTTTATAGTCATGATATTATTTTTACATCATGTTATTCAAGTATCTCACTAATAGAAGTAGTGAGGACACATTTTAGAGGTGAGACTTATTCAAAGCATAGCCAAAATATCAAATGATGTGAGTTGTAATATCATTTTTCACTATGACTTTTCAATCCTTCATGCATGCAAGTGCCTCTATGATATCTAGTCATAATCTTGATCTTATATTTGAAATGATATTGACTACCATATAAAAAATAAACTCTGATATTATGCTAGACACAACATGGGTCAATAGATAGGTGGATTTATATGATTTTTACCAAATAAAATATCAAAGTTCTTATTATCATCATGTGATAGTATAGAATATTAATCAATATCAAAGTAGCAAGCTAGTTCACTCCTATTCAATGGACAACCGCTTTCTTTTTCCCTGGCTAACTAAATCGAGAAGTCATTATCTCTGAATATGATGTCTATATCCATACCAGGAGCATGATACAACTATCATACCTAGTGTCGTAATATGAAAACAAGTCAATTAATTTTTCATGAATGAACTCTTTCTGATTAGTGTACCTAGTTCATACACATAGTATATATCAAATTATTTTTTATCCCTCCTACATTAACCTTAGGATCCATATAGATAGTCAAACAATATAAAGTTAATTAAATAGTAATATTTCAAATACTTGGTTTTCATCTCAGTAGTCATGATATTAAATGCAATGTAACTTCTATACTTGCTAAAATAATTACTAATGTTATATATACACCTAAATACAATGTAAGTGATATACGTGTACACAGACGAATATATATTCATCGTATCATAAAAAATTTTTAGGAATTTCAAAAATAAAATTCCTATATCCTAGTCTAAATCATTATTAATAAGCTCATAACTCTTACTATTGGCATGGTCATATATTATGTGTTGGTAGCCAATACAAAAATCTAACATAAGATAAGTATAATTCTAATGATTTATCACATCCATTTAGACATATGATATAAACTCACATATGTTTGCCTCTTTTTTGTGAATCAACAATACATTCATGTGTACTATTATACGTGTCCATGCATGCACTATGCTATTATAGTGCATGCCCCTCTTTAAAAACCCTAGCTATTGTAATTTTTATACTTATGATATTAACTATGATATCATGTAAAAAAATATCAAATAATAAACTTCATAGAAAAATTCAAGTGAAAATGAATTACAAGTGAAACCATTATATAATGGGCTTATTAGATTGAAGCAGCCCACATGTTAGGTGCTTTCGTCAATAATACAGCAAGAAAATAAAAAAGGAAAATAAATAATAAACTAAAATGTGAAAGAAGCTATAAATAAGAAAAATATAATAATTTTTTAAATAACTATTACATATAACAATGAAATGTGAAAATTGAAATTTAAACATCAATACAACTTAATGAGAAATAAATAATAAAAAGTTTATTTATTAGCTAAATTTACAATGCTATCTATATCATCAGTAGTATTCTCACATCTCCTTTTCTAATAAATCATTAATATTGATATCTTCATCAGAAAAGGGAAGAGAAGGTATGATCTAGAAATCAAATTTCATACTCTCACATGAATTTCATCTTCATCATTTATTATTACTATTAGTCATTATTATTATCAAATTATGTTAAGAAATTAAGATCAAAGGAGTTGCGTTGATAATAATTTCTTCTTGATGCTTATTGTATATTAGGTCATTTAATCAATAATATTATAATTTATTTTATTTTTTACTATTAATATGTAAAGTTTTTATAATTTATAAAATAAATTGTATTGTATAAAATATCAGTTATAATATTGTAAATAATTTGGTAACATATATATATTGAATATGTTTCAATTTTTTTAAACTTTGATGTAATATATATATATATATATAACATATTTATTACATTATAAATTTAGAGATGAAGCTTCGTATGTAGACTACACCATTTCGGTGGATCATAGATATTACAAATAAAAAAAAATATAAATTTATTAAAAAATTAGAATAATTTAAATTAAATAAATTAAAATTTAAATAACTAATGTAGTAGTAAAAAAAATTACTAACCAAGTAGTAGAAATAAAAATAAAAAAAAATTACTGACCTAGTAGTATGATCTTGTTCTTGATAGCTAACTTATTCCAGAAGAAATTTTGTTCATTTATGTATAAATTTTATTATGCCGTGATTATTTCTTGCTTAGTCAGATACTTTGTTAGTTTTGTGCATTTATTCAAATTACTCATCAACTATGCATCATCTTGTATTTCAAATATTTTATATAAGAATTATAAATTAATAAGTATCCAATTGATGATCATGATTATCACTTTTTTATTTTCCTTCTATTTAATTTAAATTTCACAAAATCATCTCCTTAGTCATATAAGTAGTTTCACACATGTATCCCCCTTCCCCCCTTCCACCCCCCCCCCCCCCCCCCCCCCATTTGTTGTTCATCATCAATAAGATGAAGTAATTGTATCAGCCTTTTCAAGTAAATTATTTTAATGTTTCAAATTGATGGCATTAAAATTATACTTTTTATATTCTTCCTTTTTGATTTTTTTTCCCATTGATTCTCCAATCAAATAGAACTGGTATCTTTTGTAAGTTGTTTTTATTCCAAGAGTAACTAAAAGTGGAAAATGAGTGATGTCAAGCTGACATGGCCTATATTTTGTGGCCCACAAGAGCCATCATGTCAGAACATGTCAGCCTTGTTTTGAAAAAGGCTATGCCATGACATCATACCTCTAAAAGAAGGAAATCCAACATGGCTCATTACCCAACATGTTGCCTAGGTCATGTAGGGTCATGCCTAGTGGCTAGCTAGGTTGGTCCATGGTAGCTTGGGTCGAATATGGCTAGCCTAGTTTAGTCACCCAGGCCGAAACCAATTGTTAATCCATGCCGAATATTTTGCAGCACATGGGCCAAAAAAGGAAGTGTTTATTTATATCATGGCTCATATTGAACATGGCTAACCTATATCTAGGACTGATATAGGTTCAGTCATGTCATGGGAAGGCCCACACATGTTCTAGGCATGGTTCCAGCCATGCTTGGGCGATTTGATCCAGTTTTGACCTCTAAGTTTAACCGAACCAATACGAGGAAAGTGTTTGCATGTTATATTTTTGTCTGTCGAAATAATTTGTCCATTAAATTATGTCATATTATTGAGTACTATTGATTGATCTTATATCTAGTTATTATATGTAATGGTCCATTTTAAATATTTTTCAAAGTTAAATATAATTTCAATGTCTCCTAACATGAAGTAATATGTAACACAAGGAGTCAAAAAACATATCTCCATTCAAATTTCAATAATTTTTTTTTTAAATAAGCATATTTATATTATAAGAATATTTTTAATTTTGAACTTTAATATTCACCCAAAAAAATTTGACGTTGAAAGTGTTTATTTATAATCACATAGTTTGAATGATTATCCATAAAAATTTGAATGATAATCACTTCATCAACATACTTCACTCTGTAATCAAGTAATTCATACCCCCCCTACTTTATTCTTTATTATCATGAAAGCTTTAATGGATTAGGTGGATAAAATCATTTTATTATAATTTATAAAAAAATTATCAAGTTCTATTTTTCATATCAATTACTATTAGATATAATAAATTATTTTTTTTATTCTATTAAATGGTTCTTTATTATCTATTTAGTTGAGTAAAGTTTTTGAGGTTCATCACTCAATCTATGTATCTCATTGTGTCTAATAGTTTCGATAATTGGATAGAAGCTAGGATGTTTGATTATGTTAAATAGATTCACAATCTCTTACTTCTATTGAATTATCAATATGCATGCTATATTTTTAGTTTTTTATATTTATCATATATGATTATTTATATTAAATTAGTCTATATAATTTCTTTTAGATCAAACTTGAAAAAAAATATTATAGAATCTTGTTCTTTATATTTCCATGTATGTACTATCATGCTAAATCTTTCTTTTTCATTATTGGTTTCACTAATATTTTTTATTGCATCTACTTTATTATCATTTTTGTCACTAAACATTTTATCATGATATCAAAACACATCATCTTTCAATTGTTTCTTTTATATGTCCATATTTAGTTGTTAATTTTTATTTTTGAATTCATATAGGTAATTGTGTTTTCTTTGACTAATGAATGCTATTTAAGATATTTTATAATATTTTTAAATCACCCAACTAAATATTATTTGTGTTTTTTAAATGGCCCATTTGGTGTTTTTTAGTAGAATATTCACAATATGAAATTTACATCACTTCAATTCAATATTTGAACATGTTTTTACCAAAGTCAAGAATGCCCTAAAGCATCAATCAATCAAGGAATGCATTGAACTTAAAGTAAGCAAATTAGGGTAACATATTTATTTTTTGTAGATATAAAAAAGGTAGTGTCGCCATACAGAATCTCCCAATTCAAAAAAAAAATGTATTGCTAGCTTGAAAAATTGAATGTTTTCTCAAATATATATTATTTCCACATTATTGTGTTGATGGGAAGCCATGAAATTTTTTTAGTACATAATAGTCCTTGAAAAAACAATGAATAATTTTTTTGCATGTTGAAATTTATTTACGTATATGTTTTCCTCAAATTAAAAAGGGCTACCATAAAAAGTTGGAAAGGGGAGAACCATTACTCTTGACAATTCGAACGAGAACCTCTAAAACATCATCCCTTTGATGAATATTATACTAGCAAGTATAGATATTAGATTTGATAACATGATCCATATTTCATAGCATATAAGATTAATTCCTCTACACAATATTTGTACCTTTTGAGATCTATCACTTTTTTTTATTTTATTTATTTTTACTATCTATTTTTTTCACTTGGATGAAACCATCTAACACATGGGTTGTGCCAAAGCTAATGAGATATATATATATAATATTTTTATTTTTTCTTTTAAATGTTTTTTTTCAACATGATGTTAGATGGAGGGGCATTCAAACCTAGGTGAAGTGTTTGAAGTGCATTTGTAATTGTGAAAATGGATGCACGTGTGTGTGAGATAAGTGTAGTGATGCCATTTATTTGATGTTACTATGAATATCAATGTCAATCCACTATTGCCAACAATGTTTTGGTGTGAAAATAAATATAATTGAGGTTTCTTTATACAATGGTGTCTCTAACTCTGTCTATGTATATTTGTGTTGGTGTGTAGTGATTGTGTGAAGGCACACATAGTGGAAGTGTGCCTATGTAGTAGTGGTGTGTGAGTTGTACAATGGCAGTGTACAATAACTTGTGCCAGTGAAAATTTTAGTATGTTTGATGTGTGGTATAGGCCATGGGGTTTTGTTTTTGGGTGCTATGTTTAATGTGATTGTTTCATAATATTAAAAAATAAAAAAATGGTGATAATCAATGGACGACTAGTATATTTGGTTTTTAAATCGAGAATATTTGAAAATACTTGTTAAATAATCTACTTGGATCCTAAGATTGATCATGATGAGTGGTTGATGATCAATACATCGTTACTCATTTACCTATGATAGTCAATTAATTTAAGTATGACTAGTATATTTAGTTATTAGTAGATGTGTAAAAAAGTTTTATGATTGATTAGTCTTTATATATTCTTCTAAGATATTTCACTTGTATGATAATATTAATAAGTTGTTGGTGTGTAAATTGGTTGATCAGGATAAAGCTAACCACAATGCAACTTAGACACAATTATATGAGAGAATTGATGAGGTGATACTTGTATTAATAGATTTGACTTAGAAGATTTGCTGATCAAATCCATAGTATGTAGTACTTGTATTTGTTGGGAGCGCAAAATATTATTTAACAAATATAGATTTTTAGTGAATTAATGCTCCTAATTTTCTTGATATTTATCTGATAGTGATCTATGCATTATAGCAACACCTAGATCTAATAGAGTTAGGATGATCAATTTGATTACTATAGTTTATTCTCTGCATGTTGATAGCGAGAGAATCATGAAGGGCGCTTCTTGGGAAATAAAATTGAATATGATTTTTTTTTTTGTTGGAGATCAAAACACACTCAAGAGTAGTGTTGGAATTTGCATCCTAAGTTACAAAGAATGTTTCAATGTTTAGAGTTTGTCCAACAAACTATTAGATCTACTCAAAATGGATCTTCCACATGGACACTTATTAGTCTTATTATACTTACTTTGGAGAAGTATTATAGACTTTTTTCTAAGTGACCTACTAGCTATGGTGGAGATACTTGCTCTAAAGGTACTTATACTTATCTTTTATCTCTGACTCTCACATTGGACTCTTGCATCATATGTGGGAGACAATACCAAAGCTACAAGTAATCATATTTTATTTTTTTCTTTTGTTGAATAATATTTTTGATGTTGTTGTGAATAATAATATATTTATATGAGTTAGAAGATTTGATAATGTCAATGTTGAGTCTTTTATTTTGATTTGAGTTCTTTTTGTATTTGAGTTTTATTATAATTTTTTTTCATTTAGTTATTTTACTAAATAACAAAAGCATATTGTTTTTTTCTCTTCTTTATATTTATGTGCAAGACTGATAAACTATGCACATGACATCCATGATGAATGAGAAATATGGATTGTACATATTTTTCTCCTCCCTAAGAAGTCTCCCTGGTTACTTGGTTATCATTGACCCACTTGTTACGCCTTTTTTACTTGAACATCTATCATTCGAAAAATTGAAGATTATGAAACCTAACAAAAATGGGGTAACTTATATTTACTATGTGGCATTTTAGTTAAAAAATTATATTTTAGCTTCCTATATGATACATTAGGAGAGTATTGGTAAGGACTTATTTTATTTAACACATTTAGATATTTGTGGACCAAGTGATACCTAAAAGAGAATAAATATTTGATTAAAATGATTAAAATATTTCAACTACATAGAAGTATTCTTATATAATTTTCGGAAAGAATACAATTAATAACTAACTTTTTGGTCAAGTATATGCCATCTGTGTCCTTTCATATCATGTCTTATATCATCTTATTTATCTAATAGATATGATATTGCATCTTTCATTAACATTTTTTGGATTTATTTTTTTTTGTTAATAATCCATCTCCTAGTAGAGAAGATTTTCATGCATCTCATTCAATACTAAAAAAAAATGTTAGTATAAGTATTACTCACCAGAAACAAGAATGTTCATGATGTGTGTGGGTGTAACATTCTTTGAAAATAAATTATTTTCCAAATATTCAAAAAAAGAACACACATTTTAAATAGTATAGTGATTTGATCATTATCGGATCCATCATCATGATTTGTCTTGAGAAATATTGGTACAAAAAAAATTCAAATTATTGTAATAAAATCAAATATTATTCATGTTGTCAAGGTTTACATTTTTTCTCTATTCCTGAAATGAATATCAGGTAGTTGTAAAATTTATATTAAGATATATCAGTCACTTTTTATATATATATTTGTATTTTTATTTTGATAGTGGATAGTCAATCATGGAAGAATACTTTGATACAAAATTAGTTGATGATCATAACACCTTGAAAAAATAGAGTTCTGTATGGAACTAATTCATTTAAAATAAAAAATTTAAAAATAAAGTCAAATTTCAAAAATATGTCCAAACTAGTACGTCTGAAAATATGGCAAAGTTGTCATTGTGAACGGCGGCTATTGCCACACTATTTTTTTTTAAATCATTGACCGGCATTGTGAATGCCAGCTATTGAAAATATTGTAGGAATCTCATTACTTCTCTGGCTCCATGCCCCTAGCCCTACACCCATGGCCCCTCGCCCCTCGCCCCTCGTCTCTTGCTCCTTCGTAGAGCTTGTGGAGCTTCATTGAGCTCCAACGAGCTCAAAGTGGTGCTCGACATGGAGCTTGACGGAGCTCCTCGAGCTCCACGAGATGCTCACTGGAGCTCCACGAAGGAGCGAGGGACGAGGGGTGTAATGGGATCCCTACAATATTTTCTATAGTCGGCATTCACAATGCCGACCAATGATTTTAAAAAATTTACAGCGTGGCAATGGCCACCATTCAAAACGACGACTTTGCTACTGTGTTTCTAAATGCACTAGTTTGAGCATATTTTTAAAACCCAACTTAATTTTTAAATTTTTTATTTTAAATAAAATAGTTCCATACAAAACTCAAAAAATATATGCAATCAAAAAGTAATATTTTAATATACCAATATATAAAAATGTATAGTTTCGTATTGAATTAGAATCTATAGTCATGATAAAAGAATACAAAGAAATCCTATGAATAAAAATTTTTATACTGGAGTTGAACATGAAACAAGTGTATTATTATTATTTTTTGATATATGAGTAATGTTCGTATTTCTAAAAATTCTAAATTAAGTTTAAAATTACAATTGCAACAATGTCAGATGTCATTGGGTTTGTGATGTACTTAATTTTATAAAATCGCACACACAAAAGTGAATACAAGTGAGAATAAATTTAAGTAAACTGACTGTTGACGGGCTGTTCGTTAAGTTGAGCCGATTAGAGTGAAATTACCACTATGCCCTTAATGAGAAATTATCAATTTATTGCTGTAAAGTATTTCTTTAATTAATTCTTTTTGTTTTTAATTATCGGATGGATATAAAAGCTGATTGTTTTTCTTGACCTAGCTGTTGGCTGAACAATTGTTTACTAAGTGTTTTGATTTTTGGTTTCCTGCTGCGCGTTTCTCTCCTCTCCTTCTTCTCTTCTGCTCTTCTCCTTCTTCTCTGTTTTGTGCTTCTTTTCTTGAGAATTCCTTGTTTTAAACATGGAATAGTTGTTCTAAAACAACATTGTGTTATCAGAGCTTCGATACCTAACTGAGATCGAGATTATTTTTGAATAATATTCAAATCTAATCTCTCCAGAATATGCGTTCTCTGAAAACCTAACTATTTCTCACAAATTTCTTAAGATCGAGTATAGATCTGACCAGATCTACTAAGATCTAAAGGTTTTGTGGTTTTTTAAAACCTATTTTTACAAAACCCTAACATTCTCTTCAAATTTTTTCAAGCTGTTCTTAAGATTATTATGTTTTCAAAAGTTCAAAACTCATCAAACTCGAGTTCGATTCCTATTCCCTTGTTTGATGGTGAAAATTTTGACTATTGGCTTGTCAAAATGCGAACATTATTTATCTCCCAATATATATGGGAAATTGTGGTTTCTGGATATGTAGAAGCCCCTAATTTCTCTATTCTGGAAGGTAAGGAATTGTTGCAAGAGAAGGAATTATGGAAATTAAATACTAAGGCATTACTTTTCATCCAACAGTGTGTAAGTAATGCAATATTCCCTCGATTACTTGGTTGTACTCAAGCCAAGGAGGCTTAGGACCTCCTAATCGAGGAATACCAAGGAGATAAGAAGGCTCGAGGAGCACTTCTGCACTCCTTGAGAAAAGATTTCGAGAATCTGAGTATGAAAAACTCATATTCTCTTACTGAGTTTTCAACTCATTTTCTTGATATAGTTAATCAACTTAAGATTCATGGAGAAAATATCTCTGAGACTCGATTAGTTGAAAAACTACTTATCTGTATGCCTGATAAGTTTGATGCCATTGTGGTAGTGATAGAGGAAACCAAAGATTTGTTAAAACTCTCCATCCAGCAAGTTCTGAGTTCTCTAAAGTCTTATGAAAGTCGATTACTGAAGAGGGCAGAAAGTTCTAGAGAGACTGCAATGCAGTCAATATGGGAAGAAAGCTCCAACAAGGCCGAAGTACAATACAGAGACATGAGGAGTAAGAAAAATACACAAAGGTATGAGTTTAAAAATAAAAACAAAAAAAAAATTAAAATAGGTTTTACTTCTACTCTCTCAATTGACTCATCTAAGGAACAGTTTGTCTCTTGCAATATATGCAAGAGATTAAACCACACTGCGACAGAGTGTTGGTTTCGAAAACAGAACCAATGCCAAAACTGTAAGAGGTTTGGGCACAGTTCTAAGAACTGTAAGAGCATCTCTAAACAGAGTGCTGGTTTTACAGAACGAGTAACTTCTATAGAACATTTGTTTTATGCAAATGAAACAGAAAATACACATTCAATAAATACCTGGTTTCTGGACAGTGGCTGCTCAAACCACATGTCTGGAAATAAAGAAATATTTGTGGATTTACTTCCAGTGGTAAACTCACAAGTCAAACTGGGCAATGGTGAACTAGTTCAGGTGCAAGCCAAGGGCAGAGTGGCAGTACCCACCTGCTCTGGAACAAAATTCATAAAGGATGTACTTCTGTTTCCTGCCTTGGACCAGAATTTACTAAGTGTTGGCCAGTCAATTGAAAAGGGTTATAAACTGTCGTTTGAAAATAAAACATGTGAAATTTTTGATCAAGGCAGTAATCAACCCTCTTGGACAGTAAAAATGTCAAGTGGAAGAAGTTTTCCACTGACATTACTGAGAAAACAGATAAGGCATTCTCAATGAATGTCCAATCTGTAGCTTCTTTATGGTACAGAAGGTTTGGGCATTTAAACTATTTAGACCTAAAAAACATTTTTCAAAATAATTTAGTAAATGGAGTGCCTTCAAACCTATCACTGCCTACCTCTGTCTGTGAAGAGTGCTCACTGGGAAAACAATCCAGAAAGAGCTTTCCAAAACACTCTATCTGGAAAGCTTCCAAACCATTGGAACTACTGCATGCTGACATATGTGGTCCTATGTCAGTAAAATCTCTAGGCAGTAGTAGTTATTTCTTATTGTTTATAGATGATTGCACGAGATATATATGGGTATTCTTCTTGAAGCACAAGTCTGAAGCACTTGAATGCTTCAAGAAACTCTTACCACTTGTCGAAAGACATTCTGGACTAAGTGTTAAGTCACTTAGAACAGACAGAGGAGGTGAGTTCATCTCTCAAAAATTCACAAACTTCTGTGAATCCAAAGGAATAGCCAGGCAGCTTACCACTGCCTACTCACCACAACAGAATGGAGTTGTGGAGAGGAAAAATAGAACTATAATGGAAATGGCCAGATCACTCTTAAATCAGAAAGACTTACCAAAAACCTTTTGGGCAGAGGCAGTGAACACATCAGTGTACATGCTCAATAGGTGTCCAACCAAAGCACTAGAAAACTTAACTCTAGTGCAAGCCTGGACTGGAAGGAAACCTAATGTTAAACACTTAAAGGTATTCGGGAGTGTTTGTTACTCCCATATACCAAGTGCACAAAGAACCAAATTAGACTCCAAGAGTCTAACGTACATTTTAGTAGGTTACAGTCTGCAATCCAAGGGTTACAGACTGTATTCACCAGAAACCAAGTAATTTCTGGTGAGTAGAGATATTGTAATTGATGAAAATAGTAAGTGGGCTTAAAATTTAATTGAAGCAAACTCTGGAAGCAAAAATGGTTGCACAGAAACTGTTGCAACTAGCAATAAATTAATAAGCACTCCAAGGTACGATTTTAGCTCACCCTCTATTTTTTCTTCTGAGTTTATTTCTGATTCTGATTATTTTTCTGAATATGATTCTCAATATAAGTCCAAGTCTGTTTCTAAGTATAGTAATTGTTCATCACCTAAATCTGAATTCGTGACTGAACTTAATAAAATAACCCCTGTAAAGTATAACGACTTGTCAGACATTTACCAGAGATGTAATTACGCCTCAGTTGAGTCACTCAACTATGAAGAGGCTGTAAAACATCAATTCTGGTTCAAAGCGATGCAGACAGAAATGTCTGTCATTGAGAAAAATAATACTTGGACCTTAGTGGACTTACCCCAAAATAAACACAGTATAGGTGTTAAGTGGATTTATAGGATTAAAATTAAATCAAACTCAAATCAGCATGTATACAATGCTCGATTGGTAGCTAAAGTTTACTCACAAAAACCCGGATTAGACTACCATGAAACCTTTGCTCCAGTAGCAAGGTTAGAAACCATAAGGCTTTTAATAGCCTTAGCTGGACAGAAAGGATGGAATTTATTCCAATTAGACATTAAATCTGCCTTTCTAAATGGAAAACTTAAAGAATAGATATATGTAGAACAACCCCCTGGGTTTGTAAAAAGGGGAGTGAACACTGTGTTTATAAATTAAATAAGGCTTTGTATGGGTTGAAACAAGCTCCTCGTGCTTGGTATCAACAAATCAACTCATACTTTCAGAATCAAGGATTCAGTAGAAGTAAGAGTGAGCCTACACTCTATATTAAAAGAGATAATCATTCTGGAATTTTAATTGTTTCTTTATATGTCGATGATATTATTTTTACAAGTAATAAAACTGAATTGATAAATAACTTTATGAGAGAAATGGAAATTAAATATGAGATGTCTGACCTAGGAAACCTAAAACAATTCTTAGGACTTGAAATAACTCAAGACACAAGTGATGTGTCCATTTCTCAAACTACATACATTAAACAATTATTGAAAAATTTTGGAATGAGTGATTGCAAGCCTATATCTACCCTTTTAGAAGCAAATCAGAAATTACTTTAAGCTAATGGTAAACCTGTAAATGAGAAAACATACAGAAGCTTAATTGGAAGCTTGCTCTATGCATCAGCAACCAGACCCGATATTGTATATTCTGTTCACTTGTTGTCACGTTTTATGCATTGTCCGAATCATATACACTTAAGTGCTGCCAACCGGATATTGAGATATCTTAAAGGTACACTTAACTTAGGTCTGAAATATCACAAAATTAACCATACAGAAATCATTAGTTATTGTGATAGTGATTGGGGAGGAAATCCAGAGGATTACAAAAGTACATCTGGATATGTGTTTAATTTAGGAACTGTGGCTGTTTCTTTGCAGTCCAAGAAACAATCAACCATAGCCCTATCCACTACTAAAGCTGAATGTGTTTCAGCTTCAGTTGCAACCTCTCAAGCCTTATGGCTTAGAAAACTGTTGGGTGACTTAGATAAATTTTAAAAACATCCAACAAAAATTCTGTGTGATAATCAATCGACTATATCTATTGGGAGTGATATGGTAATGCATAGTCGAACTAAACACATAGGTTTGAAATATCACTTCATTAAGGATGCAATTGAATCTAATGAAGTTAAATTGGTTTTTTGCAGGACTGAAGAACAAGTAGCCGATATATTTACGAAGTCCATACCGAGAGAAAAGCTTGTCTATTTGAGAGAAAAACTTGGTCTGACCTCAACTACATCGAATGGGGGGGATTGTTGACGGGCTGTTCGTTAAGTTGAGCCGATTAGCATGAAATTACCACTATGCCCTTAATGAGCAATTATCAATTTATTGCTGTAAAGTATTTCTTTAATTAATTCTTTTTGTTTTTAATTATCGGATGGATATAAAAGCTGATTGTTTTTCTTGACCTAGCTGCTGGCTGAACAATTTTTTACTAAGTGTTTTGATTTTTGGTTTCCTGCTGCGCGTTTCTCTCCTCTCCTTCTCCTCTTCTGCTCTTCTCCTTCTTCTCTGTTCTGTGCTTCTTTTCTTGAGAATTCCTTGTTTTAAACATGGAATAGTTGTTCTAAAACAACACTGACAACATCTTTATCCAGAAAAAAAATTGGCCTTATAGAGAAATTGTAGCTTCACATAATCCATCATACAAAGATAGAATGGGAGATTTATTGTGTTTGTATCATATGTGGGGTCTTTTTGGCTATTGGAATGGTAACCTGAATGCGAACATTAATATCCTTTGTGTTTGGAAAACAATTTTAAAAATTCAAATTAAAATAGATAATGTATGTATGTATGTGTATGGGTGGGTGGGTGTGTGTGTGTGTGTTATCTATGATTGTATTTATTTGTGTGCTTGCATGTATGTGTATAGGTGCAACCACAAAAGAAATTAATCCTTCAGTAGAGATATCAAATGAACTAAGCTGGGTCAATATGATGTGCCATGCCTAATATATTATTATTATTTTTTGTTATTGTGCTAGTGTGGCGTGGGGCTAGCAGTTCAACACTAGAAGAGAGTAAGGTGATGCCAATTGAAAAATTTCTTTGAAATGAGTTATTCTAAGTTTGATTATTAGTTTTTATGGGAAATGTTGGAGCATTCTTAATTATATGAAATCGCATATGGAAGACTTGATCATTCTTTAAGTATTTATCTTCGTAAACGAAGATAGGAAGAAATTATTTAAACTCATACCTTATCCATTCCATGAATTGATGTGGAGCAAGGGCTTCTCCCATATACCCTGATTTCCATTCGATGTAAGGAAGAAGACACATGCATAGTGATGAGCTACAATTGATTTTATATATTTTGCCATATTTTATGAAAACATAATAAATAATAATAATAATATAAAAAACTTATGTCACATCACTTTACAAAAGTGATGTGACATGTTCCCTTATTATTTTTATTTAAATTATATTAAAAATTCAACTAAAGTTATTATGTATAAATATATAATCACTTTATTGACTTGATACTAATTTATATTAATTAACAAAATTAATTAATATAATTTAACCAAATTAGTTAACCCAATTTTATACATAAACGTGCTTTAAATAAATAAACTAAGGGTTCGTTTAAAAAAACTAAAAAAATTAAATGCTGAAAAATAAATGCTGAAAAATAAGTGCTAAAAAATTAAGACTAAATTTTATTAGTGTTAAATGTATATTAAAAAACTATTTGATAATTGTTGTTAATTGAATACTCAATATAAATATATTATTTGATAACTATAAATGCTGAATGTTGAATGCGAAAAATGATGTATTTTACGTATTTACCCCTATTTTCATTATATTACATATTATCCAACATAAATAGAATTTTTATAAAATTTTTTTTCACTACAATTATTAATCATTAAAAAAAATAAAATCCATAAAAACATATCCATAAATAAATTATAAATCCAAAAAAGAAATAAAAATATTAAAAAAATAACTATTAAAATCTAAATTTTTTAAAACTATCCAAATTTTTAATATAAAAAGAAAAATTAAGAAACAATAAGTTGATTTGTTTTTTCCTCTATTAAATTAATCATGAAAGATGGTTAGGGTTAGGGTTTGTGGTGACGAAAAAAGGAGAAGAAGAAGACAGATTCACAAACTGGATTATAGTCTAAATAAGAAAATGAAAAGGAAATAAAAAAAGGACAAAATGGTAATTTAAAAAAATTGTTGAAAATTTTCAACCTTCAATATTAAGTAGGTCTCTACCTACTTAAAAATTTCAATGAATTTTTACTTAAAATTTTAAATTTTTAGCTCCCAATATTTTTTTATCAAATACACTTAAAATTTCAAACCATTGAAAATTTTAATTTTTAATGGTTTGAAGATTTTAAGTGCATTATCAAAAAGTCCCTAAATCTTTAATTATAATTATTATTTTTCATATGCGACTAGATCATGCTATGAAAGAAACTTTGGCACAAATAAGATCTAGAGTTCTCAATATGTATTATATGTGTCATAATTCACATTAATTATAATCCATACTAGTATAGAATTATAATTATACCCACTCACTTATTCTAAATATTTCATACCAATTATTATTCAACACTTATTTAGCTCTTCATGTTAAAATTACAAATACACATTAATTGAATTATATTATTGATTATTTAATTCAATCAATTTCTTATGTATTATCTTAATACATTCTACTTAATTTATTTGATATATCAGATCAAAATCTATCTCTAGAGTTTGACAATATTAAACCCTATAAGCATCCTAAATGGGGTATCATTAATTCATTTTACAGAACATGGATTCTATCAATAATCAACATTAATTATGCAATTCATAAAGTTGTCCAACTCATAGAGATAATTGATTTAATTATAAATCTCACCCTTTACTAGTCAAAATAACTATTAATACTTATATGTATTTATTAATTATATCAAGATTTAAAGTAATAATATTTGCAATAATGATAGTGGGTATTTATTTTACATATCAATATAAAATAATTATACCGTATTGGTCTCGTTCAATGAACACAAGTATACCAGCATATAAAGTTAGACTTTTACCATTCTCCATAGTGAAGATATACCTACTAAAATTTTATACTATAATCTTACTAATAGGGTACCTAACTCTATTTAGATTGTGAATAATAAACTTATATTCTATAAGAACTAATAATTTGATATTCTATATAAAAGAAAAACTCTATGCACCAAATCAACTACTATGTAGAATAAAGGGCATATATATTTTTTATTTTTATTGTAATTTCTACTCATTACAATTTAAAAAGAAAATCCAAATAAATCCAAATAACAAGAATTAAAAGAAATAAAGAATAGCTATGATATCACACATCTTACCCTCATCCCTTTCATATTCCTTTCATAGGTCTCTATTGGTAAGATTTTCACAAACGGAACCATCAGCTTGTATAGATTTTCACAATCTCTCTTATAAGATGGTATTTGTGCTCAATGTATTATGTCTTCTTATGGGTTTTGGGCTTTTTTGAGTTGCCAACTACCCCACTATTATTATAATAAAGTGTAATTGTATATAAGGAATGACTCCTAGATCCATTAAAAAGTTTTTGAGCTATACAGCCTCTTGGCCACCTTCGAGGCTACCACATATTCACCCTCCAATGATGTAATCAGTAATATATAATTGCTTATACTTTTTTTAACTTATGGCTCCACACCCCAAGATAAATATTAAACCTAATGTGGACTTTTTCAAATCCTTATCTAATTGAAAATCCAAATCTATATACCTAATAAGTATATAATTATCTACATGGTATTTTATCTTATAATCTATAGTCCTTTTCAAGTGCCTGGTTATGTGTTTAACTATCATACAATGCTCTTGTACTAGGTCAGATTGACATATATCAACTAATGTATATGGATAAGAAACAAATTTCATTTTTTTCTATCTCATTAGGTATTTTAAGACATTAATCTTTTCATAGAGTAGTTACATGTCTGAAAGGAAGAAAATATTTCTTAGAATCTTGTATGTTAAAATGAGTTAATATTTGATCATTTTAAATAGACTATTTTTTATTATCATCCCATTCTGAACATGATTCTTGCATTTAAGACTATCTTTTTATCCCAAAATAATAAATATCTCTTCAAGTCATTCATATATTGAATCTCTTGAATAGTATGAATCATACTATAAAATATCTTTATTTTTGATAATACCAATATTAACATTCTTCAAAGAATAATTATTTGGCATGCTAAATATCAAATAAAAATAATTATTTTGGTGAATTTTCATGTTGTGCTTAAATATAAAAAAGATCTATAATAAATTTTTTCATTAGATTATGGGCTCGGATGAATTATGATAAATAATAGTGAAATTGATTGATTTTTAAATGAAATAGAGACTTAGTAGATTTTTGGGAAGGAGTGGAGTTAAAAATCATACAAAATCATATCATTCTTTGTGTTATGATTTTGTTAGATCATTGATCTACAAGGTAGTTTTGACATCTATTATTAGCCAAAGCTTGATTCAAATAGTCATGGCAATATTCATATGACATGACTCTACCATCTTATTAACACAATCATTTTACTTTATAATATATTATTTTTAGCTGGGAAACATTTTTTGAGTCATAACCATACTAGTTCATTTATTTTTGTATGGCTGCAATATTGATTTTGCCATAGCAACTAAGTACCCCACTAGTACTCAAAGTCACAACAAGCCTCTAGTGTTGTGACTTTCTTGTCACATAGCCATTAAGTCAAAGGCAATATGTATGGCGCTATTCTAAGCACAATGAATTTTAGCTACAAAAGGTTCTAGAGATAAATGCTCTAGTCATGACATTTTATAGGACAACAACTCTCTACTCTTGATGAGTTCCAAAGCTATAACTCATTCCCAATGCTGCAACTTTGGGTTATAGAGGTGAAATGACCAAGTTATGATAATTCTTAGTGCTATGAATTTGTATTATAGAGACAAAATATGTAGCCATAGCCATGGCTAGGCCCTGACCATTTTATGTAAGAAAGAGATCAAAGCCATGACCTATTCCCAACACCACAACTTTGTGTCCTAAAATTGAAATATATCATCCTAGTCATTCTAATTGCAGTTGTATTTTAAAGCTAGAAAGAGACCAAAATAATGTCTCATTCCTAGTACCACATCTTTATGTTATAGAGTTGAAAGAGACCAAAGTAATGACTCATTCCTAGTACCACATCTTTATGTTTTTGAGTTGAAAGAGAAAGACATGACATACCAAAAAGTTAACTTTAAACTTAAATTTTGCACTTTGCCACTAAAGTATATAATGGAAAAAAGTGAAAATTTGAAAAAACAATTCAAGGGCTTGAAAGAATAATAAAAAATATAGGGGTTTGGAAGCTAAACATCATCTATACCTAGGGTAGATCCATGTGAAAATGGATGATGCAAAACTAAGTATTGTAGATTTAAGATTTGATTCCTAGATACTCTTGAGGGCTATTATTAGGAACCCAAAATTTCACTTGATATTTCTCAAATTTTCTCATGTGAATTTATCTCAAATATCAGGTTAAAAAGGTTGTATTTTATTTCATGTGATGGATATTTAATGAATGAATTTTAATGTTTAGTTTTTGTTATGGGTTGAATATTGATGAATGTAATATTTATATAGAATTATAATTTTTCAATTAGTGAGTTTATGAATTCTATTATGGTAGAAGGTAACATGCAAGCCATGAAACATATGTGCATATAATGGTAGGAATGAAGAGATAGCTTTTTTGATCATAAAGCTTGAGACAGTCTTATATATCAAAACTTGATGTTGAGGTATGTTAATTATGTAAGTATGATACTTACATAGTTGAAAATATAATTATTTTTATAAGATAGTTTATTATGTATGTTTAAAAAATAGTTAATCCTCAATTGATATAGATATTTTATTGAATATTTCTTAAGGCTTTCATCTTTAGAATGAGAGTTGCATGTCATTGTGGTAGACAATGACAGATAAGCTATGAGACACAAATAATTAGAGGTGACACATAAGGTGGTGATAGTCAAGTGAGTTATATTCTATCATATGACTACTACTAATGAGATTCGAAAAAAATTATTTCTTAATTATGTAAATATGGTGCTTCCAAATACTTTTATTAATACATTAGTTTATGTCTATATGATATGTGAGGGCAGAGAATAAGAATACAAATATAAAGCAACCATTAATGACAGTTAATAAGTTGGCTAAAATGTATTGACTTGTTGATAACTCTTGAAAATAGATGATTTATCATTTCAATGATAAAATACTGAAGGAATAGTCATGAAGGGACTATCATTGAGGAGAGCCAAATAGTTGTTAATCACCTTATAGGCCATTAGGGTGCTACAGTATTTTCACAAGCATCTAACCTTCAGTTTATATCCTATCATAATAATATTTAATATATTTAAATAAGTCATCATACATAATGGAATGCACTAACCATAGAATCTAAGAATTTTATCTAAAACCTAATATTAGACTTTCAACTAAGGTAATAGTTGACTGATAGTTAGTTGGTCGAACTATCTATACAATTCCTATTGGATTGATATTTGGACTAAATATCTACTCTACTACTTATATGACTCATATACTTATTGGAATAATTGGATGAGAGACACTTGCCTAATGATGTTTTGGGATACTACCTTATCATAAACAATGGCCATCGTAGAAAATTTGGAAAATTTCTTTAGCAAATATTATCAAGAATTATTTAGTTTGATTAGTTAACTTAGTTGAAATAGATATTATTAAAAAAGGATAGTTCTGGTTTTGAAAGTTTAGATATTAATATCTTAATTTTATGTCTTGATTTATATTGTTCACTTGTATTACTTATATCTTTGAATTTAGTTTTCTTTTCTTCTTATTTTTTAGCAACCAATCAATGTAAAAAAATTCTAGGACAGTGCTAACATTTTAGGACCTAGAAAAGAGAAAATGAAAAAGATGAGAACTACGTGAGTAGAAAATAAACATGTACAACCCAATGTAATAATATGATGAAGTCTATTTCTCATAAAGTAGTGACAACTATTTCATACCGAATGGTGACTTGAATCGATTCTATTATCCAAATATAGTAAGCTATGGAGATCTAAGATTTAGGAGTCATAAAGGAATCACATGCGATAGTCCGTATCTAATCTCTGAAGCTTAAATCGAAGATAAAATTACTAAGGAGAGAAAGTAAAGTGGAAGAAGAGTGACTTAGAAAACTATAAAGAATACTTGGAGACATTAATTTGGGCTTACTTAAATAAAGTTATACATCATAACTTCTAGTGGTTGAAATGACAGTATTAGCAAAGGTCTCACAATGAATATTAAACACAATCAAGTCATGTTGTGTCTGGCATGGCAGGACTTGATTGTGGCTGGCTCGACATGGCCCAACTAACCCAAGTTTGGGCAAAGTCAGGTTGGGTCATGCCTGGTCATGCCTGGTCATGCTGGGCCATGCTAGGCCTTGCTAGGTCAAGCTGGGTAGTGCCCAGAGGCTGCCAACCTAGTCGATTGGTCATCAATTGTAGTTTAATGATTTATTTTTATTTTTTTGCAAATTTAAAAGTTTAAGTTACCCATTATGAGTTATGACATTTTATTATTTATTTATTTCACATAAATTACAAAAAATTAAGATCATTTACACAAATGACAAAGTTTCATAATCAAAAATATCAAAAAATACATTCATCAATCATCATTTAATCCAATCAAAAATAATTAAATAACACGTCACAATAATATAAAATAAAAATCATAAATCATAAATATAACATGCAAGCTCAATCTTAATGTTAATTGGTATAAGTATGCAACTAATCATCATCGCATAATAATCAAATGGTATCACTAGTGGTGAGCTCAACATCCTTAAAGTCTCATGAGTTATCATTTGTCAACAACTCCTCTACTCTTGTTCCAGCATGATCTTGGATACACAACCTCGAATCCTTCCAATCCTTCATGCATACTAGTGTCTTAATAATATCTGGTCATAGACATGATCTCCTATCCAAAATGATATTGACTATAATAGAAAAGGTAGACTCTAATGCTATAATCGATATCGGAGGAGTCAATAGATTTCTTGCCAACTTAGATAGTATGAGATATGTAGACTTATATGATTTCCACTATTATAAAATATTAAGATTCTTATTATCATTATGTAATATGATTTAGTAGTAATCAATATCTAAGTATCAAGATAGCTCACTCTAATTCGATGGTGCACCCATCATTCTCCCTTGTGAATGGAGAAGTCATCATCTCTAAATATAGTGTTCAAGTTCATACTCAGAGTCTAGCTAAAACTACTACTATACTTAGTGTTATAGTATGTAAATAACTCAGAAAACTTATCATAAATGAACCCCCTGGGCTTATGTTCCTAATTCATGCACGTGGATATGCATGTCAAACTATTCTCTACACCTCCACCTTAATCTTAGGATACATGTATGCAGCCAAATAATAAAGAGATAGAATAGTGGATTAGTACTTTAAGTTTCATCTCAATAGATATGTCACTAAATGTCATGTCATCTTTAAACTTTCTAAACATGCCACTAATATTGTATATACACCTAAGTATGATGTAAGTGATGAGTGTGTCAAATGATGAACATATATTTGTCATGTCATAAAGAATCTTTAAGAATTTCATAAATGAAATTCTTGTATCCTAGTTTTTATAGTCAATAAAAAGTTTGTCACTCTTACTATTGATATAGTTGGATATCACATATTCGTATCCAACACATGACCCCAACATCAGGTAAGTATAATGTCAATGGTATCTCAAATATATTTGGAATTTCTTTTTCTTTAGATCCATAGACAAATAGGGACTACCAAGCTCTTATTATTTGCTAGGTGTTTGAAGATATTTTAGTGAGTTATGTATTTTTTCTAAAGTAGGAGAAACAACCTTAATTTTCACTTGTACTATCAGGTTAATGATGTGGCACATGTATCTAACGTGAAAAATATATCCTAATTACTTATCTCTAATGGTCAAAACAAATATGATAATTGCTACTTCATTATTAGATGTGTTATCATGATACTAAATATTTTATTTTGAATATTATAATTTCTAAATATTCTCATCATGTACTCATATATAGCAGGACCATCAAGAGGATGAAAAATTTTTCAAAATCCAAAAATCTATTTATTAAGTGTTCATTTAGAATCTACATAGGGGGCAACGAGACATACAAAATTTGCATCATCACGACTAGTTCAAATATCAGATTTCATAGACACCGCACCACTATATTACCTATCATTTGTTATTATTTATTTTTCTAACTTATAATATTTTATTATATTGTTCTTATATGTGGACCTAGGAATCTTACGATATGTAGGCTGAAAATAGCTCTATATGAAACTATCCTAGGACCATCCGAAATTTAATCGAAATACCCATCATGGTGATCAATTTGTCACGCTTTCTTTCCCTAATTCATTGTGGTATATGAAAGTGATTAATATAAAAGTTGAACTAGATCCAGCCTCATAGAGCCCACCACTAAGTTGGGTTTGTCTAGGATCCAATGCATTATATTTTTTGATACAATGATTGACATGTCCCTTTAGATGCCCAGTCTCACACTCATTCCTACATGTATATATTTTCTTACAATACTTATATTATGCAGATTCTTCATTGATATCCCTAGTATTTTTATTTTGTATTATGTTAAAGTGGGTCTAAGCTATAGTTATTTTAAGTTTGGGGAGAATTTAAGTTTTTTTAAATTTGGACTTAGACCATTCCGTAGGTTTATCATTATTAATATTACATATGTCTACGTTAATATTAATTTCATTATCATTTAATTCACTATTAGTCATTTCTAATTTTTTTTATTATATGAATTATATTTTAATTTCTAAATTTAAAATTAAATGATATTTAAAAATTTTTAAAACTTAATAAAAATTAAAAAACAATACCTAATTAGGTTTATGGAGAGGAATCAAAAAGCTACAGCTAGCCCATACCCAAATATTCTGCCATCCATGTACTTTAAGCTTTTTAGAAAAAGTTTGAATCTAAAATTATAAAGTTTAACTTTAGAGAGAGAGAAAACCAAGACCGATAGGAGAAGAGAGAAAGAAAGAGAGAGAATGACATGAGTTGAAAGATATGAATAAAAAACTCAAAATTCTAATCTCATTTATATAGATTTTTTTATTAAAATAATATATATATATATATATATATATATATATATATATATATATATATATATATACTCTATTATATTATTTAAAATTCAAATATAATAGAAACCTGATAGCCGTCGGATCTTCTAGCCTAATCGTTAGAAGTGAATCTAATGGCCTGGATCATCTAATAATTTTTTTTTATCAATAGTTGCCCATTATATTGAGAAGTCGAAACTTATGGATGATCCATAAGCTTCGGTCGAGTTGGGGCCTAAGTGGGGGGGGAGGGTTAAATAAAAAAGTCTACCATGTGTACCAGGTGAGGCGGGCATGTTTTTATGAATATAATAATATATATTTTTTAAAATACTTGGCAGGGCGGGCATGGCCCGATTGGACCACACCCGATACTGGTTCATGGTCTGGGGCAAGGTTTGGTACTAGGCACTAGGGTCATGCCTGGCTAGACAGGAGGTTTGGTACTGCTTGGCCTAGAACAACACAAGTCGTGCCTCAAGTTAGCATGACCCAAGTCCAAGCACGGTTTTAGACCATGATGTGTCGCTGTCGGGCCAGACATGACTTAGTCATGTCATGCCCAAGCCGCCCGACCCACTTGCCATTATCACAATGGATAGTGGCCAGTGGTCCATGGAAATTTGGGTGGCTCGTTTGACCAATTGTAGTGTTGTGCCACTACCAATCAGACTCAACATGATACAGTTTGACTTGGCATGACTACGGGTGTCAAGCGGGTCGTGTTGGGTGAGCACGACCCATTTTTTTCAGGCCTATATGGGTCCTCGTGCCGTGCCAATCATACAACACTACAGTAACTATACCATGCATGGAACATCATGTTTCCCTAAAGGGCAGGCCCGGCACGACCCACTACCCAAAGTCAGCCCAATTTTTGGCTGGTTCATGTCGGGATTTGGGGATACGAGCACTCAACAAAGCTGAGTAGGTGCTCTCGCTAACCCCGCTCAGCTCATTACATCGCCCATCACATCGCCCATTGGGCATCACTCCAAGCTTCGAGTCATGTGCTGTCCTGAGTCCTGACCATATTGCAAAACCATAGGACACATGTCGGGTCGTGCCCCATCTCGTGTCCACGTGTCATGCACTTGGGTCATGCATAGCATGGCATGCATGCCTAATTCCCTCGGCATGACATGGCATGAGTCATGCTGATAGTCCCCCTAACACGGACCCGTGCCCATCCTGAACCATGCTGGGCCATGAATGGCTGAACCGGGCTGGGCACTAGGCAGGGCCTGACATACCCAACCCATTTGACACCTATAGGCATTACCCAACATGCCTAATTGACAAAGGCAGATCAATAGGTTGTTTTGGGCTGACCTAATATGTACCCGTGTTTGCACGACATGACTCAGGAAACCATTTCATTCCTTATCTAACATGGCATGGTGGCTCAAATGGGGCTCCAAAAAACTAGCTATGTTGGCCTGATATGATATGTTTGACACCTCTTAAGCTCATGGTGAAATATTACTTTTGTGCCCAAGTATGATACTTCAATAGAAAGGTAGATAGCTTTCCCATGGGTGATGAAATTGCTCTTGTTAGTGATAGTGAACTGTCCAATAAGGCTAGTCATAAGAGTGATTGGGTAAGATATTTTTTGGCCAATTTAAAGGTTACTCTGAATCTTAACTAGTTTGTGACATATATGCCTATGGACTATGTAGTAGTCAAAATGACAATTATGAGACATCAAGGGTTTTAGGGATTGGAGATTTTTATTTAGAAACAAAAATGAGATATTAGTTGATTTTTAGAGATGTTTGACATATCTCAAATATTTAGATAAAGCTATTATCCATGTGGATGACTACTACAAGTGGAAAAAGGGTACATTCCATGTATTATTCATAGGATAGAATCTATTTAGATCAAGTAAGTGCTATGTGGGAAAAAATAAAGTATAGATTCCAAGCTGCATGAACTTGGATATTTATGCATAGACATTCAACTTTCCTTGCTAAAATAGTCTCTATATACTATCAAATGTCACTAGATAACCTATACAACTAGGAAGAGGCATACAATTGTGTCATTTTCACCCTCCCATTTGAAATGCTCCATGATTGTCAATCTAGCTAACTTTAGTGTGTGTGTAGAGACAAGCAAGATTCTTAGAAAAACACCTTATTATACCACCTTTATTCTTGCTATTCCTAGATATTAGTCATATCAAAAGGAAACTTATAAATTAGAATCAAAAGTTGACATTTTTATTCTAGTTTTTCTTGGATATTAGTCAAATCAAGCATAAGCTTATGGCTCGAAGGAAAAAAGGATATCTCGGATAATTTTTTGTGAATATTTAATTTTTGAGTAACCATTTTTTGAGTGATGAACAAGAAGTATTTTATAGATCTATGAGATGAGTTGAACTCTATGTTATAAGTAATTATTACATTTTAAAAATACATCATTCTTAATATTCCCAAATAGAATAGAAGGGGAGATTATATTAGGTTTGATAGAGATGGTTAGATTGAGTATTTTAATAATTAAATTTTGATTTAATTATATGTTATGTTTAATTTTAATGTACATGTAGTGTAGTATTTATGTATTTATTTTTCACATCCAAGGAGGGAAAATAAAGTTTTTTTTAACAAATGATTTGGTTATAAAAAATAGGTCCAAAAAGATAAAAATAGGAACAACCTTTCATTAAAAAAAAGTGGGCATTATGTGAGAAAAAAAAGAAAAATATGTGGGGTCTATTTTCCTTTTTTGTAGAAGTGTTGCTCCATATGTTAACTTCTTTGGGTCATTTGGCATGAAATTATTGATATATTTGTAGATATTTGAACTTTAAATGAAAATATTTCATTAAATAGTTATTTTGAGTGAATTTGATGAATATTAGTGAAACCAGACATATTTTAGGCAAAAGTAATGGACTTAGTTGAACAATGACTTTGAGGAGAAAAAACAATAAAAAGTCTTGATAGTTTCTATATCATGACTCATTTACACTTTTCACAAGCTTATGGAATAGTTATTGCATCTTTTCCCAGCCATAATTCTATAAAATAAGTCATGACTCATGATAATCATTATATGTTATGACTCTACTACCGAGTTAACATGATATTTTCACTAAATAATATTATTTTCATGGCTGCAACTTTTTTTTTAAGTCTTGGCCACACTCTCTCTATAACACAATGGTTATCACGACCTTATTTTTATATCATCGTAACCAAGTACCCCACATGTATAAGAAGTTATTATATTTTTCAATGTCATGCCTTAATCGATATAGAGCCAAAATACCAAGTAAAATTAGTACTAATATTTCTTGTCACATGACTTTGTGCTCTATAAAGCATTTACTCTAGTTGTTGCATTTCTAGCCATCACAACTTTGTGCTCTAGAGATAAATGTATTAGTTGCGATCATTTCTAGTATCAAAACTTTTATTCTAGAAAGAGATTATCTAAGTCAGACTATTCCTGTCATTGTGACTTTTTGCTCCAAATGTGGGTTACTTGAGTTTTGAAAGTCCATATCACTATGACTTTTGAACTCTATAATATATTCAATGAGACAAAAAATTTGTGACCTAAAGCCAGTGGCACAACTTTCAACTTAATGAATCACATAGATCCTAAAGTATAAAAGTAACACAAAGAAAATTTAAGAATAAAAAGAGGGAGAATTAGATTCAAAGTCAAGAGGACATAAGTGACATGATTTCGAATCCCCCATTTAGGGACAAATGAAAGGTGAATGTGAGAACTAATTGTTTGAGATTAGGTTGTGAGACTTAGATCTTCACAAGGGTTACCATTAAGAAACCTTGATACCACGAGGTATCACTCCAAATTTCTCACATAAATTATTCACCAATATGAAGCTAAATTGAGATCTAGGATTAGTTTTATGTACTTGTATTATGATAATATGATGTTATAATATTTTTGTTTATGGTAATATTATAGATTGGATATTGATGGACATTGATATTAATTATAACATAAATTTAGAGTTTCATTGTATTATAGTCGATGACAAGTTATTAGACACACTTTTGTAGTATAATAATATGGAAGTGACAATCTTAATAATCTTTATGCATGAGATATACCTATGTGTAAAAACCATAATTGAGGTGAGTTTAATTATTGCGAGTATCATACTTATAAAGCCAAAAGTACACATATATTTACGATCAATGTATTGTGCATATTCTAGAAGAACTAACCTTTGAGTGATGTTGGTATTAAGTATAATGTATAACCTAGAGGTTTCACTATAGTGTAAGAGTCATGTGTCAACTATGATGGATATTAACAAGCATGTCAAGGAGGACACATACAAGTGGGCGTGCCTCATATGGTGGTGATAACCTTGTGAATCATTTCCTCTTGAATGATTTTCATATGTGAGATACTTATGAAACTAAAAGTATAAACACATTTATTACCATGTCATATTGCATCTTTAAAATATTAAAGGTCAAAGTAATTATCAAGGATGATTGATGTGTTACATAAAATGAGTAGACATCTGAATGACCCATGAACAAAATAATATGTAGTTTCAATGGTGAAACACTTAGGGCACAACTATGAAAGGATCATTCTTAGCCATACTAATCTACCTTTCATTCAATGGAGAAATACAACATTATCAAAATTCTAAATAAATATGATCATATGCAAGGAAGTGAGCCAACCAAAGAGTCTATGTATATTTCCAAAAACCAAAGTCTATCTACTCAACATGTATAGAAATTAGTTCATTATTAGTTGGTTAAACTACCTACACAATTTCTATGAGATTGATATCTATATTTATATCTATTATACTACTTGTACAACCTATATACTTACAAAATTCTATTGAATGAAAGATAATCACCTAATAAGCTTTTAAGATCATGTCACATATGATAAGTTTTGGCTAGCAGTATCAAATAGGTCATGTCATGCTGGTATGACTCTAAAAATGGACAGTCAGACATGGCCCATTGGCATGCCTTTTGGTTGGGTCATACCGAGTCATGTTAAGCTGGGTCAAGCTTAGATAGACTAGCATAGTTCATTCTAGACTAGCTTGATTAATTTTAAATTAGCTTGGGTTTAGTCTATGCTTTCCAAGCTAGCTTGGGTTCAATCCTAGCTAGCCAAATTCATTCCAAGCTAGCTTAGGTTAGGACCAAGCTAGCCTTTTTGGCTAGCCAGGCCAAAACCAGCCAATGGGCCATCATGTCGATTTGTGTCATGCCATAACTCTCATGCTAGAAACTTTGGCCCAATGCAATCTCTGTCATGCTGTGAGCCAGCTCAAGGCATGCCAAAACACAACTTTGAACAAAGTCATGTCCTACCAAGCATGACTAAAGTATGCTATGTCTCGTGCCATTCATAAGCCACCTAGCCCTATCGACACCTCTAGTTTTGGCATTGTAATAAAAGTCACAATAGGTTTTTAATACCATTATCTGAGATTGTGTAAATTGATTTGTCAACTTAAGTTAACATAACTATCCTTGTAAAATGACAGTTCCATTTCTAGTTTTAATAATAATTATTACTTTGTACTTGTGTTGTATTTGTATCTTTTGTTTCTTTGTATTTTTTTGTACTTGTGTCAACCGGGTTGGGTTGGCCCGGACAGGCACGAGGCACGGCACGATTTGGTCGTGCCTGGGCTGGCCCGGCACTAGGCACAACATGATTCGGCTGTGCTTGGGTTGGCCCGGCAGGGAAATTTTTCGTGCTCATGCTCGTGCCATCCTATCCATGGCACCAACCGTGTCGTGCCTGTCCACGGCACCGACCATGCCGTGTCGTGCCGAGGCCAACTAGGCCTTGTGCCGTTCCTAGCTCGGCATAGTACTATGGCCCATTGGCACGGTATCTCGACACGAGCCTAGAAAATTTCCAGTGGCAGAAACTGAGCCCGACGGGTGAAACTCACTAATCCCCGATAGTGAAGAAGAATCACGGCGGAAGAGTGGCGCGGTGGCACGCCACCAAACCCTAATTTTTTTTAAATTAGGGTTCGGCCCGACCGGGCCGAACCCGGTGGAATCATGCCGCAGGCCCGTGCTGGGTTGACCTCCACAGAACTGTGCCTGGCCCAGCACGGAAGCACGGTCAAGCTGGCCTGGCACATCCCGTTTGACACCTTTATATTTATATCAATGAGATACTTGGTTTTCATAATATGAAAATGAATTCATATTCATAAAGTAGTTTAGAAATGGCATAGCTACAATTCTAAGAAAATATCATCACCAAGATAAATGTATATTATAATAAAATAATTATGTTAACTTGGTGGCAGAGTCATGACATACAAAGAATATCATCACTTTTTTAGTGGAGTTATAGCCAAGAAAGTACGTCATAACTACTTAAAATTAGATGTATCAAGCAAGCCGGCAACCCAGGCATGGCACGAGGCACCACTTGATTAAGTCATGGCTGGCCCAAAATGGCATGGTCTAGAACCATGCATGGAACTAGGTTATCTCGGCCTGAGACATGGCTATTGTCATGCTGAGCTATATGTTGTTGTGCCTTGTGCTGATAGGCATGACCCACATGACTGGCCCATTGGCGGTTGGCACGGTCCACTGACATGATGAGTGATGACTATAACCCAAGATTACATCTCGAGAATGGGTCATGGGTTACCATGCCCCTGGACTGCGCTTGGACCCATTTAAAAAAAAAAACCATGTGTTTTTCTTTAAGTGCTATACTCTCCATGTCTATGTGGAAAGTTATAAAAATTTTAATTAAACCCGATTTGGCATAACTCAAAAAACTCAGCACGGTGGGTATGAGTCTACCCAAAATCATGTTGATCATGCTGTATTGGCTAGGCATACTAACAATTATGTCATGTTGGGCACAACATGACTCTCATATCAGGCTGTGCCCAGCACGATGGCCTAACTAGACACACAAAAATGGGTCATGCTGACATTATATAACTCATTTAATACATCTACTTAAAATTAATATAGAAGATGTACAGCTGTAATGAAAAGTGAATTTTTAGGACTCTCCATTATTTATCTCTCCTATAAGTTATTACTCCACAAAGTTAACCAATTTCTTCAAAATTTTATGATTTCACTAATATTCGTTAAATTCTCTCAAAATAAAAATTTAGTAAAATCTTTTTGATAAATCCTAAATAATAGCTAATTAGGATTTGGCTATATATACATCACAATTAGGATAAAAATTCAAGATTTTTACGTAAATTGATATTTGATTTAGATTTAAGAGTAAGTGCATATAATTGATAAAATAAATAATCAATATCAAATAATTAATTAAATAATCTACTCATGCTTATTTTAAATTTCCTTTTAATAGATCATATAGGATACTTATTTAAATTCTTTGGAACTAGAAATAGGAATCCATTAAATTTTTTTTTATCAAATAATATTTATTAATGGTAACCCAAAAAGATAAAATCCTAAACATGAAAGCAACTAATCCAATGATAAAAATTACCTTGCAGGTGGTGGTTCAATGCCTTTATTTCCCCTGATATTATTCTAATTCCTATATTATTCAAGGAAAATAAGGTATAACAACTCGTTCTCTAAATTTTTACCTCCAAATAATATTTTTTTTATTAGAAAATAAAGCATTGTAGAAAGAAAGAGAGAAGAGAAATCAATATTTATATTTATTTAATGTAATATTTCATAAAAGGTATTTTAAAATTTATGAGATGTTGCAAAAATGTTCATAACACATTGTGACAACTCATCTCGACCATCTCTTGTACTTTTTTTGTTATTCCAATTCATGACTTTTTGTCCACTTTTGCAGATGTTTGTGATCTTCTTCTTCAACCTAAATTTTTGTATGTTTTTTATTTATGTCACTTTAAATACTTATGTGAGTTTCTTGAGCTTATTCTATAAACTTAAACACTTGATACTAAAAACTTCACCAAGATTATTAGCATCACGAGATTTGGATATTAACATGTTAATTGAGTTAATTATGAATAAATATTAATCAAAAGTGATACAGTCTTGGAAAATCATCTTTTAGATATGTATTTTTTGAATAATGATAACTCCTCTTAATAGGAACATTTCAAATCCCTTAATAAAGAAAAGGAAGAGAACAATACTAAAGCACACATTTTTAAGAATATTTTAAACTTGCATCAACAAACAAAAACATGAAGCAAATATCCACAAAATCAAGTTCTTTTTCCTTTCCTATTCTCTCCTAACCAATAGTCACCATTGTCATCTATGTTGTTTGAACAAATGTAAGCATGCAAAAGAAGAAGGTACCTCATAAATATCATAGTTTGAATTATTTAAGTAAGTCATTTAACTCAAAATGAAGAAAAATTATTTGCACATAGCTATGCTCCATAGGCAAAGACAAGGATGCCCCTCCAAATATTTGAAGCAAGAATTTCTTTGAAGCAAGAAATTGTTGCTTCAAAGAAACATACTGGTAATGCCAATTCATGACATTGAAAACTTCTTTGCAATGTGCCCCTTTCTTACTCTTAAGCATACATGGTAAGCCATGAAATTCTAAATTTCTAATACAATACCTAATTATCATGGAAACAATAATAAATATTTGGTTGCTCCAAATAAATTCGTTAAGTGTTTTTTTTTTTTTGCTCATAATAAAAGTGCACCATAATGTGCTCCCATGGATACATCTCAAAAATCAAAAGTAAAGCCTACAAGGTGTTACCCCTCTTCTAAAATATGTGCTCCCATGGATAGATATTATACTTGATAATGCAGTCCACAAACCATATAGTTAGGGCTATTTTTTTATATCAACATAATGTTGGTGCTTAAAGTCCCACTAGACAACTACCATCTCAATAGATGTGAATAAAAATTGAACATGCTTAAATCTCAAACTATTCTGAGGAAAATTTGAGATCCTCATGATAGAAACAACTTACCTAGCATGAAATATACCCTCACAACCATCTATGGTGAAAAATATGTAGGTAGGATGAGTGATTCCATAAAAATAAATGATCTTGGAAAACTTGATTGCAATCATAAGACAATAGAATGAACTAAGAATTATAAACAACTCAAGAAAGCACATTCATCATAGCATGACAAATTCACATGGACATTGGTTTGAAAAGCTTTGAAATCATAATAAAATTTATCATTGAAGATCCTAGAGTGGAAATCATTATTGTTTGTGATTAGAGAAATTGAGGTCGTGGGCCTCCTCAATGTAGTAGCAAGGAAAGATAAACTTGGTTGAGCAAGAAAATAGTTTCAAACTCAAGCATGTAATAGTGATGAAGTTTGTATGTGGTGCATTGTTGTGGAATTTGAGTTCTAAATAGAAGTGGATGACTTCGATTGTTTTAGTGGGTTGTTATAACTACATCTACCAAATATAATCACTATGATACAAAGTGTTAGATTCAAGATAATCTGCACAACTTTCCTCCAATACCAAATTAAGTTTTTATCGATATAATATCGATCGCCACTTTGAAAGTATGACCAAGTAAAACTTATTGAAAAAGATCCTTAATAAAATTATCTATGTATCTCATAACTACATTAAAAAAAGAAATAATACTATTATAATTTATAATTATATTTTATATTCAATATGTTGTAGTGGGATATCATCAATGATGTGTAGTTTGTCCAATTGGATTATAATCCCTTTATGGAAGATGAGTGTAGCATTCATTTTTTTCACAAGTTACAAAGTTTTGATGCATGTTTCCATCTCAATCATTCTCACTTATCAGCTAAATTATTTATCTTCTATTATTATCCCATTTATACTAACTACAAATCCAAAGAAATAATAATCACAAAAAATGGTCAAAAAATTTGTGACAAATATGAAAGAACTAGAAATTGTGTTTTATATAATTTTCAAAATTCCAAGATTGAAAACTCTTCATTGTAGCAATGATTGAAAGAAAACATTATTCAACATATATATTCAGGTCAGTGCGTGTCAATTTCAACATTGATTTTGTTAAATGTTAGTTTTATGATGAATTACAATAATCTTCAATAATAAACTTCAAGCATATCTCTTTTTTGCTCGTAATGGTGTTTATTGTATTTTTTTTAATTCTCTTTAAGATGCCATTTCTAACTCAAACATAACTTATATTTTAAAAAACTTGTCACATGTATTTAATAACTTTATTTGAAAACTCTACCCCCCAAGTATTTTTAAATAAAAAATATTTAGAAAATTTTATTTCACTATCTGGAAGTAATGTTTAGTTTCATTTTAGATTGTTATTTTATTGGTTTTGACTGAAGTTTCATAATTTTTTGATTCATTTTTTGTATGAAACATTTAAATAATAATTCCTACTTTTGAATAATAAATATTTTAGTAATAACTATTATCATTTTTTATATATTTTGCTATGTTCTTTTAAATCATATAATAAGTATATCACTTTATTAGGCTAGTCAAATATGCATGTGTTAGAAATATTTATTCAAAAATGGCATACGAAGTGTTGGGAATACATATTCACTTATTAGGCCACCGTAAGATGGGATCACTCTTACATTAATCAAAATTTATTTCCATATTAACAATTTAAATACTTGACAACTAATAAAAAATTTAACTATTTTTTTAATCATTGTACAAATTACTAAATATTCAAACATGAGAAACATAAATACATATAGGAACTCTCTTATATTATGTATAATTCAATGAATACATGTTACATCATACATAATTATATATAAAAAAAATGAAAAAGCATACTTAAAAATTAAACTAAAAACAAATTCATAATATCATTAATAATAAAAACATATATATTTTCTTAATACCAATGGTAACCTTAAATGAAAAATTAGAATCATTGGTGATGAGGTTATCAAATAATTCATTTAGTTAATTATTCACCACATATAGCATGGTGTAATCTTTTGAAAATATATTCTCAATCTCTAAGTTAAAGAAGTATCATCAACATCATCATCATCATTGTCAACCAAGCCATATCCCAACTATTTAGGGTTGACTATATGTATCTTGTTTTTGCAATCAACTTGGGTAAAAACCATATCTACCCATAATCTTTTAGTTGTTAAATCATTGTTTATAATTTTTATCAAATTTCTTCCAATACTACTATTTGGTTTGCCAGATACTAAAAAAAATATTTATTTTAGTGATTATTTATGATATGATTATATCTAAATAAGCTATAAAATGAATAATTTCACTAAATTATGATCTCTGATAGATTATAATGAATAGTTATGAAATCGAGTAATTTTTAGGTAAAATATGAAACTTAGTTGATTGTTGAGAAGGAGATGAACGAAAAGTCATGTAAAATCATAATATTCTTTGTATTATAACTTTGTTATATCTCATTGATCTATATGAAAGTTTTAGCATGTATCATTGATCAAAGCTCTATACAAAAAGTCATGGAAATTTTCATTTGCCATAACTTTATTACCTCATCAACATAATTATGTCACTATGCATCACATTCTTTTCCGATACGAAACTTTCTTAGAGTTACTATTTCACTATCTCATTAACTTTAATGGCTATGATATTAATTCTAGATCATAGCAACTATGTACCCTAATATTCCTAAATGCCAAGACTTTTTTCCAAAGTCATGACTTTCTTAGTATAGAACCACCAAGTTAAGGTAAAAGCTATGTCGCTATTCCCAGTGCCATGAATTTTAGTTATAAGAAGATCCAAAAAGCAATATTCAAATCATAACCATTTCTAGGTTTGCGACACTCTGCTCTTGAGGAATGACCAAAGTCATGGCTTATTCCTATAGTCATAACTTTGGGTTATAGAGATGAAATATACAAGTTGCAATTTTTTTCAATGCTGCAATTTAGTATTATAAAGGTAAAAAAATGTATAGTCATGGTTATTTCTAGTATAATGACTATCTAATGCAAGATAGAGACAAAAACTATAGCTTATACCTAGTGTTTGATACAAGAGAGAGATAAAAGCTATAACTTATTCCTAGTACCATAAATTTGTATTTTAGAGACAAAATATATAGTTGTGATCATTCCCAATGCTACATTCTCAGAGCCTTGACTTTGTATTACAATTTTGAAAAGGCAAAGCTATGATATTTTTAAAGATAGAAAGAGACCAAAACTCTAACTCATTCTCAGAGCCTTGACTTTGTATTACGAAGATGGAAAGGCAAAGCTACTATATTATTTAAAAGTCATAGCTTTCAACTTAAATTCAAACTCAATCATTCAAGTATAAAAGAAAAATGTGTAATTTTAAAAAGGATTCTAGGACATGAGAGCAAAAATGAAAATCTAGGGTTTAGGAGTACAATTTTTCATAACATTGGGAGAGATCAATGAGTAAAGGGGTGATGTAATGTATAAGCATAAACCTTAAGGTAGCATGAATTTCAACTCACCTTAGGGACAAACCAAGGTGCATGACCAAGTATTGTGAATTTAGGGTTTATTCCAAGATACTTTTGAGGACTATCATTGTGAATCAAAAATTCCACAAAATATATCTAAAATTGTCTCATGTAAATTCCTCTCCGATATCTAGCTAAATTTAGGTCTAGAATATTATATTTTATTTTGTATATTAGATGCTAAATGAATAATTTTAATGTTTTGATTTTGTTATTGTTTGGATATTTATGAATATGATAAATAAATAATGAACTAAAATTAGGGTTTTACTATTGGTGATTTTATGTATTGTATCATAGTATATGGTGATAGGTAAGTAATGAAGTACACTCAAATATAATAGTATGAAAGAAGTTACAACCCTTCCAATCATGATTTAGGTGACAAAACCTATATCAAAATCTAATATTGAGATATACTAATTATGCAATTATGAAATTTATGAAACTAAAAGTATGAATATTTTTATAAGAAAATATATTGTACATATCTTAGAAGAACTAACCCTCAATTAATATGAATAATTTATAGAATTTTTTAAAAAGGTTTCACCTTTAGTGTGAAAGTTACATGTTATCATGAAAGATGATAACATGTAAGTCATGAGACAAGTATGATTGGAGGCGACTCAAAAGGTGGCAATAGTCTTGTTAGTTACTTTATATTATATGATTACTACCATTGATATTTAAATAAAAATATATGTTAATTGTGTAAGTATGACACTTACAAAGTTAAAAGTAAAAATACTTTTACTACATCAGATTATATCTATATGATATATGAGATCAAAAAATAAAAATGCACATAATAAACAACCATCATGGCTAGTTGACGTGTAACCTAAAAGATATGGACTTATAAATGACTCTTGAGCAAAGATTATATAATATGGCTTTGTAGAAATGGATCGGTAGAATTTTATATGACTTGGTAGAATTGGATTTAATATGGCTTGGTAGAATTTTAAGATGATTTAATAAAGTACTTAGGGAATAACTGTGGGTGGATTATCATTTGGTATGTAAAATATTGAATATTACTTGTTATTTTTTATGATATTTATGTTGTGTTTGTCTAAAAGATGGTTTGATTTGTAATGATTTCATAAAAATTAAGATTTTAAGGATTTTAATGAATAATTATGAAATTGAGAGTTTTTAGAGTGAAATATATGACTTGGTAGAATTGTGGCTAGAAGGGGAACAAAATTTTATGCAAGTCATAGCATATGATATGCTATGACTACATTATAACTGTGGGTACTTATATATTGATTTCGATATTCATTCTTAGCTAAAACTATTCACACATAATTATGAAAATCTTTGTATATTATGACTATATCACCTTACACTATAAGAAATGATGGAATCAGAAATGCCCAATTCCATTTCTAATTTCATCACAATGTTCAAATAGTGATGTAATTAGAAATGGAAAAAATTCATTTCTAAAGTACTTTCTAAATTTTAGAAATGGACAATGCTAGGGCATTTCTAATATAAGTGGTTGACATTTTTGGTCGTTAAAATTAGCAATTGAAACATGATCTTGGATTCCATCACTAATTTAGTGATGGGAAAAAATAGAAACACAAGATCCATTTCTAAATGAGTGACAAAATAAAATATAAATGCAAGATCCATTTCTAAAGTAGAAACAGATTTAGAAATGCCTTTTTCATTTCTTATGTTTACAACATGAACATGTCATATTTGTGTTGTTTTTGTATGATGTATATAATATTTAAATACATATAGAATCCATATAACCTGCAATCAAATAAGCACATCCACATATTATTCATCAAATAACATTTACATAATATCCACTACAGATACACATTCATAACTTAATTAAAAAAAACAATAACACGAAAACCATAATTTCACAACAAAAAACTTGTATTGCAAAAATAAATAACACAACAGCACAAACAACTGAGTTCTTATCGCTGTGAGTATTATGCTCTAGTAATCTGGATAGATCCTCTTTAGAATGATGAAAAATAGATGATGCATCTACCAACTTGCATATTATTTTTTCCATTATCAAAATATTCTATTTCATTTCCTATTCACTTTTCATTTTTTCTTCCTGTCTTTTCTTTCCTTCGACCTCTCTTTTTTTTTATTTCTTTTATTTCCTTTTTAATTTCTTCATTCTTTTGTTGCATATCTTCATTCTTTTGTTGCATATCTTCATTCTTTTGTTGTATCTCTTCATTCATTTGTTTCATCTCCTCATTTTTCCTTTACAATTTATCATGTATTTCTTACATCTCCTCTCTCAACCTCTCATCAAATTTGTTATTGTAATTGGAAGGTGATGATAAAGAACTATAAATAGAATCTAGATAAAATATAGATGCATGGGTACCAAGACCATACACTCACCTTTTTTTTGGCTCTACTCCAACATCCTAAAGGTAAATATGTGCAACATCAATCTCTAGCACCTCTGTTACGGTAAATATAACTCATCATTAATATATTCAGATAAAATATATACCAGCACAAGAACTATCATCGCCCTATTAAAAAATAACATTTGAAATAAAGTTAGTCATTACATTTAATAAATCCATATATAATAACTCATTAGTTATGGTAAAATAATATACTTGAGTTTGCATATTATTTATAGTAGATACCAAAAAAAAACAATTTTTTTACATTATTTCTTTTATTAATTGCAATTTATTTATGACACTACAAGTATAATTTGAGAAACTCACTTTAATATCATTTGACCACTTTTTTACAAATGATCCATCTTTTTTCTTGTGCATTCGCATGAATACTTCAAATAATATTGGTGGATGTCCCAACTCAGCCTTTTGAAAATAAATGATAGTTACTATTAAGTTACATGATACATTGTTAGTTGTCACACAAATATTATCATTTACATTCTAAAAATTTAAATAATAACAAAATATGAAAGGCAATTATACCAAATTTGTTGAATGTTAACATATCGTCTTTGAACCTCCCATATGTTTTAAGGGTCATGATATATCACCCTTCTCTAATCAATGATTGTGTAAAGTCATATGGGACAAGGCCTTAAACTCCTCAATATTCCAGTATTCCAACCACTTAATCCAAATATTAAGTGGAACACTATTAGACTTTGCATCTTTACCATACTTTTTTCTTTATTTGTCAACCTTGTCATTATATCTAACACTTGCCACGTGTTTCCATTAGACCACCAAAGTGTTATTCAATTTGTATTTTTTTTTTTGCAAAAACCAAATAAAATAATAATATATTCTAATGTATTTATTTTAACAGTTAATCATACTAGACCAAAAATTGAAAAATAAGTAAATACATGAAAATAGTACCTCAAATTATTTTCAATAGAATTCTTTCATAGTTAGGGGCATTTTGCTTCACTTTAAACACTCCATAAATAGATTTTCCTTAAATATCTCTCTAATTGTATGAGAAGCATAAGGAATTAACTTATAAGTAATTTAATATCAGCATGTACATATACATATAAACAAGATACACCAATGTTTCTACTACTAAGTTAATATTTAATTCATTAATATTTATTATCCAAAACTTTATAATATAATTATTATTTTAATTCTAAATGATATATTCGATAAGTAGCAAAATCATACTTTGTTATTAATTTTAATTATCATACTTCAAACATTATAATTTACTTATTATTCATTCATATTTATATTACATTTTGTTCAAATGAAAATAATGAAATATGATAATACATGCATGTAGTAAATTTAAGAAAGCTATGTATTGTTTATTGTCAATTATGTGACGAATGAAAATTTTCTCATAACTTGGTATGTAAATTATGGATGATAAATATCCTGCCATTGTCAATGTTGCAATACTAATGCATTAGCCTCCTAAGATAAGTGAGAAGAAGCTATCAATACTTTCTAGTGCAAAATGAAATGAAAATGGAATATTAGTGGCAGTCAATCCGTGTCTATCATGATGAGGTGATACCAATATATCCTTTGTACGTGTAAGATAATTCAAAAAGATATTTGTAGTATTGTTATCACTAAATACATGTAGATTTCCTCCTCCATGAACTATTAGTTGACTTCCTCTACCCCTACCCATATATTGAGATCCTCGGCCACTTGAATGGTTACCACTCATGCCTAAATCAAGTTATATAAATATCAAAATATATAGAGATAATAAAAACATGTTATGAAAATATCATAATAATAAAACATAATGATAAAAACATTAACATTCAAAAAAGCAAATAAAAAATTTTCATTCAACATCCAAATTGTAACAATTACAAAATAAGCAAGACAACATAACATAACAATCAATAAATTTCTAGTCATCATCAAAATTTTCTAATAAATCATCTCCATCTACATATTCATTATCATTTGATTCTGTAATTAATTCCTCTTCATTATCTTCTTTAACATGGTCATCATCAATTTCTAATTCGTTTTCACATTCACAAAACAATGTTTGAAGCCCATTATCTGCCGCATGAATAATTGGATGAAGTTTCACATTATTCTTTTGAAATGAGGATACACGCGATGAAGTGATGATAATATCTTTTTCAACATCTTCCATAACTAATCTAGGTTTTATTTTACATATTGCCCACCAGCCACAAGGATTTCTTATTGTGATTGGATAAGCAGTGTAACACGCTTGTTCGGCTTATACCACAATAATATATAGCTTCGTTCTTACAATAATATTATTTATGGTGCACATAAAAAAGATTGTATTGATGATGAATTCTAGTACATAGATTTGGAATAGGATCAAATCATTCACACTTAAATAGAATTGTCCTCTTAATTGGTAAAATAAAATACTCCATGTGTAAAATTTTAATTAGTCGACTAAGAAAATAAATAGTTGATGCAGTAAAGTTAGACCCCTTGATGCATAAACCACTATTCATTGCAGCTCTATTTAAATCATATTTCTAAGTGTAAATTTATATCCATTTACATAATGCATATGATATGTCTGTACATTTTATAATGATCCTTTTGCAAGAATATTCATTTTTTATTACATATATTTGATGAAAAAAATTATACCTACAAAATGATAAAAGAAAAAATCATGTAATGGTGCATATAAATTTTTAGAACCAAGAATGATATGTTATATACTGACAAAGTTTTCAAACCAAATTATAAAATATTTGTTAAGTTTTGCATCAATTGAATCGCCATCAATATGTGGTTCTCTTTACCTTACTTCCATCGCATAGATTCTTTAATATAAGGTGTAATATTAAAGATATTTTAAATTATTTTAAAAATAAATCACATACAATGACAAAAAAATAAGAATATAAAATTATTATAAATCTTACTTGATATAAGGTATAACTTTCTCACAGTTCAACAAGATGTATGTGTGTACAACATGATACTCTTGGTCATCCAAAAAATATCTTGATGTTGCTCTACCATACGATCAACCCATATATGTAAAAATAGAAAACATATCATTTTCTTATGATCTATCTCTCATACCATAAATATTATTTGGTGATAATTTTTTTTGTGAATTATACAATTGTGACCGAAAGTAGTATGCACAAAATGTTGAAGCCTCTTCAACCAAGTAGGTATTAAATATTGATCTTTTTACTCTGGCTTTATTTTGAATATTATTTTTCAATTTTCTAAGATATCTAAAAAACATATTTATTAAAAAAAATATTCATCAGATACATTTAAATTTTTAGATTAACAAGTGAAAATTTTATAACTTCTCGAATGGATACAACCATTTCTATTGCATAGGGCATACTATCATGGATTCATAAGATATCTATCATGATGTTATTCTTTGGTAACAATTTAAATAACAACTATCATATTTCATCAAAACACTTTTCTAAAAAAATAATATTGTCTTTAAATTCAATAGTTTAGTCATCGTAGATAAATTTGAGTAGCTATATGGATTACCTAGCCAAACTTCTTCTTCTGAAGCTTCAGCATTTCATAAAATTATTTTACCGATGATATTAGGATATCATCAATGATATCCTAATTTAATGAATGGCCAATAACATTCTTCAATATCGCATATATGCATCTTTGTGATTTGATCATTTCATTGCAACATTTGAATCAAAACTTTAATGTACATAATTTTATCATATACATAAAACTAAATATTTGATATTTATCTGTATTAGATGAAATTGCATTAAGTAAGCAAAAAAAAAAATTACAATATCATAATTCTTGATTTTTAAATTAATAATTTGTACTAACTAATAAAACAAATATATTTTATATAAAAAGAAATCCTAAAACCCCATAATATCAATACATTTAAATCTGTCAATAAAAATGATTAAAAAGGTCAACTATAGATAGAGAACATTGATAAATTAATAAGGATATTTACTAATTCATATAAAGCATATAGTATAAATAGTTATCTGCTAGCAATGACATATAATATGCTTTTTTATAATATTAAATAATAGGAGGAATTATTTATTTTATTACACCTTTAGTGAAGTATAGATCAACCAACTCTATACATTTTAAAATGAGTTTCTAATTTTTTTTAGTTGTTCAATTGTATGTTACGTTTCAACCTCCCAATTACATATTCTCAAAATTTTTTTATGTTATTCATTGTTATTACACTTAAAATTTTAGTATTTGTTAAAATACTTATAAATTATTCATTATTAAAGTTGTGTCATTAGTATAAGTTGTTATTTTAAAAATTATTATATTTGAACTAATCCTAGTAAGCAAACTAAGTCCACATTAATTAGTATGATCAAAACTATATATAAATACTAAAACGCTCAAAAATTTTATACCTCAATTAGGTAACACAAAAATTTAACAAATCTTAATATGTAAAAAATATATAAAATATATAATTTATCAATTAGAATGATATTAATTCAACAAAACAAGAAGAGAGAACCCAATAAGAATGTTAGATATGAAACAAAAAAACTATAGGTAACAACAAAACTCACAAAAAATATAATTTTAGAATACAATATATATGGATTAAATTGAAAAACAAGATTTGATACCTCAATTATAGATGATTAGCACGATGATATATAATTAGAGGAAAAAAATTCTAAAAACAAATCGGCCGAACTTGGAATCGAAATTAAAAAACCCTAAGTGCTAACTTTTTTTTTAAAGTTTCGAAGTGTTCTTCGATAAATTAATTATTATAATTTAGCAACGAAATTTATTTTCATTTCTAAATTTGCAATGAAATTTATTTTTATTTCTATATTAACAATAAAATATTACTCTATCGCTAAATTTTTTAAAATGAAATAGTGATAGATCGGCAAAATGTTTCATGTTTAACAATGAAAATTATTACCGTCACTAAAAATAGAAATAGATAGTATTCCGTTTCTAAAAGAACATAGAAATATAAATTTACATTACTAAATACCATGCAAGCTATCCAACCACCACTGTATGTCATAATTAGCGACAGAATTACACAAATATATTATAATCCATTGCTAATTAGCGATGAATTTTTTTCTCGTTTCTAATTTTATTATAATATGTCATTTACATTTCTAATTCATTTTAATTTCGTTCTTAATTTTAGAAACGAAATTAGACATATCTAATTTCCATTTCTAATTGTCTTTTCTTATAGTATATATATAGACATATATAAATACTTATATATGTGTGTCTATATAGACACACACACACACACGCGCACATATATATATATATATACACAAGTGCACACACACACATACATGTGTGTGTGTGTGTGTGTGCGTGTTAATATCTGTGTATATATAGAGATATATAAATATTTATGTGTGTATGTATATAGATATAAATATGCATATATTTGTGTGCTTGTATATGTACATGTTTATATATATATATACATATATATTTATTAATAAATAAATAAATATGCACGCACACACACACACGCTTTGATAAACAAATTGGAGCTTGTTATGGATTGTTGTGAGTATTTCATCTTTGTGAAAGTTTCCTTACATAAATTCATTTTTGAATTTAAAATTAAGATTTAATTTTTTTTTTTTAATTTTTGAGACAAAATATTGATATATTTCAGTATACCAGAATTAATAACTTTCGATTCTAATACAAATTTTTAATTATTTTATATTTTTATGTACCAAAACACAAATATCTCAATACTCATTAATGGCATCATTTCAGTATGCCAAAATAAGTATCTCATAATTTTGAAGCCTAAGCTCCATGAGTGTTGTGCCTGAGGAGTTCACAGACCGTCTGCCAAAAACTGAAAGGCAAGGCAAACAAATAAGATTTTTTAAATGTCAATTCATCGGTTTCTCTCTCTTACTCCATTAGAAAGAGCATAAGCTAGTTACTCCTTCCTTTTCCAATCTCCACTATTGCCCCCTGTTTTATGGTCAAGCCGTATTCCTGTGATCTGAATTTCTTTGGATGCGGCTTTACACATGTCATATACTGCTAGGGCTGCAGTGGTGACAGCCGTCATGGCTTCCATTTCAACACCAGTTTTTCCAGTTGACGCGGCTTCTGCTTCAATTTCTACACAGCATTTCTTTGAATTCAGCAACAAATCCACTCGAACATGAGATAGTTCGATATTGTGGCAAAGTGGGATAAGGCTGCTTGTATGTTTTGCTCCATTAATGCCTGCTATTTTTGCCACTGTAAAGACATCTCCTTTTGCCAATTGGTTTTGGAGAATCATATCATGCACTTTCTTGTCTAACATTACCTTGCAGCTAGCAACAGCAGTTCTTTTAGTAGATTCTTTAGATGACACATCCACCATTAGTGCTTTTCCATTGGAGCTTACATGGCTTAACCCAGCTTCATTTCTGCTCGTTTTTTGGAATAAATAATATTGTTCATCATCTCGATCTGCCAAGCCTTTACTGAATAATATAGAGTGATGGCCATAATCTAAGTTTTCTTTTGCAGTAGTTGGGGATTTATTATCTGAAGCAGTAAGTCCTCCAGAAAGGGGTTCCCCAAATAACATTCCCAGTTCCTACAACATTTGCATTGCCTGTAATTATCTGTTGGCAAAAATCCAATGGAGCAAGATGGATAATCTACAATGGAGATTGATCCACACACCACAAAATATTTGCAAACAAACAAACCATATAGCTGTTGCAGTTTCAAATTTGGTTCAACTTGTTTTAGCTTACAATTTGTTCTTTCTCTGTTTTTTATTTCATTATGGATGGAGCACCTAATATTTGGGCTGCTCAATTCAATTGACCCATTGTATAAGGTCATCATTTGTACATTATTTCGTATTAAGTTTTCTATTGATGTTTGAATATTTTCGGCATAATTTCGTCAATATATTACAGCCTAAACTATTAGGAATTGCAGACACTAGAATCCCTAGAGGGAGAAAGGGATATTGCACAACAAGCAATAGTGCACGTGTGCATTGTAGATTGCCAAAGAAGGTGCACTGAAGTGCATCCCTTCGTCATACATTCGCTGAATGTAATGCTCGTTAACACCCACTACATTGATGTCATGATGCACTGTGTGTGCAACAAGGGCGCATCATGCAAGTGGATATTATTGGTGTGTGCATAAATCATAGTCGACTGCAGTGGGGTGTATAGTGGTTAGGCTTGGTGGGTAGTGATCACCAATGCAGTGAGTGCGTGAACCCTGATCGGGTTCATTGTTGGTGCATAGTGGTTCAGTGTTGTGCACCATGTGTGCAATGTGGTGTGTAGTGGATGAAGTGGTGTGCACAGTGGATGCACTGGGGCATTGTGGGTATCATTTTTGTAGTTATTTCACACATTTTGATGTATACCACATATTTTGTCATATATAAAAGAAATACAAATTCTGATAATTATTTAATGAAGAATCAGAAATTAGATTATTCATAGTTAGTGATAAAAATTCATAGTAATTTTTAAATCAGAATATAATAAATCACTTGATAAATGAATCACTCAGCAAAAAAATAAAAGAGAAGTGACTACAGATTAATTCTTGTTTTTTACTTGACATGTAATAATAGAGGTGGTAGAAGGGTCATACTGACCCAGCACGGTCTGGTTTTTTGTAGTCCATGCTAGTCATCATGTCAGGGCATGTTGGCTTGGTTTTATAATTGAGTTGAGTTGGCCTGACACACTTTCAAAAGAGGGCATCCAAGCACTACTAGTTGGACCCCAACAACCAATGTGATGCATGTTCAGATCGGGTCAGGTCTGCCCTACATGGCTCAAGCTCGGCCTCGCTTGGGTTCAATCCATGTAGCCTGGGTCAGGCCAGATTAGCCTGACCCTGACTTGGTCTTGGTCACTTGGGTCAAAATTGCTCAGGAAGGATCGGCATGCTGGGCAGTGCTTGCCACATGTTTTGCAGCATGCGGGCTAGATTTCCTAGCCTGAAATGACCCAAGCAATGCCATGGGCTGCCTCGAGCATGTTCCAGACATGGTTCCAACCGTGTAGGGCAGTGTATGAGTCAGCTTTCACGGACTACACATATATAAGATACAATATCTTAATTTTTTTAAAATATGATTATAATAGGAGATTAGAGAGGAGTTTGTAAGTCACTATTTATTTTACTCGTTTCACTCGATTAGTTATGTAATTCTTAGAAATTTTTTCAATTAATATTGATATATCAGGGAATGAGAGATAGATGGAGTTGTTGCATGATATTATATTGCTATGGAGATTAAGAGATACTTGAAAGACATTTCAATTTGCATAACTAATAGGTAAACGATGGGCCGCCACAATCATTTTTATTTATTTTATTTACACTATATATATAATGGTTGTGGCGGCACATCAGGTATTCCCATAGAGTGTAAGTAAAACAATAAATAAATTAAAAAAATTAAACTAATTCTTAACACTCTACTTTGAGTTAGTTTGTATATGTCATAAATACAGCTTGCAAAAAAAGAAATATACATGTGGTTCTTTGAGCATCTCCATAAATATGTCTATGATTTTCTTACTAATAAGCAAGTACATAGTAGATATCAAATCATTCGGAGTCTTCTCCCATATGAAAAAAAAAATTAATTTCAATATATTTTATTTGCTCATATAGATAACAAACAAGTCGAGTGGGTAAGGTTCTGCTCAATCATTAGTTATGTCAGGCCAAAGTGTCCGATCTACATGTAGTAAAACATGCGACATGATATGTAAAGGTACCAAATGAGTCATGTTGGGCTTGTATGACTTATTTTTTTAGGTCTATGTAGAGGTATCAAATGAGACAGGTTGGATGGGTCCAGCCCGAGGCACGGCCTAGCTCAGCCATGCCTAGCCCAACATGGCACGGTAAAGGCCCATGCCCGTGCATGTGTCGGGTCTGCTCATGACATGGCTCACACCGTGCCTAGGCCAACTGGGCTAGGAAAGGCCCGATACCATGGCTCGTAGGCATGAATTCTCAACACAAACCGAGTGATGCCCAGAGTCCTGACCTAGTCCCACCCAGAAGCCTGATGCCCAATAGATCCAAATTTTCGTCGAACCCATAACTCAACCCACGATCATTTTTCCGCAACCCCCAGACTCGAGCCCGATAGTTCGAGAAGCTGAAGCTTCTAAAATTTTAGACCGTTCAGGTCAGTTCGATAATTGAACCAACCCAACAGTCCAAAAAAATAAAATATAAATTCAAATCAAAGCCATTGGATTTCGCTTCCAATGGATATGTAGTAGAATCCGATGACTAATGATTATGCTCATTTTTTAATTATAAAAAATTTAAAAAAAAATAAAAAAGAATAATATTTTTTAAAAATATTTTCTTAATCTATAACCCCCCCCCCAACCCATTCTAAAATTTATGTTTTCAATACATAAATTTTTTTTTCTCTCTCTCTATATATATATTAATATATCTCTCTAATTTTCTTTCTCTCAGATTTTTAATTTCAGTTACGAGTTTTTGGCATTTCACTTTTTGGGACTCGAGTGTACTATAAATTGTGATGCACGCAAGATACAAATATCAAAAAGTTAAATTTTATGCATTACAATTTATAGGTATTTTTTTTATTCATTAGTTTTTAAGTTTAAAAGTTTTAAATCTAAAATCTTATTATCTCTAGTCTAGTCTCTCCATCTCCTAGTCCTAACTTCTAATTTGAATTTTTTTAAAAAAACAAATAATAATTTTAATAACAAAAATAAAATAAATTATAATTTAGAAAACGAAATCTAAAAGACCCGATGCTGCCAAAATTTTGATTGTCCCAATTGTCTCAACCCAAATATCTAAAAATTAAAAAAAGAAAAGAACTTCAGTAGTTTGGACTCACTTTAATATGATAAAACAAAAAAATATTAAAGATACCAAAGAAGAATCTATAAAATTCTATTATTATAAAAATATATTAACCTGTAAAAGTTCGTATGTGACTGAGCACTTTAAAAAGCATGCCGAATTATATACCAAAAAATATGGTACATTAGATTCTAGACAAACTCAACTTAGAGGTATGTTTTTTGAGGTTAAATCTAATTCAGTCTCAAAGTTTATCTCATTCATATACCACAACGAATTAAGGAGGAAAGACATGATCAAACTGATCACCTAAAAAACAAAAACACGAATACGAGCACAAAGATATGACACGGCATGATACGGGAACACGACAAATTTCAAAAAATTAGGATATAAATATGACTAGAATACGATATAATAAAAAAAATAAATACAAATATCATCTTTAAAAATAATTTAAATAAATAAAAAAATGCTCAAACATTATTTTTACAATTATTTAAACATAGAAAAAATATTAAAATAAAAGATTAATATTTTCTTTTTAATCAAATAAAATGACTTCCAGTTCAGATTTATCAAAAGAAAGATTTGCAATCTTAAGAATTCTAGTATTCTCAATATTCATTGAGTCAAAATAATTACCTCTAATGTCCCACATTTTAGATTCGCCCTCATTATAGTTTGAAGATTTTGATAGAAGTCGGAGATTGTTATAGACATAACCAAGTCTTCAGCTCTTTGTGATATCAACTTATTTATCTTCATGGAGTGAATAAAATTATATGTGCTCAAATTTTTTTCATAAAATCAGGATAAACAAAGTTGTCCTAATAATTTTAATACTATAGATTGAAACATTGGTACAAATATTCCATAAACAATCCACCAATTAATAGGACTCGCGTACTACCAATCATTAATAGAATTATTACTAAAAAAATTTTCCAAAAATGCCAAAAACATAGTATACTCATCATTTGATTACCTCCTTTCACTTTCATTAGAAAAATATTTTTTACCTTTCTCTTACTATTTCTAAATCTCAATGTGGTTAAACACGATCATGAGACACATCAAGTCATTGTTGACTATAATACATGTAAGTTGAGTTATATCATTATTTATATTTAAATTATCAAAATATATAATTTAAACTCTTAAGATTATATTTACTTCTTTAGCTTTCATTGAATCATCTTCTTTATACATTTCTCATTCTACACTTATCATTAATTACTTCAAGTCTCTTTTTATTGTCTTAAATCATTTAAATATAATAATAGTTGAAATAAAATATATATCAGCCACTAAAAATAACTTTAACTTACAATAATTACTAAACATCAACAATCTTATTACTTGATTTATAATAAAATTCTTGATAAAAATGATATCACTTGAAATTTGAGGTATTCAACCACATTGTTCCATCACATCATCATATTTTGGGTGTGTTGTTGGTGCAGAAATATTTTACAATATAATATTGAGAGTATGAACCACACACGAGATCCAAAAGATATGTCAAAACTTTACTTTCACAATGTGTCTTGCTGTTTTGCAAGCAACAACATTATCAGTTATAACTTGAACTACCTTTTGAAGACCAATCTATTATATAATGTTAATCAACAAATCAACTATAAATACTTATCCTTAGTCTCCCCTTTACAATTTATTGATTTCAAAAACATTGATCTATTTTCAGAGACTGTCATGATATTAATAAGTGATCTTTTTTGAGGATCTGACCATCCATCACTGTAAATGCTCACTCCTTTCTCATTCCAAATTTTCTTGATTGGTTTCAATAGATTTTCAATATTACTTTTTTCCTTCTACAAAAATATTGTTCTTAATACATTATAGCTTGATGGGACATAACCTAAAAGTTAACTTACACTTTTTAAAGGCACGAGCATAATAAGAATTTCTAGTAAAGTAAAAAAATAACCTCCTAGTGTAAAACATTCTAGCTATCTCACTGTCAACTATTTCACATGCACTCATATTGAATATCTTTTCAATTGATCCCATAGACCCTTTTCTCCTTTTTAGATCAATTGTACTAATACTAGAAAAAAAATTCTCAAAAATAAATTTTACAATGCTTGACGTTAGTAAAGAAACTTGCTTAAGATTATATTATTTCATCTTTTTGTTTAGATTCATCGATCATCCTTTGTATTTTAACTAAATTTTGATTCATTACTTTATTATAAGATGTAATCTCAGCCCCTTTAATTTTCAATAAGTGAGTCTTGACTCTATAATATGATCCTTTATATATTTGTCTATAAAATTGTATTAAAAATAATATTTCTTCCTGCTTTTCCTTTATCCAATTTTGCATCTTTCGTGACATATCTTCATAATGGAGCATTATCATCATCTTGAATATTCTATTGATTACTCGAAGACTCAAAATTATAACTTATTGTATTATATAATTCTGTATGAAAAAAAATTATGTATTTAAAATAATCTATATTATTTCAAAATCTAATTAATCTAGTTTTTTTCTCCATCAATACAATTAGACTATTTTCATTATATTTTATATATTTACATATTATATTCATTCACTCAAAATAAATTTTAAAACCAAAATCATTATACTTACATATTATATATTGTATATTTATATATTACATACTACAAAAATCATGCATATTTATATATTTCATCTTTATATATTGCATATTTATTATTATACTTAAAATCATGCATTTAAAATCAAAATAAATTATATTACATACTTCAAAATAATTTATTTATTATATTTTACATATTTATTAAACAATCAATCATAATTAAAAATTAAAATAATAAATTTAAATCCCCTCATGTTACTGCTTCTAAACCCCCTCCCCCCTATTACTACTTCTAGGCCCCCCCCCCCTCCATGTCACTGCTTCATTACTAAGCTCATCGATACTTAGATACCAATTACTGCTCAATCCTATCACATTCTAATAATAAAAATCTTGATATAATACAAAGATGTAAATCATACGAGTTCACACATCCTGTACTATCTAGTATGATATGGGATCTATGACTCTTAAGGTGTCAAGCATAGCAATGAAGTTTACTTTTTTTGTTGCAGTGAATATAATTTCAGATAGAAAATCCAAAATACAGTCAGATATTATTAAGGTATTAGCATGTTTGAAGGATTAGAAGAATTTGAGTTTGGATATCCATAATCATGCTAAGACTGCAATAAAAGCGAAGGAGTTGGTTGTTGATGATAATCCATGTGATATTGATATTGAGGATGATTTGATGATTGATAAAGTTAATGATCAATAGATTGAAATACTGATATCTGATATTACATTTACTAATTTATATTTTATTTGTCCTTGTTTATTTTTTATTTGTGATATTACTTTGAGTTTAAAGATTAATGCTTAAATATTAAGTTTTTATGATTTTACATTTTTGCATTGGTTTTTATTCATATTTAAGTTTTATTAATTCATACATATTTAGTTTTGAATTTTTAGTTGTTTATTATAATAAATAAACTTAATTTTTTATTAAATATAATAAAATAAAATTTTTAAAATTAATTATTAATTTAAATTTAACAATTAACTATTAATATTAACTAAAAACTATTTAGATATATAATTAAATAATTAATTTTTAAAGTATATAATTTTTTAATATTCCGAATTACAATTTAAAATAATTAAAAAATTAAAACTCAGCCCGAATGAACTAGAACTGGCGAGTCCAGGCTCGGCCCAACACGGCATGGTTATTGTACCATGTCATGTTAGGCACGGCCCAATGGCCAGGTTGGACCATCTAAAATCAGGTCGAGCCGGGCTAAGCCATCCTATTTGACACCTCTAAGTCCAAGCATGTCGCCATGCCTTGTCTAGCATGACACAGTTTGTAGCATAAGTCATGCCATGCTAGTACAATTTTAAAAAATGACAACCCATCACATCATGTTTTCCTTCATGACCACCTAGGTCATGCTAAATCATGTTGGGTCAAGTCAGGTTATGTCAAATCCACTATGATCGAGAACCATACATGTCTCAAACTAATGTTAATTTGGGTTAGCCTTGTTTAGTCTAGGTTAGCTTGGATCATGTTCAGGCAAGTTTAGGTCAAGCCCAGGCATGATTCAATCCAAGCTAGCTTGTATTGGCTAGCCGGGCCAAAATCAGCGTACATGAGCCAACATGTCATGTCATCTCATGTTGTATCTTTTGTAGTATACATGCCAAAATTCCTGGTTTGACATCATTCAAGGCATGGTTCTAGTTATTTTGGGTCATCCCACGGGTGAGTTTTTGTGGGTTGTGTCATGTAGTGGATTGTATCCTACCATTGGCCACAAGTCCATTTAAACACTTCCACCAACATGTCAGCTCATGTGGATTGGTTTTGACCCATGTGATCAAACCAGGCTAGACTTGACTTAATTTAAGCTATATTACATCAAACTCAGATTAGTGCTAGCCTGGACCAAATTATCTTAGCTTAGATTTGATCCAAGCTATCTTAGATCTGGCACAAGCTAGCTTAGAATATCCTAGACTAGCTTGAACCTGACCAAGGCAAGGCTGAGTCGGTCATGTTGGGTAGGCAGGACCTGGCATGACTCGGCACAACTTAGGTATAGGATAATGAGCTATGTTGGGTTGTGCTTTTTAAGAAGCATACTAGCATAAAATGACTCATTTTCAAAACTAGGTAGGCATGGTTCAACATAGTCCATGTGGACAGCAAAAAAATAGATCGAACCAAAGGTGATCGGCATGCATGTCACAATATGCTGCATGACATGATTCGACACTCACACCCAGATGACCAAAAAGCTAGCCTGCACAAGACCTGAGCTAGCCTAGATCAAACCAACCTAGCTTAGACTTAATCTTGACTAGCTTTGAATGAACTAGACTAGCTTGGACTCACACCCGACCAAAATGAGGTTGAGCTTGGTCATGTCAAGCAGGTATGACTTGGGCAGCCTGCAAGCCAACAAGCTATGATGGGTTGCCCTTTCTAGAAGTGTGTTGGCAATGCACAACCTAGTTTCAAAACTAAGCAAGCACAACTCAACACAAAGACCTATGTGGGCCACACAAAAAAAGGTCGTGCCAACTTGGCATGACCCATTTATCACCTTTATTTGCTCATTGAATGTCATATTTGCAACAATGTGTCACATTATCTAATTATTAAAATAATATCCTAATTTTGTACTCAATCTTATATTAGATTTGAAAATAATAGTTTACTCATTTACTTTTTTAAAATATAATAGTACCTACAAAAAAATTTAAAACCCTATAAAGGATTACTTCTCTTTTAATTGTTAGAGCTCAATTAAAATTTGACTTGACCTAGGTTGTGAGAATGGAATCTCACATATGTCCTTAATCTCTGAATGACATCTCACATATAAAAGCTCTTTTCATAAATCTAAGAAGCCATAAGAATTATGTTCATATGAATCAATTAACAATATAGTGACATCTAGCTTGGTTGCTATTATATAGTTCATATTTTCTATGATTATTCAATATCTCATAAAATCAATTGAAGAATTGATATATATGAACAAGTCTATACTCAGATCAACTAATGGGTCAATTAGTATTTATTTTATCATTCCAAGATCAAACAAAATATATAAACCATATATTATTTATAAAAAAAAATTATATCTCTTGAACATTAAGTATCCTACCTATTTGTCTAAAATGTAGTATATAAAAACAATTTTAATGGTTCAACTAAAATATATTTAATTGATTATTTATTATAATTAGAATATTATTAACCCCCACCACTAATATTACATGTCATTCTCTTGGCTCATATCGATATAGATAAGAATAGTGAGCACATCTTCAAGGTTACAAATAGTGAGCACATTTTCTAAGGTTAAAAATAGTGAGCACTAAAGATAACATGCTAACTTATACGCTAGATTGCTTTTAATCATAGAAAACTTTTCATAGTCTATACATCATGCTTTAAAATACTTGAAATAGTAAAACATAATAATTATTACATTATTATTTCTTCCTTAAGATCATTATGTAGATATATATTTCTCATATTTAACTGATATATAATCCACCTGTGAGAAATATCAATAGAAAACAACTTGATAATAATCATCTTGGTCACAATGAAAAATATATTCCAAAACTTCATATCACAAGTTTGCATAAATATGATGACTATCAACATGACTTTTAGCCAATCATCTTTTTCTTGAGGTTTAATTTTCACCCTGTACAATCATCTGTCTCACTATGGGATTACTTGAAGATTTTAGAATTATATCTTATTTATGATTGAAATTGACTATACTCAATTCATCTAAAATAAGTTACCATCATCCAATATAGTATCTTGAAAAAAGCATGGGAAAATCTACAATTATCAAGAAATGACATAAAAACATAATAAGTCATGCTAAGGAGGGAGTAAAAGGGCAAGAGAACACACCCTTGATTCTATCATATAACTAGAATGTCCAACTCACCATCTTGAACTAGACCAGTTGATGTGGTAGGAGACTTGTCTAGGGAAAATTATAAACATATTCGCCTAGTACATACCTTTAGGATTGGATCATTAAGTCTCTCAATCTTTATTTTTCTTTCTTAAGAATACTCACATCTTATATCATGCGGTACACTCACACCAGGCACATCTTCTTGACACAGCTCTAGGAGAAGTCTCATTATAGTTATGAAAAAAAAGTCATTATTTTCATTAAAATTAGTTTAGCTAATAATATTAGATATAAAAGTAAGATTAATTGTTAATATGTGAGGAGTAATAGTTGGATAAGAAAAATAATACTATTATTATAGTATTCAAATGTACATTCTCTTGGATCGAATCTTTGAAGAATAACTTTTCCTCAAAGAATATTATACATGTATTCATAATGATCATTACGATGTTGGTGAGTAGTATATGTATACAATTATGAATACTCAAGTATATGGAAAAGATGTACTTAATGATATGAGTAGCTATTTTCTATTTTCATGGAGAGTAATCTTGGATAAAACAAATCTTGAGTGAAATATCAAAAAATCTCTCAAAGATATAATAGTTAATATGTGATACGACTTAGAAGAATAAAAGATGTCAATCAATTAATTAAGAAGTTAGTGATTAATAATATTTCTCCTCAAAAATATCTAAAAATATTTCTACATAATAAAAGTATCCTAATAATTTTAATCAAATATTAGTTTTTCCTTTCACCATCTTATTTTATGCAAATAGTATCATCTCAATATATTTGATGAATCATCTCATATTCCTCAAAAAAAATAAGAAAATTAATAAAAAATATATTTACAAATATTATCCTCTATCCACATTCTAATATTATAATTAATTTAAATTTTTATTCTTTCATAAAATTTTAATAAATAAAAATAAAATATAATATTTTTCTTGAAAAAACAAACTATTATTAGCACAATAATCAATACAAGTAATAAATTATCTCAAGTTATTATATATAATCATCTTATAGGATCCCTAATTATTTAAATGATTTATATTAAATGAATCTCTCCTAATATCAACTTAACATATAGAATAGGAAACTTTTGTATATATTTTTTAATAGATATATCTTACAATCAATATATGTCACTCACATGATATTTTATTTAATAATAAATATCAAATCCAAATATTTAGAGGGTGGCTCATATGAATGACAATATAGTTATATATGTGTGAGTATCTCAGTTAGAGCCAACTGCTAACATTGCCCAAAAAAAAAGTTTGAAATACTTTTTATAAGTAAACATAACATCTTCGACATGTATGAAGATCCAATCTAAGTTGATCCAGTAGCTTGATATATAGTCTATAAACACTGATATATCTTTGATGAATCAAATATAATGGCTAGAGCTAACATATGCCACATCGATATGAAGTCTTTAACCTTCTTGTACATGTAACATGCATCAAATATATTAGAAATACTGAGATAATTAATTATCATAGATATACTAGTAATCATATATCGATCATCAACCACTCATTTGACTCAGCTTGAGGTGACTCATCTAATCTGCCACATCATAAATGGGGTGTGGGGAGGAGGACGAGTTGGAGAAACATTGATGTGGCAGAGCACAGGGAGGGTCACCCCGTCCCTACCTCACCCCATCGTCATGCCTAATATGTGGGCTATAATTATTTTTTCAAAAAAAAATATTTAAATTTATACATAAATTCAAACTATATATTATTCGTTCTATAACTTTTGATTATGCAATATCATTTTATATAACTTCTAGTTATATGATATAATTACAAAAAATTAGGAATCTTATGCATAGTTTTTGACTATGCATTTGTATTTTTGTAACTTCTTATTATACGTATACATAGCTTCTAGTTATATATTTATACTTTTGTTCCATAACATTGAAATATGAGCATGCAATGAAATAAAATACATAAATTAGAAAATAAATATATATAACAAAAAATAAGGTTCATTGCTCAGCTTTCAAAAACATTTTATAATATTTTAATTCTCTATAACCTCTTCTAAATATCTATCTTCAAAAAATTCTTCTACAAGGTTTATATTCAGTTTAAACTCATGGTGATTAATTGTTACAAAAGAAACATGACAATGAAAAAGTTATCAATTATATATTATTGATTTCAATCTCTTATTTATAAGAGTAAATAAATATCAAAATTAAATATATTTTATACAAAAACAAATATAAATATCTTCATGTATAACTACAATGTATTAATGAGTAAATAAGGGATAGTTTGTGGCCATCCGTATTATTTATAATGCTAGCAGCAACAAACTGAACCTAAAAATTGAACTCTAGTCATTATTCGATATTTCCTTGTTTGATTTATTTTTATTACTTTAAAATTATGATTTCTTCCTCATCGACGCTCCTGAGTTTCTATCCTTTAACAGCAAGGATACCAGGACAAACGGCACATATAAGATCACGCTTAAAGACAAATATCAACAGATCCCCAAGACCCATAAAATTGCCGAATTGGCCAGAGAAAGGGTAAAAATCACAGTTGAGCTCCAAGAAATTCTTTTGAACTAACTGACGTTTAGAGGGAAAAACGATGCAATTTGTCGATTTGAGCATCACGCAGAGAAACAACGGTAGATCTTGCCTGATTCAGCTCGGCAATAGCACATGTAAGATCACAGCTGCTGCTGGTACCGAAGAACCTTCTCCAAGGAGTCCCACAGAGCTCACGGACCGCCACTAGAGAAAACATGACGTCATCGTAGAAATCACGTCCGCCACCGTGTGTCTGGGTACAGCGCTCAGCCGCATGTTAAACTAGAAGTGTCAAACAGTTAGCCCGAAAAGGCCTGCAGAACATCTTGGTTCAGCCGAGGCCGGCACAATATAGTCCAATACCGTGTTTGGTCTGAGACAGTACCCGGTCCTGGACCTTGCTGGCCCGTGGCACAGTTTAGGACGTGTCAAACGGGCCGGGCGGTCCGGCCCGGCCCGTTTTTTTTTTTTGAGCACGGGCGTGTTTTCGTGCCTGCCCCGGCACGGTTTAAAATAGCCGGACCCGGCACGGCCCGCTCGGGCCCGGCCTGGCCGTACGGGCCGAACCAGGCCGTTCGGGCCAGTAAAAAAAAAATTTCTTTTATTAATTATTTTGTTTTAATTTTTATTTTAATTATATAAATTATTAAATTATATATAAAATTATAGATAATGTATAATATTATATATTTATAATATGAATAATGTTATAATTTATTAAAATTACAAAGTTAAAATTTTTTTTATAATGTAATATAAAATTTGTTTAAAATTTATTAGAATTATAAAATTGAGTTATAAATTTTTAAATGAAAAATTAAAACAAAAAAATAAATAAATCAATAAATTATATTAAAAAAAATTAAAAAGTAAAAAAAACATAAGTAAATCAAATGAAAAATGATCAATCAGCCATTAGATACCGAACTAAACAAATACAAGTTTCAACGTAACATATAAATAAAGCGTACAATCAATAAAAAACAAAATATTAAAATCAAAAAACAGTAAATCATCATCAATCATCAACAGTATATCATGAGCATTATCAGCCGCAACATCGTGATCAGTATCATATGGATCATTATCATCAGCAATCAACTCCTCCGCTATCGCAGTGGATGCGGCTACAATCCATGTCCCAGTCACAGCTCCAGCACGATCATGGATGCTAAACCTCGAATCCTCTCAATCCTTCAAACAAGTTAAGGCCTCAACAATATATGGACGTAATCTCGATCTCCTATCCGAAATCACGTTTACTGCAACAGAAAAAGTAGACTCCGATGCTATGCTCGACACCGGAGGAGTCAGTAGATCCCGTGTCATCCTAGATGGCACGGGAAAGGTGGACTCATATGATTTCTAACACTGTAATATATCAAGATTTTTAGTATCAGAATGTGATAGGATTGAGTAGTAATCAGTATCTAAGTACTGAGAAAGCTCGCTCATATGTGATGGTCCACCCCTACGTTTCCCCCTCGCTTGCTGAATGGAAAAATCATCATCTCTAAACAAGGTATCAATATCTGTAATCACAGTTTCACTATCACCACCACCATACCTAGTATCATAGTATGTGAACAGGTCAGTCAACTTCTCGTGAATGAACCCTTCAGGTGGCCCTTCCAGGTTCATGCACGAGGAAATATAAGTCAGGGTGTTTTCTACCCCTTCCATATTAACCCTAGGGTCCATGCATGCAGCGAGGCAATAAAGAGATGGAACAGTGGATCAGTACTTCAAATACTTGGTTTCCATCTCTGCAACCATATGGCTAAGTGTCGGGTCGGCTCGATACTTCTTAAACATGCTACTAATGTTGCATATGCACCGGAGTGTAATGTAAGTCGTAGACATATAAACCGACGAACACATATTCGTCGTGTCATAAAAAATCTTCAGGAATTTCATAAATGAAATTCCTGAAGCCCAGTTAGTATCGTCAATAATAAGTTTGTCACTCTTACTATTGACATAGTCGGATATCACGTGTTCGTATCCAACACATAATTCTAACATCAGGTACGTGTAATTCCAACGATGTCTCACATCCGATTGAAATTTCTTCTTCTTAAGATTCGGAGACAAACAGAGACTACAAAACTATTGTTGTCGGTGAGGAGTGCGAATATATTTTAATGCATTACGTATATTATCCAATGCGGGGGAACAGACCTTCATACCCGCATGAACAATCAGGTTAATCACGTGACACATACATCTGACATGAAAGATCTCTCCTAATGGTGCGTCTCTAATATTTCTAATAAACATGTTAATCGCTACTCTATTATTAGATGCGTTATTGAATGTGACACTAAAAATTTTATTTTCCCTAAAGATTTTCATCATACACTCAAAAATGGTCGGGTCATCATGAGGATGAAGAATCTCAGAGAATCCTAAAATTTTTTTATTCATTATCCAGTTAGAATCTACATAGTAGCTAGTGAGACATGCATAAGTTGATTCATCGTGACTTGTCCAAATATTGGACGTCACAGACACCACTTCACTATATGCCATAAATTCATTAATTATTTTTTGTTTTTCTAACTTATATAATTTTAGTATGTTATTTCTAGATGTGGACCTAGGAATCCTATGATAAGCAGGCTGAAAATATGTCTGCATGATGCGCACAACCCTTCGATCTTCCGAAAATCTGATCGAAAGACCCATCAATGTGATAAGTCTGGTCATGCTGTCCCTACCCAACTCGCTGGAGTATATGAAGGGAGTAAACTTTGAGACTGAACTCGATCTAGTCTCAAAAAATGCAGTGCCAAGTTGGGTTTGCCTAGGATCTAATAGACTATGTTTTTTGGTGCATAATTCGGCATGCCTCTTAAGGTGTCCAGTCTCAAACGAACTCATACATGTTAAAAGTCTCATACAATATTTGTATTATGTCATTTCTTCTTCCTCACCCTTAACATTTTTTTGTTTAATCATATTAAAATGAGTCCAAACTACAAAAGTCTTCCTAGTTTTTTATTTTTTAGAAGTTTGGGTTGAGACGACTAGAGAAACCAAAGTTTAAGCAGTCTCAGACCTCTGTGTAATATTTTCATTTTCTAAATTTAAATATGTTTCATTAGTATTTGTCATTTTTTTAGAATTTTTGTTAATCAGAATAGTTATTTAAAGACTAGACGACTGATTTTAAAAGTTTCTATTTTTTCTCTAGAGAGAAACTAGAAAGAGATAAAGTAAAAAAAAAACTTAAAATAAATTACTCAATAAAAGCAGTGAGGTCGGTCACGTGCACGGTGCACCACAGTCAAGCTCAAAATTCAAAATTCAAGTTGAGATTCCCGAAAATCCAAGTCGAATGCCGAAATCCTGAGTCCTTAGAGAGATGAGCAATATTTTTGAGATAGAAAATATGAGATTTGAGAGAAAAAATATTTATGAAAAATATAAATGTTATAGAGAGGTGGAATTTATAGATTAAAGAAAATATTTTTTTTTTAAAAAGTCATTTTTTTGAATTTTTTTGATTTTTTTAGGGGGGTAGAATCATGAGGGCCATTGGATTCTACCCCCTAGTAGTTGTAGGCGAGATCCAACGGCTGAAATTTAAATTTTTTTTAAAATTTATTATTTGCCCATTGGGGGGGAATTGTGTCGGCTCGGGGGACCACCGGTCGGGTCCATTCAGATCCGACCCGTGGTCTTTTTTGCGGGAGGGGCGAAGCAAGGGGGACACAACATGGGACGAACTCGTGCTGGGTCAGGCACGGCACGGCACAGCTTGTGCCTTACCTGGGCACGAAATTTTCCTGTGGCGGGTCGGCCCAGGAAAAGCCGAACCGTGCCTTGCCTCGTGCCGGGCCGGCCCGGTTGACACCTCTATTCGTGTCATTCTGAGCTGATGAGTGCATGCCCAATGTTGGGCCAGGCACTACCCATGTTCTGGCTCAGTGGTATGTTCCACTGGCCTCGTAACCCTGGATCTACCACATTGAGTCTTGGGTCATGGTTATAGTCTTGTCGGATGACTGCCCGATGAGACAGCTTAAAAAAATAGCCATGTGGATACAAATTACATGATCGGGTGCAAATGGGCCGGCACACCTCCCTCATAAAAGGGTCAAACGGGCCGGGTCGGCCCGGCCAAGCACAAAGGATGGCACAGTTCGGCCATGCTTGGCCCAGAACAGCACGGGAATGACCCGTTCTAGGCCTCCCCTCGTCACCGGCCATGTTGTGCCGGACCGAGGGATTTTCGGCCCAGGTGTCGTGCTAGGCACAACATAGGTGTGTTAAACAGGCCATGCCGGATCGGCCCGGCCCATTTGTAGTAAGCACGACCGTGCTTCCGTGTTGGGCCTGGCACGGCATGGTTACTGTTCAGTGCAGTGCCTGGCCAGAATGGTTTCTTCAGGCCGGGCCCGGCACGGCCCACCGACACGGCCGATGCTTTTGCCGTGCCGAGTCAAGCCCATACGAGCCTGTTTAAAAAAAATTTTAAATTTATTTTTGTTGTTAATATTTATGTATATATAAAATATATATTATATTAAATAAAGTTTAAAAATTTTTAATTTGTAACTTAAAAATTGTTGAATAGTTATAAAGTTTAATTTTTTTTATGTTTTAATAAATTTAGATTGTAATTTTTTAGAATTAAATTATAGAATTTTAATGAAAATTTTAAACATAACAATAAATTAAATACAAAATTTCTTTTACAAAAATTACAAAGTCAAAAAGCCAAACGCAAACCAAGCGTCCAATTAGCCAATCCCAAACTAAAGCAAATACAACGTAACATAAATAAAAAAAAACGTATAAAATAAAATATCGAAATCAAAAATTAGAATCAAGAATAACACAAATCATCAACCGTATCCATGAGGCATCAAAATCAAGTGGCAATGACGTGGCGTGGCAACGGGCAACCACATTAATTGTCAATCGGCATATCATGATCGTTATCAATCACAACATCAAGTTCACTATCATATGGATCATCATTATCAGCAATTAACTTTTCCGCTTTCACAGCGGTTGCAGTCCCTGTCCCAGCACAATCCTGAATCATAAACCTTGAATCCTCACAGTCCTTCATGCATGATAAAGACTCAATAATATCTGGACGTAATCTCGATCTCCTATCCGAAATCATATTCACTGCAACAGAAAAAGCAGACTTTGATACTATGCTCGACATTGGAGGAGTCAGTAGATCCCTTCCCATCCTAGATAGCACGGGAAAGGTGGACTCATATGATTTCCACCACTATAATATATCAAGATTCTTAGTATTAGAATGTGATAAGATTGAGTAGTAATTGATATCTAAGTACTAATAAAATTCGCTCCTTTGCGACGGTCCACCCCGTCGTTTCCCCTTCGGTAACTGAATAGAAAAATCGTCATCTTCGAAGACGGTATCTATGTCCGTACTCATAGTCTTACTACTACCACCACCATACTTAGTATCGTAGTATGTGAAAAGGTCAGTCGACTTCTCATGAATGAACTATTCAGGATGAACTTACAGGTTCATGCACGAGGAAATGTAGGTCAAAATATTATCTACCCCTTTCACATTAACCATAGGGCCAATGCATGCAACGAGATAGTAAAGAAATAGAATGGTGGACAAGTACTTTAAGTATTTGGTTTCCATCTCTGCAACCATATGGTTAAGTGTCGGGTCAGCTCGATACTTCCTAAAAATACTGCTAATATTGCATATGCACCTGAGTGCAATGCAAGTCGTGGGAATATAAATCGACGAACACATGTTCGTTGTATCATAAAAAATATTCAGAAATTTTATAAATGAAATTTCTGTAGCCTAGTCAAAGTCATCAATAATAAGTTTGTCACTCTTACTATTGACGTAATCGGATATCACATGTTTGTATCCAACACATGACTCCAATATTAGGTACGTGTAATTCCAACAATATCTCACATCCAATTGGAATTTCTTCTTAAGATTTGCAGACAACTTATCTTTAATAGTTATTATAGTCAAAATCTAATTGTTATTTTGATTTTGGTCAATTTTAAAATTAAAAAAAATCATAAAAAATTAAAAAAAATTAATGTTTTTGAATGTTTTTTCTCTATAAATAAAGAATAATATTATTAGCATTTTATTCTAATTTTTTTGTCTTTATCTCTATTAATCTTTTGAAATTGTAATTTTAGAATTAGACGTATATTTTTTTTTTAATTATGACATATGCTTTATACTTGCATCCATATATGGGATAGATAATGATGTGGGTATATATGTGCAATACTATAATTTATCTCAAGATTAGAATTTATAATAAAATAGTTTGTGATATAATATTAATTTTTTTGTTATTTATCTTTTTGAGTTTTATTTTCTTTTGCTGTCATTATTTATTTAAAAATAAAAATAATTAAAAAAATATCACATAGTAAATTTAATAATAAAGAATATGAAATTAAAATAAATATAGACAATAATGATAATCATATCAAAAAGTTCAAGATTGAAATTATATTTTCTATAATAATCTAGACTCTTACTTATATGTCATATAAAAAATAAAAAATTAGATAAATTCAACATAATAATAACTAAATTTTTTAGGAATATCAATAAAGAATTAATATAATATATATATTATAAAAAAACATATACATCTAGGCGTATGTGTAGAACTGGACACTTAAATAGATTTAACATCTCATTTAAAACACTTAGATTTCAAAAAGTTTTTTTTTATTACAAGTAGGCAGCGTCAATAATCACGAAAGCTTTTTAATTATTATTATTATTATTAATAAAATACAATTTTTAACATTTTTTTATAAAGAAATAAACACGTGACATTTCATGTCTAACACTTAGAATTCAGAAAATAAGGTCATGAATCCATCTTCACCAACTAGAGCTGCAACATACAAAATGCCTACGGCCGTGTAACACTGCTGAACAATGATCTACTGCATCCATAGGAGTAGCCATTGCACAAGCTTCCCCCACTATTCCATATACAATTCCTTTTCAACCAGCACAATCGTCCTCTACTGCATGCTTATCGACAAATTATTTTTGAAAATTCAATGCTGAATTATTCCTCTGCAGCTAACATTGGTCGTGTTCATGACGAAACAATGACCACGTCAACCCTGCCATTTGCATCCATGAGTTGATGAAGCTTGGCACCAGTGCTCATTGCTCTTTCGCACTGTTCCCATTCTCGTTCAGAACCAACACTGCGCACCCTAATCTCATGGGCATTTGCTATCGCGGCATTATCTAGTTTCTTCTGGAGGAGAAAATCGAAGCCATCAATGACGAATAATAGAGGCGGGCGGTTCAAGGGAAAATTCTTTTAAGTAGATGCTTAGAGGCAAACCATCAGAGCAGCATTTTCTAGCCTCAATTTCTCGGAATTCTGTGTTAGTTGATTTACTTCTGATTTAAGTGTCATGTTCTCTGTTGTTAATGCTTTGACCATGTGTGCAAGCTCTTCGGCTTCCGCCTGCAGGAAGGTAAGAAAATTCATAATTATTACAAAATTATGCACCAATCAAACAAGAAAACATTTCAGCAAATTTCAGCCCGTACCTGCTTTCTTAGTCTGGATCTTCTAGCGGATTCTCTGTTAGATTGCTTTCTTTTTTCTCGCTTAAGCTCCCGATCATTCTGAGCAAATTTCAGTAAGAATTCAAACAAGAAAACATTATTTTGTGGAGTCGGAATACTAGAGTGAATACCATAGACCACGTGTCATGAAGGGCTTGTGTTCTAGGATCAAGCGTCTGCTTTCCATTTAACTTCCCCAACACACTGGCAGCAGCTAGAGGGTTCCTTACCTGTTCGGAAGCTATATTCTTCTCTCCTGCAGGAAGTGGACTGGCATGCGTCTCACATGTCATCCTCGCACCTTCAAGTTCTACCCATAACAACGAATTTGAAAAATCTTTTCTTTAACAATTCACAATAATCAAATTTAATAATTATTTATTAGTTCTAATTATGGTATATGTATGTGATTACACAAACATTAGTATACTAAATCTCATAAAAAATTCAAAATTAGTAGAATATGAAATGGAAAAATAACAATGAAAATTGATTCGATTTTAATACTTTACTTTAGACTTGCTCTTCATTATTTCTTTTCTTATCAAATTTATTCAAAACATTTCATAAATTATTGAATTATTTATATTCTCCAACATATTCACATCTATTTATACTTTTTGAATTTACCCAATCATCATCACCCAATTATACATACTACAATAAAATAATTATGATTAAATTAATACATTTTTTTTAGTTTGTATCATGTTATTCACAATTAGACAAGTAGCTGATCTTTTCAAAGTTTATCTTCCAAAATAAATAAGAAAAAATAAGCTACAATTAGATGTGTCAAACAGATTGTATCATGCGGACAAGACCCATTTTTGGGTGGCCCAATTAGGCCACCATGTCGTGCCTAGCATGGCCCGACATGAAAGTTATGTCATGCCCAGTACAACACAGCTGATACCCTGCCCGGCCAGACATGACATGATTGGCATGATTCCGAATAGACTCATGCCTAATGTGTCGGATTGTACCGATTATGAATAGCACCACCACCGCCACTGCCACCACACACCGCCACCACAAAAAACTGGTCCTGGGTCATGGTCGTGCCTGGCCCGGCATGAGGCACAGAAACCTCTGGTCCAGCACGGCACAAGCCATGTCTCGGATCAGCATGACCCAAGTCCAAGCATGGTTCTGGACTGTGCAGTGTCTGGCCATACACGATTCAATCAGGTTATGTCTCATGTCATGCATTGACCGCCCAACCCACTTGACACCTCTATCTACAACCTATTAATAATGATATTTAATAGTTGGTTGCCCAACTGGGACTTGTTTATCATCAATCAGGTCATTATGTCAATTAATTATAAATAAAGAAAAAGGATCAAAAATTTAGACCACTCATAGTAGTTTTATCTGTCAATTTATGTTTCAGAGTTTCTAGACAGATCACACTTGATTTGTTTCAAGACTGCCACTCCACTAGATGATCAAGTGTTCGAATTACTGTTGATGTTCATATCAGTCAATGTAAAATTTTTTTTATGGACATTTAAACACATCACATGCACTTCCATTATTGTTTTGACAATCTTGCAAGGAGAAAGTCATATTGCTGATTAATTACTACATGTAAAACGGCTTCCATTCCTCTTGACTAGGGTTGAGATGCCACCCACAATAAAAACTGCTACTTTGAACCAGAATACTCATCTCCCTACACTATGGTATATATAACCAATTGCCATAATTTTCCCATTAATTAAGGTTACAGCAGCACATAATTGCATATTGCTGTCCAATATTGTACACTGTTGCTATCTCTATGTTGTGAATTGCTTCTGTAATGCTTCTGTAATACTTATTTTCATTGTCTCTGTCCACTGCTGATTAATTATTGTTCACACTTTATAGCTGCTGCATGGTGCTTTCCATTGCCACATGCTTTAGCATTTAAACAGAAAGTTGCTGATTAATTATTTGCCTATAGGTATTCTATTATCAATTACTACATGTTAATTGTTTGGAGTATTGTATTTTGTTTTTTAACTTTTTAATATTTTTTATGATTTAGCTTGTATAAGTAGTAGGGTATCTGTTTATAAAAGAATATTTCAGATAATTTTGTATCATATTACACACACACACACACACATACATAATTTTGTAATTAACAAACATTATTACTTCTTAATTTTTATTCTAAAATAATCAAGTAAAATTTTGTATGCATATCATATCAAAAGTCAAATAAAAATTTTTATGAATATATATATATAAGTAGCACAAAAAAAATACAAGTAGCAAAAATTGTAATACCATATAATTTTTTTAAAAACACCATAAGTAAAATAAGAAAGAGAAAATAAAAGAATTAAATAAAATAATCATAAAAATAAATCATTATGTCAGAAAATTAAAATACAATAAATTATTAGAAAAAAATAATTTAAAGTTTAATACAAAAACATATATTTTACAAAAATACTAAAATATTGAGCAGTAAAATAATTAGAGAGCGAAAAAAATGTATATGATAATTTATATTATTGATTAGGTACTCAAGAATCAGAAAAATATATCTTAAGTTAACTAAAATATAAGAACAAAAAAATAAAATTTCAAATAATAAAAGTATCGAGGATAAAAAATAGTACAATACTGAGATAAAAATAATACAATTAAGGAAATAAAATTTAATAAGAAGTTGAGGTTCAATGATTAATTATATTATTTAATATAACTTTAAATAATAATAAAAAATATCAGACTTATAGAGACATGATTTTATGGTATACGTTTATAAAAAAAATAATATTCAATACAATTAAAACTACTAAGAAATAAAATTAATAAATCATATGATTAATCTTTTTGAAAGAATTATAAAAATGGACTTGTGAGTTTAATTATTATATTTAAATATCAACATAGTTTTATTAACATTTAATTATACAAAAAGTTTTTTTATGTTTTGACAAATCATTAAAAAAAATATATAAAACAAACCAAAAGAATTTATATGACATAAATTTAAATAAAGAAAATGCTAAATTTTTTTGAGAATTAATTTAATAACTTAATTAGAAAAAAATTAATGACTTTTGTTGAGGTGTGATTTTATATTCTTTTTTATTTATTTTTTTTATCTTCTTTATTTGCAAGCACTGGACATGTAAGTTGTCCCAAATTATATATATACTAAATGTTGTATTTTTCAAAGTTTATTTTTCAATTAATAAAATTTCTATTTTTTTTTTTAATTTCTTGTCTCCATCATCTCTCCCCATTTTCCCAATTAGTGTGGCTTAATATAGTTAAACATTAATTCAGCTACAACATGATATCTGAATATTATTTGGTGCCATGAGTCATAGAGATAGAGTAACATTTGCAACAATACATCTCCCTATGGTGTCAACAATAATATAAATCATTTGGTAGCGGCAACAATAGCACCACCATAATGTTGAGGTGGAAGCACATCAAGATTATTGTACGTTACATCATAAGTTACAATGAACTTTTTGAGATTTAGAGATTATACAATAAATTTTGAAACATATCTAATTTGATTCATTTATGATTACATCTACTAGTTTGGTTACATTTATGTTTTCTCATGAGGAGTATGTCAAACTTTTTTCTTTAAGTGTTAGCTTAGGTCAATATACATCTATATTTTAGAACTGAGTATTAGATTGTGATATTATATGTAACAAAGTTTTATAATAATTTATTTTATTTTCGCTTATATTAAATAATAAGATTATTATATTATTCTCTTCTTTTAATGACTATATACAAAATTGGCAGACCAAACAAAAGACTTGCTTGAGAATTAAGGTAGACTATACTTATTTTTTCAACCACAAAAGTCTCTCTAGATACATATCTATTATTAATTAATTAGTGACAGACTCTTGGCTAAGACATTTATTTTTTAACAAATTGAAGATTTTATAATTGATTATTAGAAAAATAATATATATTGATTATAAAATGTGTTATTTGTGAAAGTATATAAATATTATTATTTGTGGTACATCATGAGAATATAGAAGTGTCAAGCAAATTATATCATGCCGGGATAATCCATTTTTTGCAAGGCACAGCCATGCCGCCATGCAGTGCCGGACACAATATAGTAAAATTCTTGTGTCATGTTAGGCACAGCATGATGGCTCGATCCATCGGCTCAGTGCGACATGGTAGAATGACAGAATGCACGGCTATGCCAGACAGCCAAGTGATCATGCAAAACCTGTTGCATGAAAACGTAACTGGTGGCCGACTTATGTGGCCGGCCAATTACAAATGGCCACATAACCAATTGTTTTAAAATAATTAGACCAGCCCATGATAGGATGGTCTAATTTTTTAGATCGCCCCATCACAAGCACAAGATTGGAGTCTAAGTGTTTAAAAAAAATTAGGCAACCCATCATGCCTGGCAAGGCCCATGTCGGGCATGGGAATTTTAAAACAATTAGACAAGGAGTGTGTCTAATTGATTCACACATACATTTTGAGAGTTGAGGCTTAATAGGACAATTACATAATAATTTAATATATTTTATTATTTTTGTTAATTATTATAATCAATATACCTACATATTAATATTTTAAAAAAATTTTAATTATTTTATTTTTATGAAATTTAATGAATTTTATTCGTTTAAATATTAAGTGGAAGTGGTAGTGTTTTATATTATATTTTTCATTGATTTTTTTATTTCTTTAAGTAGATGTGTCAAACAAGCGGTCCGGGCAAGCCTAGTCCAATTTTTCCAGGCCCAAATGGGCTGGAGTGCCATGTCTATAGTACCAGTGTCGTGCATGGCAAGGGATAAATTTTGTAGAGGTATGGCTTGACACGGGCCCCACATCCCAGAATTTGCCCAAGTTTGGGCCGGTTCGAATCAGACAAACCCCTAATTTTTTAAAAAAAATTAGGGTTTCAGCAGTGGTCACCGCCTCGCCATCACCCTGTCAAAGCTAACCAAGTTTTGCCCGTTGGGCATCATTCGTCATCCTCCTCCCCTGTCGTGACCACACTTGATGCGCGGCCACCCATGCCATGCCCACGGGCCAGGCACTCGTGCCGTCCCTGGCATGGCATGCAGGATGAAATCCCTCGGCCTGGCAAAACATGACTAGTGCCAAGGGTCTGGTCGGCAATGACCCCTGCACGACACGATAGTGTGCCGTGCCGGCCTAAGCACATCAGAACCATGTCAGGCCCAGGCCAGGCCTGACCCATTTGACACCTCTATCTTTGAGCATATGATAATTAATTAGACATCATGTATCAGTATTATTACACAAAAATGAGATAGTTAAGAAAAAAAAGAAATATGTAATTAAAATGACTAAGATACTCTTATTGCATGAGTGTATTCAAACATTTTTAGGAAAAAATAATATTAATTAAATTTCGTAATCAGCCAAATGTCTTCTATTCTCTTGGGTCATATCCCATATTATTTTACCTCTTGCTTAAAATTTTTGACTATATTAATTTTGTTCATTTTTTTTTTAGGAAAAGGGAAGATGATTATGAATACAATCAAATGCGCCTTTGTTAATTACTCTAGTACTAAAAAAGAAAATAAGTATTATTTACTAGTAATCATTAGGGTCATTAAGAGAGGTGATGTGACATTCTTTGAAGGACAAATAATTCTTTTAGGATTCAATCCAATGAAACATACTTTCTAGCACTATTGTGATGGGATGCATTCTCATGTCCAATTATTACTCCTCAAATAGGGGTAGGTAACCACTGGTTATGCTCATATACCTACAATTAATATTACTAGCATAATTAACTTCGAGAAGAATAATGAAACCTCTCTTAGGGTGTTTTGCTAGGGATGTGAGTCTAGAGTGAGTGTCTCTATAAACATGAGATATGATGAGTCTACTCAAGAGAGTGATAAAGGATGAGACACATGATGATTACAACCTAAAGTTATATACTAGATTGGGATGTCAACAGTCTTTCTCAAATAAAAATTAACCGTATCAATTCATCTAATTTGGAGTAGCAATGTATATCTTTCGGTGACATTTTAGAAGGAATCAAAAATACATTTCACTCAATAATCATTATTTTGAGTACTCTCATATTCACTTTTTTTTACCGTATATTCTAATTTCTCATAATCTCTAAATAGCTACAGGATTTCTAATACTCTTTTTGAGAAAATCATTCAGGATGATGATAGACTATATTAGATGAAATAAATATAATCACATCTAATTATACTTATTGTGAATACATGACCAGAATAAAAGTTTAATTAGCTTAAGATCAAGCTAGTAGTAAAAAAAAATTACATTGACTTGTTATAATGACTACTATGATACCTTTTCTCCGGCATTCAAAATAATCATTATTATGTTACTATTTTTTATTATTATATTTTATGAATAAAATATGTATTAGCTAGAAAATGTAGAGTGCATTCCTTCACAGTGATCTTGAGGAAGATATTTTTATGCAACTATTACTGCGGGTTAACTATTCATGAGAGCTTAGATATGACATGACATGTAGATTATTAAAATTTATTAGTGGCTTAAAATAGAGATGTCCAGTGACCTAGATGACCCGAGCACTGCTTGTGGCATGACCCAAAAAAGTCATGCTAGGCATAACACAACACGATGCACTCAACATAACCAGCACTACAGGGACAAGTGTACTGCAGAATCATGTTCATGCTGGGTTAAATTAATAAAGGCATGTGAATGAGCTTATTTTTATTATGTTTTATTAAATGGGGTGCATGAGGTATACAAAATTGGTTCTTGCCTTGACAATAATTGACCTCTGATAGTCAATAGTGAGAGTTAATAAATTCATTCTAACAAAAGATTTAAAATATATAACATCAACCATTTGATGCATCAACCATTGGTGCATGACGTATGTCACTATTTGATCAGAGAGTTAATAAATTATTAACGAAAAAAAGATTTAAAATATATAACATCAACCATTGTATTTCATTCTAACAACTATAGGAAAAAATTCAATAGTTGTTTGATTTCTGCCCACGGTAAAATAAAAAAGTAATAGAAAAATATTCTTTTATTGAAAAAACTATTCATAAATAAGAAATTAATATTTATAATTTTCACACAAATTATAATAAGTTTTTACTCAAAATCTCAAAATACTAAAATTCAATTGTGATGATTTATAAGCAATATTATTATTTATAATTTCTCATAATAATCATAATATTATATAAAATATAACCATGTAAATTAATAATGACAAACAAACTTTATGATGACTAAGTTTCAAATATTTAGTTTCTTAACTTCAAATTTGAGTAAGTCAAGTATGAATTTTTGCAAGGTGTCAAGTTTTTTATTTTAATTATTTTTTGTTACATAATTTTAGAATAAAAAATAAATTTCTCTAAAAAATAAAAAATTCTATAAAAAAATAAAAAATACTAGTTAGCATTAAAAAAATAAGATAAATATTAATTTGGATAATAATAAATAGACGAAAAGATTTGAAACCGAGTTATTTCTCAATCATATATCCACATCCATACCAATACCTAAAAAACCTAAAAATAAATAAACATTTTTTATATAGACCCACTTGAAAATTATTAAAAAAAAAAATCATAAGAATATCAAAAAATTTCAACATTATATATATATATATATATATATATATATATATATATATATATATAAAATAAAAAAAATATATACTTATAAGAGTATTTGTGGACTGGTCATCTCGGAAAATATTTTAAATTTATATACTAAAAAACATAATATATTAGATCTCAACTAAACTTAACTAAGCAAAGTGATCATTGAATTTGCAAATTTGAATCAATATCAAGTTTAATTGTTAGTATGAGTCTTCTACTTTAATTCTCAGAAAATTTTTTAAATTTATATACCAAAAAATATAATATATTAGATCTCAACTAAACTTAACTAAGCAAAGTGATAATTGAATTTGCAAATTTGAATCAATATCAAGTTTAATTGTTAGTATGAGTCTTCTACTTTAATTTTCAAAAAATCTTATGTTAGTTCATTTGATTGAGAAATACTTCTAGCCCATCTATTATATGATCCCTAAGACATGTAAGAATGACAATAAAATATTATAAAATAAAAAAAATAATTAGTCATTACCAAGCTTTGAATACAAAGTAAAGTGATCTTGATGATGATCAAGATTTAGACTAGTCACGATGACAAAATATTTGTCTGCATCACTACCTAATTTATTTATTCTAACTAAAAATTAAATAAAAAAAATATTAGAATTTTTTTAAAACCCTTCATCCAAATGATAAACCTATCATATATATGAATGTTTGTCATAAGTTTATAGAATACGAGATATATAAAAAAATATTTAATATAATATTTGCTAATACTTCACATAATAGTATAATAACTAATAATAAAATATTTATATAATAATCACTAGAGACAATCCCTTATATAAGATTTTTTATGTTGTGTGTATGTCTCACATAATAAACATAAAAATATAAATCTACTTATAAATTATTCTTCTCTCATTAAAACAAATAGTGAGCCTCAATAGGTCTAAAAAAATTTAAATTGAATATCAAATATTATTAGAATTCTATATATCTGATATTAGATTTATATGTTGGCTACCAACATGTTATATTTAACTATGTGAATTATAAAACTAGCAAAAAAATAATTAATAAATTAAACTAAAACATGATTTTTATTTTAAAAATTAATGAAAATATCTTATGATATAACAAATGTGTTCATTGATATACACTTTCATGATATACATTATAATTAGATATATATGTACTATGAGTAATATATTTAACCAATATAAAAAATATATATATTTTAGTAACATAATTATTGAGATAAAAATAAAGCATTTAAAATATTGATCATCTATTCAATCTCTTTGTTACATGACTGCTTGTATAAATCATAAGATTCAAATGAAAGAGATAAAAATAATTATCAAATATATATTTACTTACATAAATCAACAATAAGAACTAAATAGTAAGATTTATAAATAATTAGATAACATATTTAAATATTACAAAAATAAATTAAATAATTTAATGAGCTTCTAGGTATGTAGATCAATATTATATGCATAAATAATAATTTTTTTTATTTAGTTAGCTACAGAAAAATGATAAAAAAAAATCATCAAATAAGAGTAAGAGATCGAGATACTTAAACATTGATTATTGATTTATTTTATTGCATAATGACACGTGATCTATTTCCCCCATATGTCTAGCATAACAACAAAGTTTATTTTTTCTATGACTAAATACGACACGTACTCCTCTAGTACCACCATCAAGTGCTCCTCTACTACCACCATCACATGTGCCATTCTTCCACCACAACACACATCCTTCTTCCACCATCATCTGCACCTCTGCTGCCACCATCACTTTAACCTACCATTCAACACTATGAACATTATGTACACTACCAATTTAGAAGAACATGCCTCTGACCACAAATCTAGGATTGAAGTTTTTTCCCTAGGTTGGTTGATATCATATTATAAAGTAATATTAAAAAATAAATATAAATAACACTGATAAAATTCATACATCAGATGTTCATATATAATAGATAAAAAATTAATGGGATAACTCACAAGTCAAATACTTCAATCAAAAGTATAAAAAACAAAATAATAATAAGAAAATTATAAGATATAAAAAAATTAGGATGTCTAAAATATTTTCCAAATATTAAAATCATATACTCATGAGGTACGACATTTTTTTTTTCATAAAAGAGATGTCTTAGATATTATGTCTAACCTTGGTATGTCGTGATGTGAGCCTAATGACTTATTACTTGAATTAAGTATAAATTTATTTACAAATATTTGTTCATCAATTTACTCTTTGAGAAACATGAGAATTGCGAGAAAACTAATATATTTGATAATTATTGGGCAAGATATCACATATATTATTAATATATTTAGTCATTTTAATAATTCTTTCAACCAAATTCATAAAACATAATGTTCAAGATTTTTTTAAGTATGCGAGGAAACTTAGATATAAGATTACGTTTAAATAACATAATAGAGACATTAATATTTCAGTTAGGATTCAATAATCATCGAGAGATGATTTATTACAGGTTTTTATATTTTTTCTCAGAGATAATCTCATCTCATAAAAAAGTAAAAGATAATAACTACTTTGATATTCAATATAGAGATTAAGTATATAACTATAACTATGACTTCTTTATGAACTCCATTTAATCAGACATCTCTTAGAAAATTTTTAATACCAATATATATATATATATCAATGATATTTTACTATGATATTTAGTCAACTTAACACATTGCTACCAACCAAATATTTCATGGATAAACAAATCATATTAAGATTTATTATCACTTAATACAAGAGAAGATCAAATATAATTTGATAGCTATGATAACATACTTACCCTCGGACAAACTATAAACAATTTCATAAAATTTCTCATAGGATCAATAAATTATTTTTATCGCTTCCAAATTAAATATTTGTGACATGAGTGCCCACTTGAGGGATTGAGGTTGACTTTATTTTCTTTTTTATTTTTTATTTTTTTTCTTATTTGGAAATATCTGATATGTAAGTTGTCCCAAATTATATAAATAATTAATATTATTTTTTTCGAATATTAATTTTTCAATTAATAATACTTTTATTTGTTCTCTTCTCATTTCCTCTATGACTCTCTCTCATCAAATTATTGGATCAGATATCAATATAGTTAGTTATTTTCTAAATTCACTCGGTCAAATTCATAAAATATAGTTTTCAAAATTTTCAGGTATGTGTAGGAAACTTCAAGATATAAGATTACATTTAAAGAACATAATAGAGACATACATAATTCAGTTACGATTCTACAATCATCAAGAGATAATTTATCATAAGTTTTTATATTTTTTCTTATAGACAATCTCATTTCATAAAAAAGTAAAAAATAATAATTATTTTGAAATTTAATACAGAGATTAAATAAATAAATATAATGACTTCTTATGAACTCCATTTGATCAAACATTTCTTGGAAAATCATTTTATACCAACATATAGATCAATGATATTTTACTATAATATTTAGTTAGCACAGCACATTGTGGTCAATCAAATTAAAATTAAAATTTTATTTTAATTTTATTAAGATTGATTATCACTTCATACAAGAGAAAATTAAAAGTAATTTGATAGCTATAATCTACATACTTACCATTAAACAAACTACAAACAATTTCACGAAATATCTCAAAGAATCACAAATTATTACTTGAGTAATTGAGGTTTGACATTATTTTTTTCTTCCAAGTTAGTTGTATTGTATCTGATATGCAGGTTGTTCCAAATTATATATAGTTTAAGTTGTATTTTTCAAAGTTTATTTTTCAATTAATAACACTTATTTGTTCTCTTCTCAAAGAATCACAAATTAATAACACTTGCATGAATTTATTATTTCTTTTATTTATTATAATCATTGTTAACTTGTTAGATACTCTGAGTCAAATTGGAGATAGGTCATAACAGTTGAGAGATCTATAAAATTTTATATTTTTTATAAAATATTATTATCTCTTAAAAAAGTAAAAATAAATAATTTTCCAGATTTATTATGAAGGTTAATTTTATTATTACTTTAACATTTGACATGTTGAATTTTAATGTATTAATTTGAGAGAGGTTAATTTTATCTTTCTTTTTTTATTTTTATGTATAATCATAGTTATCTATTGACACTTTCATGAATTATAAGGAGTATTTTATTCATTTTTTATCTTTTTCCTTATTATATGCATCTTATTTGTCTCATTTTTTAATGATTGATATAAAATGAGAGTTTTTCTTATCATAATGCATATGATTAATTTTATTGCAATTCATTTTATTCTAAAATAATCATGGAATTTTGTAGCTTCTTCCCTCAAACCACACTTACTATAGTACCAGGATATAAGGGGTGCCCATATCTACTCATTTTTTCTTCATTATTGATTACGCACACACACACACATATTATTAATTAAAACTGTAACATCCATGATGAGCATGTACCAAAAAATATCATCCAAATAACAATAAAATATCATTGAAATAATTAGTTTTATTTTACTATTTTTCTATGTATTTCTTTACATTTTAATTATCAGTGTACTTGCTTAATATACATCATTACAGATTAATTTTTCCTTTTAATACTAGAATGATGAGAGTGCCTATAGTTAAGTTTATATTGTATCATTTACTATTGAGTTGATGTAATTATATATTGCGCATGGTATAGTGCAATAATATGGTGACCAATGGAACAAGCAGAGCCATACCTGTGTCTTGCATTTTATGGCAGCTTCTTTTCCTTCTCTATCATAGAACAAATTTTATAAAAAAATTTTAGTTACAGCATAGAGCTTAAGCAAAATTACACAAAAAAAAGATATCAACATGTTTGTCAAAAAGTAATATATCACCTGAATCGCACATCCATCGCTTCCACAACTTGATCCTTCGGTTTCTGCACTGTTCACATGGTCAATCATTCACATGGTCAGTTATTGCCCATTTCAAAAGCTAAGCGAGAAGACAGAAAACAATCAAAAGTGGAAGTGCAGAGTATCAGAAAGGAAAAGAATATGTTACTCTCAAACCTTCGTGACAGGCAATGATTGCCACCCTCCGCACTCTCAGCATTACCATTATCACTGGCAGTTGACACCAGAAGCTTACCACATTTTCTGAACTTCCTTCCAGATGACTTCTTAGGTGCTTCCTCATTCAAAGATGCTGCAACCTGAAACATTACAGGTATGACATTCCATTTCATCCTAAAACTGTCCCCCTCATGCAATTCACAAGTAAACTTGTTAGGATGACAATAATTGATATAAATTCAATGTGTTATAAAATATTGCGTTGGAAGAATATAATACAGAGAATAGAAAGAAATTAAGAGAAAATAGATAAACACTAAAAATGATAGAGAAAGCCAGTAAAAAAATTATATTACAAAAATCTCATTAAACTTTATAATGACAAAAATTAAACTTTTATTTATAAGAAAACAATGATGCACATATCATTAATGTCAATGTATTGAATAGATACATTGAATAGTGAGATGAGCATTCATACGTAGAATGTAAGTTATGAATGTATCATAATAAATACATTGAATATAATGAATATTCTTTAATGTATTTTACAACATTCTCCCTAGAATATTCATTGTATTCATGAAAATATATTGAATGATATTACCTCATTAAAAATCTTTAGCTAAAAAAATCCAGTGGGATAAAAACTAAACAAAAGGAAAAAAAAATACAATGTATAATTTACAATATCTCTCCTTCAATTTGAGCTATATAGGAATTATTGGGACTTATTATTCTTGCATCTTATGAACTCATCGCATACTAATGGCACATACTAATTTCTCAAAAGTTGACGTTGACAATGATTTGGTAAAAAAATATGCAAGATTATTTATGGATCGAATCTGCTTAACATCAATTTGTCGATTTTCTTGGTATTCATAAGTATAGAAAAATTTCGATGAGATATGTTTGGTCTTATCACCTTTGATATATCATCCCCTAACTTGCACAACACAAACAACATTATTTTCATAAATTATAGTGAGTTAATAAATAATTAGTGTTAATAAACAAGAATTGTGAATGTGTTATAACAGATCTTAACCAAACACACTCTCTTCTAGCTTCATATAAAACAATAATCTCATAGTGGTTAGAAGATGTAGCTACAAGCGATTACTTCGTAGAACACCAAGAAATAGCAGTGCCATTATAACAAAATAATTAACCAGTTTATGAGTGAACTTTATGTGGATCAGATCTATATCCAGTATCAGAATATCCAACTAAACCAAAGGTAATAGAATCCTTAGAATAAAATAATCTCAAAATCTATGATTCCTCAAAAATAACAAAAAATATGTGTAACCTCATTCAAGTGTTTTCAAGTTGGCTCAAAACTAAAATGTGTCAATAAATTTACCGCATAAGTAATGTCTGATCTCGTATATTATACTAAGTACATCAAAGCTCCAATTGTATTGAGATATGGTATTTCAGGTCCAAGTATCTCTTCATTAGTTTCTTTAGGACAAAACTAGTCCTTTTAGAGACTAGAGACCTTACAATCATAGGAGTTCTCAATGAGTAAGTTTTGTCTATGTTGAAGCATTTAAATAATCTGTCAATATATGTTGATTGATAAACAATTATTCTATTTGCTTTATTCTCAAACTCTAAACCAAAATAAACTTTGATTTTACCCAAATCTTTAACTTCAAATTTCTTTTTCAATTACTCAGCAGTTTTAGTAGCTCTTATTGAAGTTCCAATTAAATTTATATCAACGACATAAACTACTACAATAGCAAATACAATTTCTGATTTCTTAATAAACATGTATGGGCGAATAGAATCATTCTTGTACTTTTCATTAATTAGGTACTAACTTTGAAATTGGTATCACATGCGACCAAATTGTTTTAAACTCATACTAAGTTCTTAATAATTTTATTAAAAATAAGTTGTGGAGAGTACATACATCAGACATTTTGAATCTCACAAGAATTCATATAAATATTTGAGTCTAATAAGCCATATAGATATGCCGTCATGATATCCATAAGACATTACTAATCTTTCAAAAAGTATCAGACTAATGAGAAAATAAAATATAATCATATCCATCACAAGTGAATAAGTCTCATCATAAATCCTAGGTCTCTAAGAGAATCTTTGGGCAACGAGTCGGACTTTATTCCTGACAACCTCATTTTTCTCATTTTATTTTTGAACAAATACCGATTTATATCAAACAGACTTTATATTATCATAGATGTGAGTTATGGGTCCAAACCCCTCTCATTTAGCTAAGGAAGCTAATTCAGCTTTAATTATTTCCTCCCACTTACACCATTTTGTTCTGACGACATTCAATAATATATTACAACTTATAATCATCTATAATTTTATGAGCAACTGAGAATACAAAAATATCATTAATGATGATTTCATTCCAATGCCAAATCTTATTACAATATATAATAGAATTCTCAATATTTCTACGGTTGATCTTTTCATGAGATTGTGTCTCTTCAGGGACATTAGACTCTTTAGAAGTAAGCACAATATTAAATTCTTTAGAAGTGGATCCTTGATCATTTCCCCTTTGTTTTCGAGGAATAATGTCTATTGATCCTATCGATCTATCATGCATCAAATATGAGAGATTTTAATCCATTTTAGCTTGTTCTTCGAGAACAAATATCCTAACTAGAGCATTTATAGCTAGAGCATTTATAATTAGAGTATGAGATTTTGTTATTTTAGTAGCATCATTAAATATGCCAGGAAATCTATTGACTATAGTTTTTCAATGAATTATGCACTCATAGTTATGAAAGGCGCGCCTGAGGCGTGCCTAAAGCTCATGCGCCACCACTCTCGGGAAAAACGCCTCGCTTCAGGCGAGGCACAGGTGGGTGAGGCGTAGCGAGCAAGGAAGCACGGATACGTGTCTGATACACCACATGACGTATCATTGATAAATCCCTATCTGATATGCCACGTGGCGTATCAGACGTCCAGTGGGCGGCAGAAGATAGAGGGCAGGCACGATTCGAGGGAGGAGGCAGGGAGCGAGCACGAATTGAGGGGGGAGGCAGGGGGCGAGCTCGAATTGAGGGGGGAGGCAAGGGGCGGGCGCGAATTGAGGGGGGGAGGCAGGAAACGGGCACAAATTGACAGGGGGAAGCAGGGGACGGGTGGGAATTGAGGGGGAGGTAGGCAGGCAGGAATTGAGGGGGAGGAGCAGGAGGCGGGCGGGAATTGAGGGGAAGACAGGCGAGTGGGAATTGAGGGATGAGGTAGGCAAGCGGGAATTGAGGGGGGAGGCAGGCGAACGGAAATTGAGGGGGAAGACAGGCGGGCGGTAAAATAAAATAAAATATTTTAATAAAATAAAATATTTTTATTTTATAAAATAAAAAATATATATTTTTATATAATATAAGAAAATTTTAAAATATCATTTTATAAAATAAAATAATTATAAATATTATCTTATAAAATAAAATGCAATATTTTTATTTTATAAAATAAAGATATATTTATTTATTTTATAAACTAAAATATTTTAATTTAATTTATTTTATAAAATATCTAATATTTATAAAGAAAATAATTTTTATTTTTAAATTTATTTTTTTTATCATGACGTATCCTAGTCGTATCCATATCCTAGTTTTTTAGAATTTGCCATGTCCCCGTATCCTACCGTGTCGTATCCCCGTGTCCGTGTTCATGTCTGTGTCCGTGCTAAACCAAGCAAAACACAAACACCAACACCAAAATCAAAGTCAAAACTATCTAGCTCTAAACATACTCCTACTCTTGCTTTGATTGATGAAGATGAAGAAATAATTTATTCATCATGAGAGGAAGATGAAGAAGATGGAGTGTGGAAGATTGATGATGGGGATGATATTGATGAAGACTTTCTTGATTTAGATTTAGATGTAGATACATGTATGTTTATTTTGTTTTAGAATTTTAAATATTTATTATTTTACTTTGAAACTTTGAATGTTTGGATGATGGGAGCACTATTAATATTTGATTTTTATCTTTAATATTCTTTAGTTTATTATTAGATGAAAATTAAAGACTATATTTAGTAAAATGTATAATTTTTATGTGTATTAGGCTGGGTGCGTCTCAAATAAAAAAGTCTGCGCCTCAAGTGCGCCTTGCACCTTTAGGCCCCAAAAGACTTTTGCGCCTCAGTGCGCCTTGCACCTTAAATAACTATGGATAGAGTATGTTTCAACTGTCTTAATCTAATAAGCACAGACACGAACAAGGGGATACGACACGGCAGGATACGGGAACACGACAAATTCTAAAAAACTAAAATACAGATACGGCTAGGATACGGCATGATAAAAAAAATAAAATTAAAAATAAAAATTATTTTCTTTATAACTATTAGCTATTTTATAAAATAAAATAAAATAAAATAAATTATTTTAGTTTATAAAATAAATAAATATATTTTTATTTTATAAAATAAAAATATTTTATTTTATTTTATTTTATTTTATAATATAATATTTATAATTATTTTATTTTATAAAATAATATTTTAAAATTATCTTATATTATATAAATATATATTTTTTATTTTATAAAATAAAAATATTTTATTTTATTAAAATAGTTTATTTTATTTTAGCGCCAGTCTGCCTCCCCCCTCAATTCCCGCCCGCATGCCTCCCCCCCTTCAATTCCCGCCCGCCCCTACCTCCCCCTCCCCTCAATTACTGCCCGCCCCCTGCCTCCCCCCCCCCCACAATTACCGCCCGCCCCCTGCCTCCCCCCCTCAATTCGTGCCCGCCACCTGCGTCGAGTGGCCAACGTCGACCATGCGGCGACGTTGGCCACTGGACGTCCGATACGCCACGTGGAGTATCGGATATGGATTCATCAATGATACGCCACATGGAGTATCGGATACGGATTTATCAATGATACACCACGTGGCGTATCGGACACGTATTTGTACCGTATCTGTATCGTGTCCACGTGTCCAAGTGTCGGACACTACTATAGGGAGCCGTGTTCGTGCTTCCTTGGTCTTAATCATGACACAATACAAACCTATAGAAGAAGCTTCTAGCTTCTCATGGATGGCCTTCAAGCTCATCTTATAAGAGGTGATGTCAATATATTTTATATTTTGCTCATAAATAATCTTAACATAGTACCCATTATGACGTATATTTTTGAAGCTAAGCAGATTACTTTTTAATCTAATGCTTAGAAATATATTCTCAATATGTAGGATAGTACTTTTTGGCAAAATAATTATGACATTCCCAAAATCATCAATAATCAAAATAGAATAGAACCAGATATTATATGAACATGTATCTTATGTAATGTCATACTCGAGAAAAAATTTCTATTATGAAATATGGTATGCATTGATGTACTATCAAGCAAACAAATATCTTTATTTTTCTAGGTATTTTTCATTTGTATTTATGTTGATAACTTCAGGTGTCAAGTATCATAAAATTTTCATATTAGTTATAGGGTCATGTAAAATTTTAAAATAATAAATATTATATCAAGTTGATAAGTATTTCATTACAAAATAATAATTAATAATACATTCAAAATCTAAGATATCATTCACTAGTCTGATGTTTCATCAAAGTAATAGGAAGTCCTCATAGAAATCAAAGACATCTAAGGATAAATTTGCTACTTTTGGAGCAAGGAGATTCTCATCAACAAAGATATTGTTGGCTTCAACAATGGTTATGACAGCAATATTAATTTCAATGGCGTGAGATTTACCACATATGTCCATATTTTTTAAAGATGTCTCATATAGATCAACAAAGTATTTTGACATATGACAAATATGTGACTAATGTCTAATCATGCCACAACGATGGCAAATACTTTCATTAGTCGCCTTTTTTGGCTTCCTTTCTTCGTCATGATTCGGGCCAAATTAGATTTCCTAGGACGGTTAAACTTTCTGCCACCCTTTTGAGAATTAAAATGGGCAATAATTTTCTCAGGGATTGCATGTGCTTTAGGCAATACTTTTGAGCTAGCAAGTCTAAGGTACAAATGTCAAATGGGTAGTGCTAGGTTGACATAGCCAATTTTTTCATGTCCATATGGGCATGCATGTCGTGCCAGGTATGACATGCTACAGTAAACGTGTCGTGCCGTGCATGACACTAGTTGTGTCGAAAGTCTGCCCGACACAGCTTCGAGCACAGTCTTGGACCATACCATAGCGGGCCTGAAATGGCTGAACTAGAGCGGGATTTGGGTCGGGCTTGAGCCACCGGCCCTTTTGACACATCTAGTCTAAAATCATGATTTTTGAGTAACAATTCATTAGTTTGCTCAGTAATAAGGAGCATAAAAATTAAACCAAAGTATGTGATAAATTGATATTGTCGGTATTGCTATTGCAATACAATATTTGAAGTATGGAAGGTAGAGAAAATTTTCTCTAGTAGTTCCGCATCAGTGAGTTTGATATCGCATAACTCAAGCCGAAAAACAATATCAAATAAAGTAAAGTTATAGTCAAATATTGATTTAAAATCTTGTAATCTGAAATGTTGTCAGTAATATTATGCTTGAGGAAGGATAACAATCTTGATATGATCATACCTATCATTCAACATCTTTCACAAGGTTTGAAGATCTCGAACAAATAAATATTGAATATGCAGACTCTCATGTAAATAATGATGAATAAAAAACAATGCATTGCTTTATTTTTTGCATTTGAGACTTCATCTTTTATAATTACATCTGGAATATCTTGCCATTGGAGGTATATTTCCATGTCAAGGCACCATGATAGATGATTATTTCCACTCACTTCGAGGATGTGATATTTTAGCTTTTCAATATTTACCATAATTCTTGCAAAAATTATTTATTCAATTGGTAAATTTTCATGCTGATAATGTATTATAAAATATTATATTGCAAGAATATAATAGAAATATTAATAAGAAAAAGTAGATAAATATTAAAGATTAAGAAAATCAGAGGATAAATTTTATTACAAGCATTTTATTTATCTTTGCAATGACCAAAATTAAACTTTTATTTATAAGAAAACAAAGATAAACATATCATTAATATCAATGTATTAAATATATACATTGAATAGGGAGATGGGTATTCATACATAGAATGTAGGTTATGATTATGTCAATAATAGGTACATTGAATATAATAACTATTCATTCATATATTTCATACAACAATGCTTTTTATCAACCATGTGAATATTACTAATTCAAACGATATTATATCCACATCAACCATAATATAAATTCAAATCATGGATGAAGTATCATTACTATTGTACTGTCTTACTTCAAGTTTTTAATAATTTATCTATTATTCTACATTATTCATTAACTGAACTATAAAACATTACTAGTGTATTAATTTTATATTTTATTTTAATTTAGTAAATATTCTAACACAATTATTTATACCAATTTTCATTTTATTCAACCAACCAATATAATTTTGGTTTATACTTTTTTAATTTAATTATTCTTAAAAATTGCTAGATTATTAATGTCGGAAAAAAATTGACAAGCAGAGAAAACATATAAAATAGTAAAATACTCGATGAGATGTTTCCCATATTAACAAAGATTTCCCAAAACCACCACAGTTTAGTGGTGAACAACGTGCTGGTAACTAAATTTTAACTAAAAAAAGTCAACATCATGCTTGGCTCATACTTCCATTATGACTTTATTTCAACTTTATGGAAAATAGTTCACCAATAATGATTTAACGCATGACAACCTTCAGTAATAAGCTATGATCTTACAACTGGAATTGCTGGATTTGGATAAATGCCACCATGTGGGTAGACTGCTGCATACGGGGGTCCATAAAGAGGCATCATAGGCTGGAATACAAAAAATTAAAATAAAAAAACCATGTTGCAGGCTTACAGTAGTTAGAGTCAATGCAAAAAGCTCATTTGGAGTGATTCAACTAATACCGGTACAGATGGCCATGCGTACGAATGTTGAACCTGACTGGGTGCCATGGATGAGCTGTAATATGGTGGGGGTGCCATTTGAGGGCTATAGAAAGCCTGAAAATCCAAAAAATCGAGAATGTTGTAGAACACATTAATGAAGTGTCTAAAAACAACTATAATTAGGAGAATGATCGTTTATTTTTCAAGGGGCAAGAAGATGCGAACCACAACCATTTCCAGAAATCACATGTAAATCAGGCGATTGAGTGAAAATATACTGCTGCTTAGAAAAATTTATTTGGCTGATTGTCCCATAGTAAATTGTAGCAAGAAATAACAATAACAGATGGTCAATTTCCTTTAAACTTTAAAGATCTTTCATGTGTGTGATTGTGCATCATAATGTTATGAAGAAAAATATAAGATAGCCCATCAATTTTCTAACTTGAATATGAAATCAATATATTATTTATTAGATTAAGCATCAATGTTATAAACTAATGACCACTATATTACTGTTATAAAAATAGAACCCACAACAAAAATTTTAAATATATAATTCTAAAATAATATTATAAAAAAATGATCGTGTGCAGTAACTGGGAGTTCTATTACACTGAAGGCCAACTTCAATTCACAAAATTAAAATAAAATACAAACTAAAAACAACAAGAATTTGGATGGGTTATAAATGAGAAAAAACATTTCTTTCATTAAAGAAAAAATCAGAAATCCCTTTGAGAATTTCAATGCTGGCAAAGTGAAGTTCTCAATCTCATACTCATTTAAAATCTTTTTTGATAAATTTTTTTTTTACTTGAAGTTCACATTTATCACTTGTCTACTATATGCTCCATACGTTCTCATTAAGTCATTGAAAATTCTATATCATACAAACTTATCAGTATTAATCGGCTTAATCATAATATTTACTATGTTTTCATCAGTATGAATATTTGACATATTCATATTTTTTTTATCTTTTTTTTCATACAAAATAATATTATACTCTAATATATTATATCCTAATAAAATATTAGATTCTTTGATAAATAGATAACATTGAGACTATCATAAAATAAAAAAATTTTATTTTGTGTTTAGTTCTTCAAATAGCATCTACAATCAAATTATTTCTTTACTAATTTGGATAGATTTGATATATTTTGCCTCTATCAAAAAAATAAACATAATAAACTATAGCTTTGAAATTCAATATATAGCTCATACAACAAGAGTAAACATATAGTCACTGATGACCTTGCTATTACCAATATCCCTTACATAATCTAAATTAACATAATCTCTAATAATAAAATCTGAACTATTATAATATGATGTAATATTTGAGATTTTTTACAACTTCTAATGTATTTGAGAACTATCTTCACAATACACTTTAAATTCTCTATCATGATTTATTATAAATCGACAAATTACTCTCATTGCTTGTGCCTTGTGTAATATCTAGTCTTGCATGTTAAAATAAGATTATATATTATATGTTGAAGCATCACAAGATCTTACTAAAATAATTTTCTTAAGAAAATTAAATACTTCTATTATTTTTATCTCGATAAATATATATCCATAGAATCTTATTTACTAGTTGAGTCATTCATATCAAACTCCCTAGTTAATTTTGTCTTTAATTCTTAAAAACCAATCTTTACTAAGGCATGTTACTACCATGCCATCGACATATCTATTCATATTATCCCTAGTTATTTACTATTATCATTGAACTAATAATGAATTAAGGCTAGTATAGTGTTGACTGATAATTATGTTTTACTAATCATAAATATGAGATATTAAGTCAACTCATGGGTACTTATTTAAGAAATGATATATAGGATTGACCCACTATGAGAATACAATATAAATTATTGTCATAAGTAATTCTTATCAAAATAATATTGATTTAATCCTTTGACATCACAATCACCATAGATTTCTATATAATTATTTTATATTTTTTTGCACAATCTAACATTGTCTTTAATCGGGTGATTAAATAGATTATTATTGACTATAAAATTAGTTATGTGAGGAATATGAGTGATTAATAAGATAAACTGAGTAAGATATCATTGGGCCCTTGTAAAGATAGACTGAGAAAAATACAATATAATGCTAATATGAATTGATATAGAATTATCATTCTCAGTCTATTTGGAATCAAGAAATAATATGATTGAATCATATATAAGGATGACAAAAACTATCTTATATTCAATCAAGATATTATGTGACAAAGGAATTATAATATTCACTATAAATAAGATTATACCAGAATATCAGCCTTCACATGACTTGGATAATAATAATGTCTTATTAGATGCTACTAATGACTTGTAGGCCTAAATAGAGATTTCAAGCTTACTATCAATGTCATGCGAACCTACAGGATCACACACTTAGAATAGATCCAAAACGAACATAAGTTTACCAAAGCTCATTTAAACTCATTAATATATATATATATATATATATATATATATATATATATATTATTTATTTATTTATTTTTATTTATTTATTTATTTAAGATAATTGATATCGTAATAAATAAGTAAATATATATATTTCTATTTGTAATTATTATCTTAATAAATAACAATTATTTAAGGTAGTTGTTATCTTAATCAAATTAGAATTAAAAATAGAATATATACTAAAAAGGATTTTGTTAAGTGAAATCCTAATTCGAAAACTCTATATATATCTCATGTTCTCTAGGTTTTCACACAACACTACTAATTATTCCAGCCACCAAATATATTCTATTTTTGTTAACACTATACATCCATTTTGGTTTAATGTTTGTTCGTGTGGATACTAGTAGAGGACGAATCCATTTGGAGATATCTAAATCCGATCAAATGAGATAATGTCTTGGATACCTTAAACAATTAATTAATCGAATTACACGAATCATTGTTCTGGATACGTGATAAAATCATATTTTCCATTAAATTTGTTATCATGAAACCCAAATACTTTTACTCCTTCACCATACCCTAAGAATATATATTATCTGGATTTTAAATCCAACTATATTCTTTCTTGGGTATTTTATATCACATATACAAGACATCTAAATGAATATGATGTTGAGTAATTTGTTGGTTTACAAGTACATATCTCTAATAATATCTTTAAATCTATTACTATTGTTAGCGACCAAATTATCACATAATAAGTGAGATCACTTGCTTCCACCTAGAGGTGTCAAACAGACCGTGCCTGATTGACATGACTCATTTTTCAGGCCCAAACGAGCATGAGTGGCGTGCCTGACACGGCATGGTTCACTGGAGGGCAGACCTGGCATAGCCCTCCACATGAAATCAGCTCAATTTCAGGTCGATTCGTGCCTGGGGATACAGGCATTCCCCAAACCCGAGCAAGAGCTCCCCCGCTAACCTGCGCAACCGGTCGTATCGCTCATCGGGCATCACGTCATCACCGAGTTGCTCATCGTCGTGTGTCGTGCCCACGTGCCAGGCACCCGGGTTGTTTTTGACACAGCACGTGAGCCAATTACTCTCGACACAGCATAACATGAATCATGCCGAAAGTGAACCTGGCATGGACCCGTGCACGGTCCTGGACTATGCCATGCCGGACTTCATGCCGAGCCTGGGCCGCCTGGCCCGGTTGACACCTCTACTTCTGCCAAAAAGAAGTTGGATAAACTTGGAATTCTTAACATAGCTCATTTGTTCCGCAAGAGTTTTATTCTTCTATTTAGTCATTCCATTTTATTGTAATATGTATGTAAATGTTAACTATTGTTTAATATCTTCTTGCTTATAAAGAATAAAAAACTCATCATTTGTATATTCTCTTCTATTATATGTTCTCAAAAGCTTAATCTTTTTCAAGGATTCAAATTTCACTTGTTCTTTGAAATTTTCAAAAACTAAAAATGTATCCAACTTATTTTTTCATGAATATATTCAACATATTGTGAAATAATCATCAATGAAAAATATACAATATTTTGCTTCTCATATGAACATTTTCGATGATTCTCATACATTAAAATAAATTTAAGTTTAAAATATACTTATTCCTAACAATTGATCTACTGAATATCGATAAATATTACTTTTTTATAATACAATGCTCGCAAAAAGATATATCTACCGATATAAGCCATAAATATAGTTTTATATTTGAGAAAATCTTAAAATCTTATTTTAACATGTGACCTAATTTTAAATGTCACATAATTGTTGATTATTCTCCTTTTCCGATTAATACAACACATGCATAAATTTTTGGTATTATTTTCTCTTTAAGCAATTATAAATTTTTCATGATATTTTATATTTTTATAATCACAATCATATGTCTCACAATCTTTATTATCTCATTCTTAACACGAATCTTAGTATTCAATAAAATTTATCTGTCCTAAAGATGATATATTTTTCATTAGATTTTTCACATGACATCCCTCTTGAATGGTGCAAACTGTATTATTATATATTTTTATTTTGATAGTATCAATGTCAATAATTTTCAAAGCATTATCATCATTTTAGTTTACATAATCTCTTGAGCTTGATTTATATCTATGGAACTATTCTTTTTGAGATATCATGTGTTATAATTTTCCTGAATCTAATAATTAGACATAAGCATATTTTTTTCTACTTTCAACCAGTCACTTAGATATATAAAATATTATCATAATCTTTAATATTTGATACATCCCCTTGTGTATTTGACTACTTGACATTTTCACTTTTTTTCTTATATTAATAATCTACCCTAAAGTATCCTTTATTGTTATAGTTATAACATTTAATATTTTTTTTTTCTTAATTATGATCTATAATGATTCTAACTCTTACTAGGAACACATGCTATTGATCTCTCTCATATCATCATAAAAGCTTCTTGTTGTAAACTTATTTGTTTCTTCTTATTTTTGTGATTATTTTTTTCTTCTAAGATAATAGTAAAAATATCATTGAAGATAATATAGTCCAAAAGAACATCATTTATCAGATTGATAATAAATTGACCATGTGAATTAGAATTAGATTGACTTTGAAGTAGAATCTCAATACATAATAACTTGACAAAATAAAATATTTAAGGTATCGACATGATCACTTTTTATTATTAATTCTATCATTCAAAGAGTATAGATTCTCTTCTTTAAGAAAATCATGTTGTAAAGTAATTTTGTCTCGTACAGTCTTGTAAGAGTATCTCAAATCTCTTTTGCCGTCTTTTTTCAGCTACACTAGCCAATTCTAAATCAGCTAGTAATAAATATAGATCAAAAATTATATTATCATCTATCTGATTCTACTTATCTTCAGTAATTTCAATAATTTTTTTTAATTACATCTATATAAATATTCTTCTTCAAAATTATTCTAATCTTTATTTTTTATAAGTAAAAATTATCACATTGAATTTTTCTACTTTAAATCTCAAATAAATGGATGAGCCACAGTACCTTGTTAAAAATCACTTATTTTGAAACTCTTATCATTTTTTGATAGAACTTTCCTAGACATATATTAACTTCAAAAAGTATTAATAAAACCACATTTATAATGCCTCTATTATGAAAATAAAACTTGACAATAATTAAAAAAAGAAAATTCTAAGGCAATAATATAAAAAACTATAACATAAAATAAAATATAAACTAAAGACACTTTGGATTTGGATGAATTACTAATAAGAAGAAACTTTCCTTTTACGTAAAAAAAATGAGAATTTTCAAATTAATTTTTGATGTGAGCATGACAAAGTTTGTCAATCCACAATGATCATAATAGACGATGACCATCGTCAATCCCACAACCAAACCCCTAGTTTTTATGGATTCTGACTTCATTTATGCACTCAACATAGTTGATGGATTGAGCGGGGCATTGGTATCGTGTCCCTACTGCTGGTGTTGTTTGTTTGTGAACTTGAATTATGCAAGCGGGGATCTGTTTGGTTTGGTCAAAGGATGATTGGGTCAGCCCAATTTTATTTTCTGCAGTTCTTGTCCACCCTGACATGTTCTTCCCACAATGATTGTGACTATTGTTACTCAGTAGAGTGAAAAATCATGTTATGCCCAAATGGCTCCCCCACCCCACCCCCAAAAGAAAGGGCTGGGTGGGCTCACTGGGTTGTGGCACCTGAGCTAACTCCCATTGAGGCATGAGCCATCACGACACAAAATAGTGAGCCATTTTTGGGTTCAAGGGATGACTTGCCATGTTCTCAAGTCTATTGGGAGTGCTAGTCTAGCATATTGGCACATGACCCACCTAGCAACAAACCCATTCCCAATCAGGCTACTGCCTAGCAGGTCATGTCCAGAGGTAACAAATGGGACAGTCAGCCCTGCCTCGGCCCATCCCATGACACAACTCTCAAAAAAATTAGGCCTGGAGGTCACCTTGCAGCACAACACGGCTTGATTCATTGGCCTACCCAAGCCACATTCAGCACAGGTGACAAAACATGCCTGGGTCATACGCTGGATCAAACAAAATTCCTGATCGAAGTCTATGCATGAATCTCACATGCCATTTTTTGAAAAAGATAACGATCAGGTTGGGTGAAGGCAGGCATGTCAATTGCACCTGTCTCCAACCCAATCTGACCATGATCTTTTCACCGATCTAGGGCTAGCCATTAGCCCTTGCCCAGCCTTGCTCAGCATTATTGTAGAATACCAAATTCTGTATTGGAAAAAAAAAAATTGTATTTTATGACATGTTAAAGTAATTTTGTCAGATTTGTACAAGGAAAAGATGTATTCCACTATCACAGTGTAAGTTATTTCCATGAAAACTATTTGACCATCCTTGCATACTTTCTTGGCTTACCAGTGGTGTGGGAAATGTCCTACCAGTCCTTGAGGGCTTCCCTTCTTCACTGTTTCCCATGGTTATGTATTAATGAGCAGGCTGTTACCAGAGTGAAAATTGAACGCCAAATCTTTTTGCTTTTAATTTTTAAGTTCACAAAATGTAGTCAGCTGCATTTAGAAAAGACATGAACTTGAACAATTGATGAAAGTTGATGAGGACATATGTAAGTTGCAGGACATTAATGTGATGCATTATCCACAATCATCAAAGAGTTTTTGAAAAGATACAAGACTGAAATACATGTCACAAAGCAAATTATAAGTTGGTATGTTTAAAGGTGTCAAACGAGCCACATTGATCCAGCATGCCTGAGAAAATAGGCAGCCCAACATGGTCTTATAGTCTGCTGGGCAAATCAGGTCGTGCCGGGTCAGGTCGTGTTGGGTCAGATCAGCGCCATTACCAGGAATGGCCCATGGCTCACCCATTACAATATGGATTCATTACAGGCTAGCCTGAGTTCCTGTTAGGCTAGCATGAGCTCATGTCAACTGTCAAACTATTTAGGGCTTAAGCTAAAGGCTAGTCTTTAAAAAAAAAAAGACTAGCCATTAGGTAGAGTCAGGTAGGAAATGGGTGTCATCCGAACTGACTCGACCCATGTCTTTTTTTAAAACAATGGCACATGAATCTTACATTCCATACTCGAGTATGGGTTCAACTTTCCCCAAGGCTCACCCTGAGGCATGCCCTGAGTATGACTCATCTGCCAGGGGGACCCAGGCCAAAATTCAGCACAAGTGGGTTAGCACCCATCTGCCTTCAGGCCTGACATAGATCGTGTCCTCGGGTCATGATGGTCCATGCAATTTCCTAGCATGGTGTTGGTCAGGTTGAATCAGGCTAGAGCCAATTTTTTCTCTGATCCAAGTTGTGGTTCAAGCCAGCCTTGTTGTGTCAGGCCCAATTTTTTTCCAGGCCATCTCATAGACTGGGTCAGGCCACTTTGCCTGTTTTCCACATGTATTATAAATAATATACACCACCAAAAAATAAAAACCATCAATTACTAATTATTTTCTCATCAAAACAAATCATGCTACGCTAAATTAAAATTATTGTGCGATGAAGTCTAATTAAATATGTAAAATTATAGATGATTTCTAATCATTACAAAACATAAACATGAAAAATTGAAATAAAGTTTTGTTACTTCCTCATATAAACTAATCACATAGTATATTCCTAACTCACATTCCACAAATGAAATGTCAAAACATATTAAAATTTTTTCATTTCTATTTTAATCATATGAATTTTCTAATACAATAATCTTAATGAGTATATTTGCCATGATGATAAATGATACTATAGGTATCTTTAACATATAGGCTTGGATAACACATCAAAATTAAATTCAAATGAAGTATTAATAAATAATTATGATTGTATGCTTGAAACATTCATTTTTTTTCAAAAAATTCATTGTACGACATAACAAAAGATTATATTTGTAAAAATTTTGAGTCACTCAATAGAAAATAAAATATAATCATAATCAATAAAATTTATACATACAACACTATTGTATAACAAACAAATCCTATTGAGACAACTCACAAATTAGATGTTCTCATCAACATAATAAAAATTGAAAATAATAATAATAATAACTGAGAAAAATTAAACTAGAAAAAATAATAATAACATTTGTTATAATACAAAGATTAATAAAAATACAACTCACAAATATGTAGAAGTCCAAGATATCAAGCTCAAAAGAAGGAAATATAAGCTAAGGTCTTAATAAGATATTTATGAAAATGTCTATTTATTATTCTTCTGTCTGGATATATATTGTGACAATAGTTAACATTATGAAATTTCTTCATGAAAATTAGTTCTCCTTTATGTACTTCATTCACTCATGAAATATTAAATTTGAATTTATATGTCTCAAAATCTGACTGTCACAGCAAAAAATAACGACAAGAACAAATAGATAATTTATTTAAATATATATCATATCCAAAGTATCTCACAAATAATTATCATTATCACCATGAATTTTATCTATACAATAAATCTCAAAATAATTATACATCTCTTACTTTCTAAATAATAAATTTGCCGCCAAGAAAACTAAAAAGAATATTATTATAGACCTCTGCAATGTATACTGATGATCAACTCAAATTTGAATATTTGATCAACTGTAAGTATCCATGATTCATGCAAAATATTCCAAGTCATAAAAATTTTTTTACATATCTCAATATAAGAAGAGCTATGTAAACGTGAATCTTCCTAAAAAAATTTAGGATTTAACTATATTGACTGCATATGTTATATAAGATTTAGTCATAGTCAAATAATTAATATTTTCTATAATTATCTTATAAATAATAGAATCAATTAAAAAAATCACATCAAAAATGAAATATATATTTGGATCAATATGAGTATTTGCTAGGCCGCAACACTAATTATCTGAATTTTAGTATTTTCATCTCAAGAAAATATGATACCCCCTCATAGAACAAGTGACGGTTTTATCCCAAAAAAATATTTTAATTTTCCAAGATCATTCAACTAAATATATGTTTAAAAGTACTCGTTGAATTGGATGATCATCAATTCATCTCACATAATTAAAATATCATTCATATAAATAATCAACAAAATCATCATATTATCAGAAACTTTCTAGAAAAATAAAAAAATATATAACACACTTGTATTATTCAAACAATGTGATTATCTATAAAAATCTCATAAATCAAGTTATCAATGACTAATTCAGGTCATACAACATCTTCCTCAATCTACAAATAATATTTGATTACAATACTTGAAACTTAAGTGATTGCACCACATATACATTCTCATCAAGATTATCATGAAACATAGAATTTAAAAAGTTATTGGAATCATATTAAGCAACATATGGTCCATCGATGCCAAAAGCACACTTTAATTTTCATGAATATCAACACAACTAGCCATCTCTTTTTCATAATAAGACATGTCATCATGTCTACTTCAATCCCGCCAAATCTTGCGTGCTAATACCTAAGAAGCATTTTTTTCCTCAATATTACAAACCATGTGAGGCTGTCATTGATGGAGGAAAAAACATGAAGGGATTCCTAGAACCCATCATACAAGAATTCTATTCCAAAAAGCTTGTAAAAGTTTTATTTATGAATGTTGCACACAAATTATTAAGTTGAGCTTGTTTAATGTTAATACTATCAATACATCACATATTTTTGGCTAAGACAATACATAGATGTTTACCCATGATAAAAAAAAATATGTACACTAAACTAACAAACTCACCTCCAACTCCAAATAAAAAAAAATCTATATCTCTCATTGAATAATACCATTAAACCCACCCCTAAAAACATGAATGCATCTCCCTAAGGCAATATATTAATCCCAATCTTTTGCTCAATGATTATAAAATTGATTCGGACCAAATTTTGATGATCATATTCATGATTTGCATGTTGAAATTAAACAAAAAATTACTTTTATTAATGAAAATTATAAACTTCTTATAGATACATATCATAAGCACAAACAATTATAGAATCTAGCCTAGTGATTATTTTATGGTACATGCACATAAAAGATTATTGAAGTTGTATGTGTTGAGTGGGCTTTATATGTGTTGAGTGGGTATGAAATTGTATTGAGTGGTAAGATACTAAAGTACAATTGTTAAAGTTAATCTATTTTGTATCAATCTGTGTTTAAGTTATATAATATTATTTTAGTTGTATATTTTATTTTCACATCTCAATTTATAACATTATATCATAATCATACTTTAGGGAAGAAGATGCTATGAAAGCATGCAGCTAAGTTAGAATTGTAATCAATAGAGTGTGTACAACAATAAAACAAAACAAAAAATAAAAAAGAGGTTTTACAGGCATACACATGGTTGAGTGTGCATACTATACTTTGCACGGAGAAGACAAAATCAGACAATGAGGACAAAGCTGCACAATAGTGTTTGCTCAGTGGTGTGCATAGTATACTTTTTTTTTTTATTTGTGGACACATAATTTGCACAATGAGCAGAGCACATGGTGATGCAAGTAGTGGCAAACAATAGCACTTGCAATGGTGTGCAATGTTATTTTCAGCAAAACCCTTAACTAGGATTTCAATTTTATCAATAATAAATTGGCCCTTCAAAATCTTAATTTGAGATAAATAAATTTTAATTGTGATAATATATTTTTAAAACTCTAATTTTATGCTTTTAATTTGAGATTTTTCTAAATTAAGATTTTAATTTTATAAATCATTATTTCTAATTTAAGAAAACTCAATTTTTCTCTTTCTTCCAAAAAAAATTTTGATTTGATCAAATAATACACAAATTAAACAATAAATTATTTAAATTTCTAGTTATCTTGCTACTATAATGTATGCTGTGAAAAAATTATTTCTTATTCTCGACTATGCTGAACAATATCTAAAGAAGATTGCGTAGTATTATGTAAAATTAATATAAAATATAATTACTCAAATTAAAGTATTATTGATAACAAATAAACTCTTAAACCATGATAATATCGATATCAAAAAATATGTTGTTACTTGAATTTGTGAATTACAAAAATAACTTCTAGCCCATCATATAATGATGGCATGATAAAAAAAGTATTCAAACTAATAGCATTAACATTTAAAAATATAACAAACAAATCATTTGGGCATCTAAAAATAATTACAAATGTAAGATATTACAAATTGTACAAGGAAGTATTACACAAAACAAGTCTTTTATTGGATACAGACTATTGCATTGCTTGTTCTAAAAAAAAATGATAACATCCAACATGTTTTTCTATTGAATATATTAAAAATATATAACAAAGATAAAATACTTACAACTTAGAAATTAACTAAGAAAGTACATTAAAAATACCTAGACTATTCTAATACATCTTTCTGTTGCCAAGAGGTTATAGTACATGTGTTGTAAAAGCTCAATGGGTGGATAAAAACAATTTATTGCCACAAAATAAATTAATAAATCATCATAGAGAGAATGATATAATTTCTCCTAAAGAATAATATCCTAGTTTGATGAATATGACATCAGACCATTAGATCCTAATATCAAATAGTACAAAAGAAAATATTTCTAAAATTAAAATGTCACATAAATTTAATCAAATTTTTGATTACATGAATATTTTTGAACCAAGAAACTTAGATCCTGAAAGTATGCAGGAAGAATCCATTTTGAAAGTGAATGTGAACTCCAACAAAAAAATATATTATTAATAATATTATTTTTATCCTAGAATATACTATTACTAATTTTTTCAAAACTAAGAAAAATATTACTAATCCATCTAATTCACCTATCTCTCTAAACCAATTACACGGTCTAAACGAGAAAGCATTGGGCTGACTCAAAGACCATGTCTTAAAGTCATTCCTATTTGGGCAGCATTGGGGTTGACCCAAGAGAATATAATAGAATGACCCCATTGTTTCCCTCTTTGCTATCAATTTTATCACAAGCCAATTACATAGTTTTGGTTAAGATTGACTTGTTATTTATTTTTTCTTCAATATTAATATTGGATTTTTTAAACATCAATTTGAGGAATTTGTTAAAATTTATTTTTTGTTAGAATTTGCTAATTTGTTTATTTTAGTTATACTATCTATTTGACGAGAGCATTCAACTCATTTAGATTATCCCAATCAATTTACCCTCAATATAAGGAATTTTATATATCTTGAGTGAGTAAGAAATTGTATTTGAGTTATTATTTCACTTAAATTCTATTGTAATATTAGTATAGTATTACCTAACGGCTGACATGAATGTTACCCTAATTTTAGTATGTATATATTATTATTTTTGATTTTTTGGAATTGAAAGAAGATAGTTTACTTCTCATATCTCCAAACCTCTCTCTTCCCTTCTTATTTTTTCATTTTTTTCTTGAAATCCTAACTTAGACTAAAATTAGAAAGAAAACTCAACTTTTTATATTTCGAATATGATACAATCATATTTATAGGAAAAAAAAAAACTAGAAAGAAAAATACTCTCTTATATTATAACATATAGTCATACAATACAACCAACATAAATAAAATCAAATAATATAAGTATAATTATAATACTCTCTTTCAAGCTGACGCAAACAACCATTAAATGAAGTAACAATTGAATCATCGTGTATTTTTATTCAAATGAAATAATAGATATCTCAATATATTTTATCCGCTCATATAAATCTAGATTGTCAACAATATATCATATTGTTTAGTTGTCACAAAAAAAAATATCAATACACTTAGTTATGTAAAATTAATTTATTCTAACAATATCTAATCCACAAAAACTTACAAGTAGTGAATATTATGAGCTTGCACTCTACTTTTGTATACAAACTAGAAATCACAATGACTTATTTTTCCATAAGAATAAATTATATTCTACAAAATGAGAAAACCAAACAATACTCTCTCTTCATGATCATTGAGTCCTAAATATGAATAAACCTTTATGCATGTGTCCAAGATTTTTAGAAAAAGTTTAAGCTCAAGAGTCGTCTTTATATGCATGATAATCTAAAAACCTATAATTATTTTGAATTCAATTAAGATAATCTATAAAATAACTATTATAACAACAATATAAGTAATATCTAATTTAGTAATTATTAAATAATTAAATTTTCATATAATTTTTTGATATTTAGATGAATCACCAATAATGCTGGTATCAATAGAAAGATTCAAGCTCAAATCTAATAGAATGTAAATTGGTGCACATCCTAATAAATTAAACTTTGAAAAAATATATAAAGCAAAGTTTCTCTTGAAAAGAATAAGGACGTATTCTGAATAAATTATCTCAACACCAAGAAAATTATCTCAATACTTAAAATATCACAAATCTTTTGCTTAAAATTCAATATGTAATAATTATTTCACCAGAGAGATACAATTAACAATTAATTATAATGAGAAAATTATCAACATACATCAATAAAACAACAAGACATTCATTTGAATTGTACCAATAAAAATAATAACAGTCTACACACATCTCTTCAAGATAAAAAAAAATAAAATAAGTTCAATTTTATCCTAACTATAAGACTAAAATAAATAACATATGAATAAAATTTATTAAGCTATATTCAAAAAAATTATGTCATACAAAATCTTTCATAATATACAAGTCATTCGTGCACACTCAAGAACACAAATATCTAAAAATTATGTCATATATATCTCCTCGAGATTTCCATAAAAAATGTATTCATCATATCTAATTAAGACACATACTATCTATGAGAAACAACAAAGAGGACCAATTGAATGAATGTCATTTTTGTCACTGGAGAAAAAATATTCTAGTAGTCAATCCAGTAAAATATAATTTTAATATATTTGATAGAATTATCTTTACTTTCCATTGTAAAGAAAATATCTTCATTTTTCATTTGCTTTTTCAATTACTTTAAATTTTTGATGAAAATATCTAACTTGTTGACTACCTCAATCACTTTTTTCACCATATAAGAAACTTGAATTTATGTTGTTACATAGTAAAACAATTGTACGAAATTGCTTTATGTTGAACTCAGTTGTATTAAATTGAAATAGGCTTTTTCAATTGTCTTATTTATTTTTATTGCTGCCTTAATTTTGTAACATAGTATCAAAGCCTTAATTGAACTAGGCTTTTTCATTTGTATTTATTTGAACCTTCCTCCATCAAATAGTTGGACTTGGTCTCTGCTTGCTCCCCTCTTCCACTTGTCACTTCTAGTATCCCTTCTCCTTCGATAGTTTTCCAACCGAGCTCAATCAACAATAGTTGAATTTGGGCTAATCTCTAGAAATTCCTCATCAACCACACTGTTGATCACTCTTCCAGAAATTCCTCACCCATCCTCCAACAACAGCATTGCTCCAATCTTTAATTGCTAACTCAACGATCATAATTATCTTCGATGGTTAGTGGACCAAGTCATGAGGACTATCTTACAGAGAGCATCGTTCCTCCATCCACCAATCCTTTATTCCATTTGTGGCAAGCTGAAAACAACCAATTAATGAATTTATTGATCAGCTTGATGACATTGGAAATCAGTAAAAAATTCCTCCTGTACTCCACAATTAAAGGTATAAAGGGACAAGGCCCAAGAGATTTTTTTCCAGCAAAGACAAGACTGTTAACTAATTCACAAACCTCAATGCCATTGGCAGAAATTGGATCTGTTTGAACCACATGAATGAAAATGTTTTGATGACAGTGCATATTTCAAGAAAATTATTAAAATAAAATCGATCTCTAAGTTTTTGATGTGCCTCAACAGTCTCTTGATGAAGTTCGATGCCGATTTCTTGTAACCAAATTCTTGCCGAGCCTTCAAAAAGTATTCTCAGAAGTTAATCAGGAAAAAATCAAAAATATATCATGATGATAAAACTTGAGTAATCTCCTTTTAATAACTCTGCCTTTGTTGTCCCAAAGGACCAACAATTTGCCATTGAACTACCTAGCTTTGCCACACATCCAACAAATGATCAACGAATACACAAAGGGTGTCCATGGTGTGACCATCACAAGGAGCCATCTCACGAAGAACATGATTGTCATGCTAACCCTTACAACAAATGGAACCCAAGCTTATTTACCTTTCACCAAGAACCAAATGGACCTCCTTTAGCATCTGCACAACAAGGAAAGTATGCCTTCTTACCCATCTCCAACTGGGGGGAATAGATCAGCCATATCATATGCCTACCAATCAGGCATTCCATGTCGCTCACAAACCAACCACTTATTGGATAGTGAATTCTAGAGCATCCTACCAAATGAAAGATGACAAGTCTCTATTCACCGCTTATATCCTTTGTCAAGAAAATCAAATTATGTGTATAACTAATGGGTCACAATCTCATGTGGCTGAATTGGAGCAGTCTATATCTCCAAAAATTTGACTCTTCACTTGGTTTTTATGACCTTGATCTAGATTGAAATTTAATTTCTATGAGCAAGTTAAATTATGATGATCATTGTAAAACTAAGTTCTTCCCTAACTCTTATGTTTTTTAGAATTTGTCCTTGGAGAATATGATTGGCATTGTTGAATTTTGTGGAGGCCTATACCTTCTCAAGGTACACCATCTATTTATCGTGCTTCCAAATCCTCCCAATAAAATTAATCTGAATTCTCAATGATAGTCAATACAAAGTATCGAGTGAATAAGTCAGTCCAATAAAAATAGTATTGTCATGTTATGGCACAATCATCTCGATGACCCATATTTTATATACTTGAAAAATTTATTTCCTTCACTATTTATTAATAAAGATTCAAAAGCATTCCAATGTAAGATCTATCAATTAGCAAAGCATACTCGTACTATCTTTTCACCTCATTTATACATTAATACAACCAACCATTCTTTTTCCCTTATCCATGGTGCCAAATGGAGATCACCTAGAATTACAAACATATAAGTTGCATAATGGTTTCTCTTATTGATTGATTATCAAACATGATTAATCTGGGCATTTCTAATGAAAAACAAATCTAAAACTACCCAAAATTTTCAAAATTATCACATCATGATCCAAAACTAGTTTCAAACAATTATACATGCACTTAAAATTGATAATGCATGAGTACTTTTCAACACTCCCTTGGCCTTTCCTCAACTCACATGGCATTATCGATCAATGTTCATGTGTGGAAAAGCCTACGTAAAATGGTGTGATACAATACAAAAATAAGCACATTATTGATATTGCTAGGGACTTTATCTTCTAGTCCCAAGTTCCAAACAAAGTTTTGGGATGAATGTGTTTAGCTGCAATATTCATAATCAACCGAATATCCTCACATATCCTAGCTTATCATACTCTAACGCAAACATTCATTATGACTTATCCCAACTCTTCTTTATTTATTCAAATTTCAATGAAAATACTTGGATGCATTATATTCGAGCATATTTATCCTCACAATCACGGCAATATGGATGAAAGAGTCATTCAATTCATTCTAATTGGGTATTCATCAAACAAGAATGGATAGAAAAGCCTCTCACTTGTCACAGACAATATATCATACCACGAATGTAACATTCTTTGGAAATCAATTATTCTTTTTCATTTTAACAGTTCAGAGATAGACATGTACACATGAAACACAAAACTTGGATCGGGAATCTCTAATTGAAACTAATTTTGTCTCAAGACAAGCACACATTAATTAATAAAGATACAAATTTATTTCATTGTAAGATCTATCAATTAGCAAAGCATGCTCATATTATTTATTCACCACAATCATACATCAATACAAGCTAACCATTATTTTCCCTTATCCATGGTGATGTAAGCAAAACTTTCAAAGGTATTTTCTAGGCACACCTTGATGCGTGTCTCAGGGCAAGGCGTGGAGAAAATGCCTTGAGGCATCTAAAAAAAAGTCATACAAATGACAGGCATAAGCCTTCGTCAATGAAGTGTATTCGAGGTGCACTTTGATCGTGTCTTTCACACATTGAAGAGGGATGCGTACATGATTTAGGAGCTTGTGTAGCCTTTAAAAAAGAAAAAAAAACCTAAAATAACAACCCAATTGAAAGCTTTGGCAAATAAATCACAATTTTTTTTGGTGAGAAAAACTCGAAGAATAAACTATACCTCGTGCGGAGACCCATTGCTCAAACTCTGGTGGCGACTGACTACCAATCCTCTTTTTCGGCACTAATAAATATTTTTGATGACGACGATCACTGCGGAAGCACTTCTCCAACTACGATCTCATCGGCTTCATCTCCAGGTTTATTCGGCACTCTCATCTTCTTCATCTCTTCATCTCTTCCCCCTTCATCTCATCCGACTGCATCCCCCGGCAAGAGGCATGGGTAAGCTCGGCATGGCACAGCATGAGCGGTACCGATAGCCAGCTCGGCACGAGTCCAGGTAGAATTCTAGAATGTGTCGTGCCAGGCTTGGCACGACCGAATCGGGTCGTGCCTCAATCCAGGCCCAAGCTGCCCGCCCATTTGACACCTCTATATCAATCTAACTATTTTGTATTCTATTTTTGAGCATATTTATTCCTCCCAATCACAACAAGTTGGATGAAAGAGTCATTCGGTGCATTCTAATTGGGTATTCATCAAACATAGAGGTGTCAATCGGCTCGGTCGGCCCGGTCCGACACAAGGCACAGCACAATTCGGTCGTGCATGGGCCGGCCCGGCATGGGAATTTTCCGTGCCCGGGCCCGTGCCATGCTCAGCCACGGCACCTATGGTGCCGTGTTCTATCGTGCCGAGGCCAACTGGGCCTCGTGACGTGCCTGATCCAGCACGGTTCAGTGACCCGTGGCACGGGTCATGTCCCGCAGACTCGCACCCCACGTCCCCACCTGAGTCCCCATCGCCACACCAGGGTGCGGATATGGAAAACAAGCAGGCACGGATCCAATCCGTCCCGACCAGCAGTCCCGCCCGACCCGAATCCCCCCCCCCCCCCTCAACGATTAAAAAAAAATTGAATATCAGCCATTGGATTTTGCCTCCAACGGCTAGGGAGCAGAATCCGACAGCCCTCATGATTCTGCCCCCTAAAATTCAATAAAAAATTAAAAAATCATAAAAAATGCTTTTTAAAAATAAATATTTCCTTTAATCTATAAAATTCCCCCACCTCTCGATAATATTTATGTTTTTCATTAATATTTATTCTTAAATCTCACTCTCTCAAAACTCTTGCTCTTCTCTTTCTCTCGAGACTAGAGATTTCATCATTCAGCTCGATTTTTCGGAACTCTCAATTAGAGTTTGGAATTTTGAACTAAACTGTATTACACCATGCACGTGATCTACCTCACTTGTTTACCAAATATTTTAAGTTTTTTTGTTTACTTTTTTTCTCTCTCTCTAATCTCTCTCACTAATCCTAAAATATAAAATCTATCATCTTGGCTCAACCTCCTGTTTAACAAAAATCCTAAAAATAATTAATACTAATGAAACATATTTAAATTTAGAAAATAAAAATCTTACACAGAGATCTGAGACTGCTGAAACTTTAATATCTCTAGTCGTCTCAACCCAAACTTCTAAAAAATAAAAAATTAGGAAAACTTCTGTAATTTGGACTCATTTTAATATAATAAAATAAAAAAAAATATTAAAAGTAAGGAAGAAAAAATGACACAGTGTAAATATTATATGAAAAATTTAACTTATAAGAGTTCGTTTGGGACTGGACACTTTAAGAGGCATGCCAAATTATATAGCAAAAAACATGATGCATTAGATCCTATGCAAACCCAACTTAGCATTGTATTTTTTGAGACTGGATCTTATTCAGTCTCAAAGTTTACTCCCGTGATATACCACAGTGAGTTGGGTAGGGAAGACATGGTCATACTTATCACATTGAAGGGTCTTTCGATCAGATTTTTGGAAGATCCAAGGATAGTGCACATCATGCAGACATATTTTCAACATGCTTATCATAGGATTCCTAGGTCCACATCTAGGAATGACATACTAAAATTATATATGTTTGAAAAATAAAAAATAATTAATGAATTTATGACATATAGTAAAGTGGTATCCGTGACGTTCGATATCTGGACAAGTCACGATGAATCATCTTATACATGTCTCACCGGTTACTATGTAGATTCTAACTGGATAATGAATAAAAAGATTTTAGGATTCTCTGAGATTCTTTATCCTCATGATGTCCCAGTTATTTTTGAGTGTATGATAAAAATCTTTAGAGAATATAAAATTCAAAATAAATTTTTTAGTATCATATTCGATAACGTATCTAATAATGGAGTAGCAATTAACATATTTGTTAAGAATATTAGAGACGTACCATTAGAAGAGACCTTTCATGTCAGATGCATATATCACGTGATTAGTTTGATTATACAAGTGAGTGTGAAGATGTGTTCCCCCACGTTAGATAATATAGGTAATGCACTAAAATATATTTACACTCTTCGCAGACAACATGAGTTTGATAGTCTCTGTTTGTCAGCGAATCTAAAGTAGAAAAAATTCCAATTGGATGTGAGACACCATTGGAATTACATGTACATGATATTAGAATCATGTGTTGGATACTAACACGTGATATCCGACTACGTTAATCTAAGAAGCACGGACACGAACACGGGGATACGACACGACAAGATACGGGGACACGGTAAATTCTAAAAAACTAGGATACAGATACGGATAGGATACGACATGATAAAAAAAATAAACTTAAAAATAAAAATTATTTTCTTTATAAATATTATGTATTTTATAAAATAAATTAAATTAAAATATTTTAGATTATAATATAAATATATATTTTTTTATTTTATAAAATAAAAATATTTTATTTTATAAGATAATATTTATAATTATTTTATTTTATAAAATAAAATTATAAAATTATCTTATATTATATAAAAAAATATTTTTTTATTTTATAAAATAAAAATATTTTATTTTATTCTAGCCCCCAGCCTGCCCCCAACCCTCAACCCGCGCCCACCCTCTGCCTCCCCCCCGTCAATTCGCCCCCTGCCTCAATTCGCCCCCTGCCTTAATTCGCGCCAGCCGCCCCTCCCTTCAATTCGTGCCCGCCGCCCCTCCCTTCAATTCGTGCCCAACCCCCGCCTACCCCCCCCCCCCTCAATTCGCGCCCGCCACCTACCTCCCCCCCCCCTCAATTCGTGCCCCCGCCGCCAGTGTCGAGTGGCCAACGTCGCCCATGCGGCAATGTTGGCCACTCGACGTCCGATACGCCACGTGGCGTATCGGATACGAAATTTGTCAACGATACGCCACATGGCATATCGGACACATATCCGACGCGTGTCCGTACCGTGTCTGACACGTGGACACGGCAGTCCAGTGGCGTATCCGTGCAACACAGACGTTAATAATAAGAGTGACGAACTTATTATTGACGACACTGACTGGGCTTCAGAAATTTCATAAATGAAATTCCTGAAGATTTTTTATGACAACACGAACATGTATTCGTAGGTTTATACTCTCATGACTTGCATTATACTCAGGTGCATATACAACATTAGTAGCATGTTTAGGAAGTATCGAGCTGACCCGACACTTAGCTATATGGTTGTAGAGATGAAAACCAAGTACTTAAAGTACTAGTCTACTATTTCATCTCTTTATTATCTCGCTGCATGCATTGACCCTAGGATTAATGTGGAAGGGCTAGATAACACTCTGACTTATATTTCCTCGTATATGAATATGGAATACCCACTTGAATGGTTCATTCATGAGAAGTTGACTGACCTATTCACATACTACGATACTAGGTATGATGGCAGTAGTAGTGAGACTGTGATTACGGACATGAATACCTTCTTCGGAGATGATAATTTTTTCATTCAGTTAGCAAGGAAGAAATGATGGGGTAGACCATCACATAGGAGCGAGTTTTCTCGGTACTTATATATCAATCACTGCTCAATCCTATCATATTCTGATACAAAAAATCTTAATATATTACAGTGATGAAAATCATGAGTCCACCCTTCCCGTGCTATCTAGGATGACACGGGATCTACTAACTCTTCCAATGTTGAGCGTAACATCGGAGTCTGTTTTTTCTGTTACAGCGAACGTAATTTCAGATATGAGATCAAGATTACGTCCTAATATTATTAAAGCCTTTGTCTATTTGAAGGATTGGGAGGATTCGAGGTTTAACATCCAAGATCGTACTGGAGCTGGGGCAAGGAGTGCATTCGTTACGAAAGAGATGAAGTTGATTACTGATGATGATGATCCATATGATAGTGATTTGATGTTGCGGTTGATGATGCTCATGATACGCCGATTAACAATTGACGTGGTTGCCGGTTTCCCCTGCCAGTTGCCAGACACCAGTTGCCAATGCCACGTCACTCTAGTATGCCATGCTACACTCCATTTATCATTTCCACTTGATTTGATTTTTGATGTCTCACAATCACGGAGACAGTTGATGATTTTTGTGATTTATTCTTGATTCTACTTTTTGATTTCAATGTTTTGTTTTTTATTGGTTGTATGTTTTTTTTACGTTACGTTATAATTGGTATTTGTTTTGGTTCGGTATTTATTGGCCGATTGGACATTTGGTTTACTTTTATTTTTATAACTTTGTAATTTTTTTTAACGATATATTTTGTTTAATTTATTTGTGTTTAAAATTTTTATTTAAAAATTAAAACTTCATAATTTAATTCTAATAAATTATAATCTAAATTTATTAAAAATTAATAAAAAAAATTTAAACTCTATTAATATTTTCAAGTTACAAATTTTTAATAATTTTCAAGTTAGCAATTTAAATTTTAAACTTTGTAATTTATTAAATTTTTAATAAAAAAAGTTAAATTTTGTAATTTATTAAATTTTTAACAATTTTCAAGTTACAAATTTAATATTTTATACATTATCTATATATAATATAATATATATTTTATATAAAGTTTAATATAATACTTTAAAATTTAAAAAAAAATTATTTTTTATTTAACCAGGCCTGATTAGCACGACACTTTTACCGCCGGGCCGACGGGCCTGGCTTTGATAAATCATGCCGAGCCAGACACAGCACGATACAGTAACTGTGTCGTGCCTGGCCCGACACAAAAGCACGGGCGTGCCCAAAGAAAATGAGTCAGGCCAACCCGACACGTCCCGTTTGACACCTCTAATCAAACAAGAAGAGATACAAAAGCTTCTCACTTGTTAAAAAGATAATATATCATACTATAGTCAGTTTAGATAGAGATATGTGCTTTGAAAATTAATTATTATTTTCTATTTTTACAATTCAGATGAAGACATGTACATATGAATCACAAAATTTGGATCGTGGATCTTTAATTAAAGCTAATTTCATCCCAAGACAAACACACATTTATCCCAATAATCTTATTATTCCTCCTAGTCAGTTGAACCTTCACTCAATCATTCCAAATAATTACAAATTAGTATGAACTCAAAAACCCAAACATCTCAATCAACGTAATATCTCATCTTAATCTACCATGTGATTGATTCAAAGTTTACACTAAAAAAGGGCCTTTCCAATTAGGGTTGTGATTCTAGAGGATTTGTTCAGGTTGAGGGTCAACCAAACCCAACCTGAATTCAAAAAAATTCAACCTATGTTATGACCTAACTCGAGTTTCAACCCAATTTCAACTCAAACCCAACTCAATACTCAAGTTGAGATCGAGTAAGATTCAGGTTTGGACAAGTTGAATCGGGTTGCATAATTTGAAGAAAAAATTAAAAATAAATTAAACAATTAAAACATATAAATAATATAAAATTTAAAAATTACAGCTTTAAATATTTATTTCAACTCTCAAATTTTTATTATTTAAAATTTTTATTTAACATTTAACATTAATTATAATTATGAGTGTGGATGTTTCATTTGAATTTTTCAATTATGAAACCTTACATTTTTAGAGACATACAAATAAATATGAATTTCAATTAAACGATGTGAGTACTAAATTTATTTTGAATCTTTTGATGAGTGCAATTTGAAAGAAAAAAGCTCCTGATAAATTAATTGATCTTTAATTATTAAAATATTTATTTGTTAGCATTATTTTTTGAGTAGCCAAGAGCCAAAAAATATTTGCCCATACCCACATCACTCAAATAGAATAGGAACATTTTGTTCTACCAATAAAAATTAGGACATGAATATTTTATTTGTTCATTTTTGGGATTTAAGTTTTTTATTTGAGTTTTTTTATTATTATTATTTTTTTGTTTGGGTTTGCTTTGGGTTTCTTAAGCTTTTGGCCCAAATCCAACCTAAAATAACTTCGGTTTGCAAATTTTCTATCCTAGCCCGACCAACCTAACAAAACATTAACCCAAAAAAAATTTGCCTTGGGTTGGGTTCTGGTTACAAGGGTTGATTCGATCCAAGTACAACCCTAATTCCAAGGGCCTGCACATCACCAATGAAGCCATGATTCAATATATGGACATTTTGTAGCCAAAAACAAAATGCAAACAAAAACCTAAAATAACTTCAAGCTGGAAAACACATGGTTGACTATAAATTGATTTTCTTAATGAAACAAAAAGCAAACAGTTACATTGATTGGCTCAAGACACATTTTGTAGCTAAAAACAAACTCAATATGGTACGTGTCTCATTGTCTATTGATGCTGATCTAGATTGACTTTTTTTCCACCTTGATGTAAAAAATGTATTCTTAAAAGGAGAAATGATGGGAGAGGTATATATGAACATTCCTCTAGATATTGAAACAGACCATACAAGAGACAACATTTAAAAATTGCAGAAATCTGTATACGGGCTTTAGCAATCCCCACAAACATAGTTTGACAAGTTATTAAGATATTGAAACTTGATGGGTATACACAATCTCAAGCTAATCATACTCTTCATTAAATATTTTGATCACGACAAAGCCATGGTGTTAATAGTTTGAACTCAGAAAAATCCATTGTCTCACGAGGAATCATTTAGAAGAAAAGAAAGAGTTGGGCTTCTACTGTCAACGAATTTAAAGTCAATGACTTAGGCCCTCTATAATATTTTTTGGGAATAAAATTAGCTAGATCCAAGCAAGGAATCTCAATGTATCAACGAAGATATATCTTGGATCTCCTTAGTGAAATAGGAAAGAGTGGATGTAAGGTCAATCAACACACCTCTGGATTCTAACACCAAGTTGAAACCAATAACTAAAGAAACAACTATAGGGAAAAGCCGATATCAACAACTAGTAGGTAAACTATATACTTAACACACATTCAACCAAATATTAGTTTAACAGTCAACATTGTAGGCTAATTTCTAAGCAACCCTTCAAAATATGACATGAAAGCTATGTACCACATGTTGGGATAGAACAAAAATGATTCAGGAAAGAAAGGGAACCTATTCAAAAAGAATCCTAATCATCTAAGAAGCGCGAACACAGACACGGGGATACGACACAGCAAGATATGGGGATACGGCAAATTTTAAAAAACTAGGATACGGATACGGCTAGGATACAGCATGATAAAAAAAATAAAAATAAAAATTATTAATTATAAATATTAGGTATTTTATAAAATTCATTAAATTAAATTAAATTAAAATATTTTATTATATAAAATAAATATATATTATTTATTTTATAAAATAAAAATATTTTATTTTATGCACATCCCCAAACAAATACGCCCGCCCCTGCCTCCCCCTCAAACACGCCCGCCCCTGTCTCTCCCCTCAATTCGTGTCGCCCCTTCCTCTCCCCTCAAATCACGCCCGCTCTTGCCTCTCCCTCAAATCGCATCCGCTCCCTTTCTCACCCTCAAATCGCGCCCGCCCCCTGCCAGTGGCCAACGTCACCGCATGGGCGACGTTGGCCACCCGACATCGTCGAACGTCGGGTACTATAGGCATGGATATGGCTGCCGACTGCCGACGCAACCATCCTATATGCCATGTGGCGTATCGGATACGAATTGTTGCAATGATATGCCACGTGGCGTATCAAACACGTATCCGTGTCGTGTCCGTGTCGTATCCAGGTGTCGAACACACGGACATGGCTATAGGGAGCCGTGTCTGTGCTTCCTTGCTAATCATAACTTAGAAGTCTATACAGATGCAGATTAGGTTTGATCATCCATTGACTAAAAATTTACCGCAAGGTATTGCTCCTATGTATGGGGAAACTTAGTGATAGATCAAAGTACAAAACAATAAGTCATGGCAGGAAGTTGCGCTTAAACTTAAGCAGAATTATGAGCTCTAGAAAAAGGAATTTGTGAAGGGATTTGATTGAAAAGACTACTAGGAGAGCTACATGTTAACTACATAGGACTTATAAAGATGATGCATGTCAATCAGTTAGCTATTGTCATTGCCAATAATTTCATCTATCACGATGGAACTAAACACATCAAAATTGGTAGATATTTTATCAATAAGAATATAGAAGATAAGACCGTAACTATCACTTATATGTCATCACGGCTTCAAACTACATATATCCTCACAAAAGCATTGTTTCGTCCCAACTCGACTGAGCTAAGTTCTAAACTCGACCTTATGAATATCTACATTATCTATCTTGAGGGGGAGTGCAGGAATTCAAACTAGCCATATAATAGGAAATATTATTTTAATATATATGGTAAAAACCGTTTTTAGTTTTTCATTTATTTCTTTCTTACTGTAAATTTTTGATTGAAGCACCCAAATTATGTGCTGTTCAAATTACTTTTCTCACTATAAAAAGGCTTGTATTTGCATTGTTAGATAGAAAAAGAATTGTATAAAGTTACTTTCAGTTGTACTCAATTGTATTATATTAAAATAAGCTTTTCTAATTATTTTATTTATTTTTATTATTAGCTTAATTTTGTCTGAATGAAATTTCATTGAGTCTTACCTTAAAACAAATTTCTTTTCTATCAAACATTAATAATTTTAAAAACATTCCTAGAGATTTGGAACAAATAATTAGGTTTTGTTATGAGAAAGAATACTTGATTCATGCAACATAGATTCTTATCATGTATGATTAAATACCTCTAAAATTTTATCTAAAATCTTACAATTATCAAGAGATATAAAAAACTTAAATATACTATGCTAAAATATATATTAAAAAAATACTTATGAGACCCATCATCAACACCATCAACCAAACTTTATAATATTATTTAAAGTCAAGTCTATGCATCATATTTTTTCAATTAACTCTACTAAAAACTATGTCCACTCTCTAATCTTTTAGTTAAATCATTATTTATAATTTCTATTTAATTCCTCTAAACTTACCTCTAGTTCTTTTTTTTATTCCACTCATATAGTCTAATAATTCCTAATCGATGTACTAGGAGGCTTGAATTTGACGTGATCAAACTATTTCAGATAATTCACATTTATCTTATCATTAATAAGAATTATTTTAATATTTTTTAATAATTTTATTTCTAATTTTATCATTTTAAATCTTATTATAGATTTATCTTATCATCCTCATATCTGTAATACTCATCCTTTGAATATATTACTTCTTAGTTTCCTAGTATACACTTCTATACATAATCTCTAGTTTTATAGTAGTTCTATAAAATTTTTTTAAATTTATTTGGTACTAGCCTATCACCAAAAACCATTTATATAATTCTTCATTTGGTTCATCCAATCTTAATCTTATATAATACATCATCAACATTCTCCTTGAATTTACTTAATATAGAGCCTAAATACTTGAAATTACTAGTATTTAATATTTATTGCTTTTAAATTTTATTTTTCACATTATTATCACTTTTAATATTATTAAACTTATATTTGAAATATTTCATTGTGCTACTAATAATCCTAAACTCATTGAATTCAAGTGCGATACTCCAAATTCCTAGTTTCATATCAAATATTTTTTATCGCAACAACTAATAATATATCATCTACAAATAACATATACAAAAGGATATGTTCTTAAATGTCTTTTGTCAATTCAACCATAATTAGAACAAAAATATAAGAACTATGAAATAATTCTTTATATGATTCCATAATTATTGAAAATTCATGAGTAGTGTCTTAAACTAATCTAACACTAACTCTGGATATCACTCTCTCGTACTCATACATGTCCTTAATTAGTTAAGTACATGTACTTGAAACTCTTTTCTTATAAAATACTTGCCTAATTAATCTCTTAAAACTTATCATAATTTTTTTTTTCAAATTTATAAATATCATATATAAGTCTTTTTTATTTGTTCTATATTTATCAATAAAATATCTTACTAAGTAGATAACCTTCATAGTAGACTTATCTAACATAAATTCAAATTGATTTTTTAAGATTCTAATTTTTTTCGTAATCGGTATTTAATTATATTTTTTCAAAATTTTATAATATGACACATAGTTTAATATCTCAATAATTATTATAATCTTAAATATCTTCTTTGTTCTTATAAATAAAAATTATAATACTTCAACTTCATTCATCCAACATTTTTTTGATCCTCATAATCTTATTAAAAACTATATCAACCATATCATGCCTTTCTCCATAATGATTCTCAAAACTTTAATTGAGATATCATTGGGCATGAGGACTTTTCTAGCATTCACTATGTTGGGAGCTTCTCTAATTTCCATGATTTTTATTCTAACTATATATCTAAATTTATTTAATTCTCTATTATTCTTGATATTTAAATCTAATTCCACAAGCATATTTAAAAGATTATAAATATATATCATTTATCTCTCTTTAATTTTATCTTTTTATAGGATTTGATTATTTTTATTTTTAATATATTTTATCTAACTAATGTCTATGCTCTTTTTCTCCCTCATGTTAGCCAACTTATATATATCATTATCTTCTTTTTTATTTTATATTTTATCATATAATTCATCATATGCATTAAACTTAATTTTATTCATGATTCTTTTAGTTTTCTTTTTTACCTTCTTATACAAACTTGTATGCATTAAACTCTTTTAATTTTCTATCTTTATTTTTATTTTTCTATATTTTTTTAAAACAAACTTATTTCTCTTTAATAATTGTTAAACTAAGTTCGCCATTATATTTCTCTATGGGAGTATATATTTCCTTTAGACATGTATAAAATTTGTTTAAATACTTTTTTACATATATTTATCACTTTATTCCACATAGTATTTGCATTATGTCCAACGATCGATTTAGTTTATTATTTAACTTTTTTCTTAAAATATTTATTATTTCTCCTTTAGGCTCCACTATTGTGTTTTCGGACATTTATTTGAAATCTCTTTATAATTACACTTTCTAATTTACTGATAAATTATGACTAATCTATGTTGCATAGTTAGACTCTCATCTAGTATCACTTTAAAATCTTTACATAATCTTTTCTCATCTTTCCTAATAAGGAAAAAATTTATTTGACTTATATTAGAATCACTTTCGAAGGTCATCAAAAATTTTTGTTCCTTCTTAAAATAGATATTGATTATAAAAAAGTTATAAGCTAAAATAAAATCTAAGATTTTTTTCCTTATTTCATTCATTTCTCCAAACTCATATCCTCCATAAACATCTCATAACCTCTTTTATTTACTCCTATATGCACATTTAAGTCGACCAATTATTATATTTTCTTTCCTAAGTATACTTAGCATTAATCCATCTATATTTACTCAAAGAAATTTATTTATTTTTTTCATTAAGCCCTACTTGTAGAGCATAGATACAAATCATATAATCATATTTAGGATTTTTTCGCCTACTATTAGTTTAAATACTATACGTCTATACCTAGTTCTCTTAATCTCTACAACTTTATTTTTTAAGTCTTAGCTCACAATTATTTAAACATCATCTTATTTGTCTCCTTACATACATATTAGAATTTATAATTATTAATCTTTCTAGATTTCTCAGTCTTCCAGTTAGTCTTTTATAAACATCTTTTATTAATATTTAAACACTTTAAGATATCAATTAATTCTAAACAGTTACTATTTGATAACCTAATATTTCAAGAACATACCCAAAAATTATTGATTTGAGTTGATTTCTTTATCCGCCCTCATCCAAGAAAGTGTGAGAACCCCATTTTTTCATTACTACCAAGCAACATCATAGCAATCCTTGCCAAGCCACTATAATCATTCTATATAGTATGTTGCTTAAAATGGAAAACTTCCTATAAAGGTGTCGAGCAAGTTATGTCATGCTAGTATTACCCATTTTTTATGCCCAGTGAGATTACCATGTTGTGTTGTGCTGGATCAAGCTTGGTCAGGCTAACCTGGGTCAATTTCAGGTTGATCTTGGTTCATTCCAGGTTAGCTTGGTTCGTTCCAAGCTAATTTGGGTCAAGTAAGGCTAGCTTGATTTGACCAACTAGGCCAAAACAAGCCCACATGGGCTGGCAGCCGGGCCATGCCATGTTGCATCTTCCACAACACGTGGACCTGTAACTCTAGTCTAGCATAACTCAAGCCGTGATGTGGGCCAGCACGAGGCTGGTCTAAGCATAATTCTAAACTTGATTGTGTCATGTCTCCTATGATGCTCGGGCCGCCCTTACTGTTGACACACATAATTTTTTAGCATCAATGTATATCAATAATTCATGATTTATACAAAATTTTATGATAAGTTTATTAAGGCCGACATGCTACCTGATGTCAATACCACTCTCCTATTTTATTTGGGCTTACAACAAATAATAAAATCATAGCCCACACGAGCAAAAAACTCTCTCACACACACAAAAAATCCACACATGCACAGAACCTCACCCATACACCCACACCCTCCTTTATTTTTAGTTAATGAGAATTATTATTAAGTACAATATATCCTTGATTCTCTTTATACAGTAATCAAAAAATTCAAATCAATATTTTAAACCAAGTCAATTGATTGTCAAGATGATTCTCATAGGAATTGTTACAGATGTGCCCATCTAATATAAATTTTAAAGTTGGGATCAAGTTTCCTAACTTCACTTTTCTTTAGAGTGTGCCTTATGACAGATATTTTGTGAAATATTTGTTAATATGAGTTTCACTTCACTTTCATAATCATGTGCAACTGCAAATTCTAATTCTAATGATCAAGCATTAGATATCTTAAATCTCTCATCAAGTCCAATGGTGATAATACCAAAAAGAATATGTTCAATTGATATATTAGGATGAATCACAACTAAGCACATGTCACATTGAGATATCATATCATTGATCCTGTAGAATCATTTTTTGAAATTAAATTATTAAAAAATAGTTCATTCTTAAAAAATAGTTCATTCTCAAAAAAAATCATATGAACACACAAATACTCATCAACTCAAGAAAATAATATTCATATCCCATCTAAATTTTTGAGTAACCAATAAAGATATATTTGATAACTCAAATAATCATCTTATTTTATTTTGTAAAAAGAACATATACAAAATAAATTCATTCAAATATTTTGAATATTAAATATAATAATCTCTTCCTTGGATATATAATTTAATTAAAAATATGATCTTAAATAACAAAATAATATATCATATTTATCAAATATGGTATAGTTTATAGTCCATAGATAAGCACTCTGTATGTGTGTCACCACAATCCAAAGCTATGGTGATACATTCATATTGTGCATTCACATCGTGTTTGAATTTTCTACATTATATCAGAGTTAAATTCTACATAAAGAAAGCATATTTAAGGTAAGCTAGAGAAAGGCAAGCACTATAACTATATAGTGCACACGAGCACACACGTGGAACAGGACACATGTGCATTGTGATTGTGGGTGCACAAGAAAGAGGACACAAGTGTTCAACAATAAATGCATGTCACACATCCACCATGTGTGGCAGACATCAACACTCACTGCATCGATGTGAACAGTACATTGTAGGTCAGTAGGTGCAGTGAATGATGCATAGTGGGTGCAGTGAAAGTGCACTCTGTATGGCAGTAAGTGCACAACAGTGCACTGCAGGTGCAGTGAATGTGCATTGGTGAAACAAGTGTGTGCAAGTTTGTGTGTGTAGAAGGTGAGTGCAAGTTGGTGTGGTGCGTGGTAAGTGTATGCAAGTTGGTGTGGTGCATGAGAAGTGTTTGCAAGTTGGTGTGGTGCATGAGAAGTGTTTGCAAGTTGGTGTGGTGGGTAGAAAATCTATGCAAAAAAAGGTGTAGCATGTGCAGAAAATGTGAATGAAGTGTCAGTGCATAGTGCATAATTTATATGCACCTCACATTTATTGAAGGATGGAGAAAGTTAAGATCCCAATTAAGCAGCATTACTAAACTCATCCCAGACAACAGATAAACAACATGATTTTATCACTTATGAGATTAAGACTATAAAAACCTAGAAAACATGAAAAGGTAACTGCTCACTTTATCCACTACACCTACACTTAACTTGCTACACTACTCTTAAAGTCTTTACCAGTATTCATTGATATGTCTCAGAAAAAGAGATAAACAAAGTAACTTATTGACATGATATTTATATACTCACTTCTAGATAGTATCTCTGCATTCCGTAGTCATATCTTTCGTGACAAAATTTTCCACCAGACCATTGTTACATTACCGATCAATTTAGCATATACAAAACACACTAAAATTCTCTAAGAAGACATTCATTCAACAAGTATTGTCAGTCAAGAGAATGTCAATCTTAACTAAAATAGGAGATAGGAGAGCCTCAATTTAGTGCATTGAATTATAATAGAATGAGTCACATCAACCAGAATTGTTAGAAGTTATTTCCTAAGAAAATATCAAAAGCACTACGAACTATTAAGGGATAACTACTAATTATCATAGTCATTTAAAAGTCATCACAAAGTTTTTCTTTCATGAGCCTTACAAGAAATTTATATATAAAATTTCTCATAAATAAGATAATAGCAAATACTTTTTTTTCAATTATTATATGCTTTGTGACTCAAATTCCTTATTTTAGACCCGTGAGTTAAATAATTCATTAGTCAATAATTATATTATAAGTAATCATTATTTTTTCATTATTTTTTCAATTGTTCATTGAAAGTTATAATAGTTATTGAATATTTTATATATAAAACAAAGACACCTTATTTCTTGTAGAATTGCACGTGCTTGCATCTTATATTTTACATATATACAAAATAGAGAGTGAGAGATGCACATTTGATTCATTACTGAGATAGAAATTCACTAATATGTTTTCTTGGTGCTCATATCAAACATAAAAAAGTGATTTTTTGAATTATAAGTTTTTGCCAAGAACCACCAAGCAAAGAATGTTTTTTTCAAGATTAAATTTGTATATTAATGTTGTTATAAATAAGATGATAAATGAATTATCACTATTATACTTAATACGGTGAATGAATGATCACTAGACACCATTATAACAAATGTGATGAATGAATGATCATCATATAACTAATATAAAGAATAAATGATCACCGATAATGTTCTTTTATGCACTTCCAATAACTCATTACAAATATGAATAATTGCATGTCATTTTAAAAGTCTATAAAATAGTTTCTCATCCTTTGTATGGAAATTATCCCAAGCAAGAAACATTAAGAAAGAATTAATTTTTTGTTAAAAAATAGTTTCATAACAAGTTATCAGTATGAAAGCTTTCTAAGAGGCAACCTATAAAATAACGGGAAAACATATAAAATTAAGAAAGAACTATTTATCTTAGATTTTAGATGCTAAAATTTACTTGGCCAATATGAATCTTAGAGATACTACCAAAAAAGAAAATAATGCATCTATGCAGTCCATTTTTGAAACACATTACTTATTAGTTACTATTTATGTTGGCTATTATGTTACTAGTTATATATCCTTGCCAAGCCAATATATATACCTATTTTTTGTTCTTCACATGATAAGGCCTTGATATCTCTTCGCTATCAAATTGATGAAAGCGTGAAAACAAATATCTTATAGTCGAGAATCCATTAATCCTTTGTAATTTTTTTAAAGAATGATATGACCATCAGAAAGCCATAATACTTATAAAAGACCATTATGATTAGCTTTATTTACAATTACAAGATTTCAAATCTGTCAATGATTACAAGTAGTCTTGTTTAAGATTAGTTCTTAGTTAATATTATGTGAAAAAAATATTACAGATAAGAACATACTTAAGTAACATATATTATTTTTCATGCCTCTAATATATTCATTTAGCAGTAATATGAAGAGCGTCATTTTACTAAATTTTTTGAATTAAATGCATCTCTCCTTCTAACTAAGCAAAATAATAAACTATATTAAAAAATCATTAATCTCATCATATTTGATGTGTTATTGCTTGGAGCCAATATTATATCAATTTCCAATTTTTACTCATAGACATTGATGTGGACATAATTAAGACCAAGTTCGAAGCCAAGACCAAAGTCAATACCGAGGTCATGCTAATGGTCATGGTCTCCATAATTCATGGAATCATGATACTTGTAGTTTACCTCACGAAAAGAAAAATGACTCTTACTCGAAAATTGAATCAATGAGAAATCTGGAAAGCCATAGGTGCGAGATGAAAGATCATTTGTCATGTATATGTCATACAACAAAACATTTAATTGACCTTTATTATGACTCTGTTAAAGAAGAAAAAAAATAAATTGAAATATAAATTTTATTGATAGTCAAGACAATGAATTTTGTGGACAATTTCATTAATAGTGAGAGTATAAAGTAATCATTTCATTGGCGATGACAATGTGTGACATATATGGCTATTATGTTACTATTTATGTTACTTTTTTATTCAAACACATTACTTATCTAATTAATGCTTGATATTTATTTTCTATCTAAAATTTATCTTTATTTTTGAAGTTAAATAATGCATCTCTCTCTAAATTTTATCAATTATATGTTATCTACTAAAGATGCAGTTCTTTCTTAATCGTGCTATAACTCTTTAGGTGGAAAATAAGTCATGTCGGACTACCATATCGGCCCAGCATGGCCTAGGGGCATAATGGGGGTATGCCAAGTTGTTCCAAGTCTTGTTGGCTAACCCAAACCAACACGAGTTACCCGCAGCCCACGGGTAGGCCATCAAAGCTAGCACTATGGGCTTGGGCTAGCACTGCCCTAGCAAGAATGTTGATTGGTAGATCACTATTTTTGAAAACAAATACCTTTATCAGCATGGAGGCATAATATTATATATATTGCAAATGCAATTCACATTTGCCCAATAACCAAAAAAAAAATTATCACTATTACAACTCAATTTAGAATATCAACCTAATATTTCATATTTGTATGTTTTTGGTGGTAATATTTATGTTTCAATTGCCACCACCCATCCACCTAAATTGGGTTATCAACACCATTTTAGTATCTATATTAGTTTTTAACCTCATCTATTATTGAATATATTAAATCTCTCACGAGTAAGATTTTTATGGCTTGATTTATAGATTATCATCTTGATGAAAATGTTTTTCAATCATTATAAGAGGAAAGCATGTCCCTTAAAAATAGCAAGTCATCACATGAAATAAATCTTTTTTATCTCATCTTGACCCCCCTACAAAACAATCTAAATTAGAATTTCAAAGATTGTTCATTTATAAGATATTGTAAATGAATTATCTAATATCTTTATTGATTCAATAAATATTATAAAAATATTTATGCTAACTACATATATCCCAGCAGAAATTAAAATTCCAATGAAAAAATTAAAAAATAATATGACCAAAAAGCCTAAAATAAAATGATTTTGAGCCCTAAGTTGATAAACAAATTAGCCCTGCAAGGCACAAGTCAAATACTTATCCATTGAGGCTATACCAATACATAAAAATAAAGTGTCGTTTATCAATTTTATATATATATATATATATATATAAGAATTAAATATGATGGTATGCTGATATCCCTATAGATATTATTTTTTTTCCAAGTAACTATGAACATCACAAGTAATGATGCAAATCAAGAGCCACAAAACATTGATAAATATCAACAAAATGATTGGTTATAATATAAAAAATAATCCAAATATAATTACAAATAATTGGCAAAATGAGTGATATTTAGATCAATTGTGGAAACACATACAAATATAAAACCTATTAGGTATCAATAAATTTTTATATGAAAATGAAATGGGGAAAATAAAATCAAGTTATATGCCTCAGACACAAGTTTTCTCATAAAGACCCAAAATTAATTATGAAAAAACTTATTTTCCTATAATAGATACAATCACATTTCACTATTTGATATGTTTAGCAATCTCTAAAGAACTTTATATGTGAATAATAGATGTAGTCACATCCTATTTAAATAAATATATAGATACTAATGTACATATGAACATCCCTAAAGGATTTTAATTAACATAAAAAATAAATTAACAAACACAAAGCAAACACTCAATCATGTTGCATTGATTATTTTATAGATTAAAATATAATGGTCCAATATGATATGATCATTTAAGCTAGTATTTATTCAAAGAAATATATGTGAATAATTAAATTTGTTCATATATTTTTATTAAGAAAGTCATATTTTGATTCACAATTATTATAATATATATGGATGACTTAAATTTAATTAAAATTCATGAAAAATTCATTGGTAAATCATACCCTTTGAGTTACCTCATGATTGTTAGGTCGCTCGAAGTAATTAAAGATTTATTTCAACCTAAAAAAAAAAATATAAAGAATTATTTTGTCATGTAGTATTGCGAATGGTATGCTAATATATTTTGCACTGAAACAAAATTAACTTTTATTAAAATATTTTAATGGGAAGTGTAACATAGGATTATTTTATTCCAAAAGATTAGGACCCGCAATTGTTTGGTTATGTGGATACATACTATTTTTTGAATCCTCCAAAGCTCGGTCATAGACAAGATAAACATTTACTTGTGAAAACACGACAATATTTTGGAGATCAATGAAACAAACAATAATGATCACATCCACCAATCACTCAAAAATACTTGTAATGCATGACATTAGTAAAGAATGCATTTGGTTGAGATATATGATACAACACATTCAAGAATCATACAATTACCTTCTATTTAAAACAAACCAATGGCATTATATGAAAACAAGATTGCATATACTATGCAAATCATATGAAAAAATATTAAATGATGATCGGACTAGGCACATTTCAACGAATATATTCCATATTCAAGAACCTCATAATAATGACAAAATTAGCATGCAACAGATAAGATCCATTAGCAATATAGCAAAACTATTTATAAAAGTTAGGCCTACAAAATTCAAGAAACTAGCATGCCAAATTAGTATAATCAAGCTGAAAGATCTTTCATAATAGAGCATTGAAAATAACATAATCATACTACTACTAGATGGAGCATTATTAAAGATAGTACTAACCAAGTTTTTCCCTTCATCCAAGTTTTATCTCATTGTATTTTATTAACAATATTTTTAATGAGACAATGCTAATAATATGCATTCATAAATATTTGAGATGCATGAAACTAGTAAATAATGCATTTCACTGAGATCCATGATACAACATATTCAAAAATCAACTAAATTACTTTTTATTAAGAACAAACCAACAATACTATATGAAAATAATGTTGAATATATTATGCAGATCAAAGGAAGATCTTAAAAATGGACAAGCTGTCTCGTTAAAATAATAAAATAAACATTATACTATTTACAAATTACTTTTTATTAAGAACAAGCCAATAGTACTAACAATGTATTCCATTTTATCAAAGTTATTATGTATTCATGAACTTCAAAATAATGTTGAAATCAACATACAATAAATATAGTCAAATGATAATTTAGCAGAATTATTTTCAAAAATTTAGCTACTACAACTTTCAAAAAACTAGTATTTCAAATTGATATAGGCAAGCTCAAAGCTAGAAGATCTTAAAAATAAAATATAGAAAATAACCTAATCTAACCCCTACCACATAGAGTATTATTAAAGATATTAGAATATTATACTATTTCTTTTTTATTTAAGTTTTATCTCACTTGATTTTACTATAATGTTTTTTAAGAGATAGTACTAATAATCTATAAACATAGTATGACCACCAAAAATGACCACTATTATTATTTATTTATGAGCTTCCAATCACCCATTAAATATGAGTAATGACGTATCATTAAATATGATCACTTATAAAAGAACTTTTCATCCTTAATATACAAATTATTATTTGTATATAGGTCCTCATGAGTAATTAAATAAATATTTTCCTCTCAATTTCTCTATTTTTCAATATTTTCTTTATTTTATAATAGTTATATGTTTCTAATCTAATTAAGAGAAAATCTTTGTACCTCTATCATTTTCCCGTCCTTAAAGATTTTCCACTTGAAATTTGTGATTTTAAAATCATTGCTTTAATTTATTAATTTAGAATCTAAGTGAGTACAGGAATTCATTTTTCACCCAAGAATAAAAATTACAATTTCATTACCACAATGTAATTTTTCTTGAAGATTTATGTACAGGAATACATGAATCTTTGTACCTCATTATGTATTCCTGTATTTATGTACAGAAATACATAGATGCCCATAATTCACAAACTTGTATTCATTTGTCCAATCATCAAAATTCCTGCATTTTGAAGAATAACCTAACATTTTTGTTAGAACCAAAGAGTCAAAGGAACCATGGCGAACAAGCGCATGTTGTGTCCACCAATGTTTAAACCTTGAAAACCTCAGTGGAAGTCCTGATTTAAACAAATTGTACTTAGGGAACAGTAATCTGCAATGATTGATCTTATGTTCATCCCAGAGTTATTATTATTGAAGATAATTTTTAAATTTCAGCTAATTTTAAAAATAGAACTTTACGTAGTCTTAAAACGGAATATTTAATTACTATTGAAACGATAAAGGTTATGCATTTTTTTGTGTATTGATTGGCGACCATTCAGCCCATTCCTTAAAAAAAAAAACGGACGTTCTATGATTCTCTCTTTTATCAATACGATTTCTGATGCCACATAACGCATGGCCACATGCACCAAGTACAGCTGTGAGCTGTGTATGACAAAATTTACCGATATAGATGCATAACACACATTGCGGTCTGTGTATCCGTAACAATCCCATGTGTGGCCCGTGGGAAATAAACTCGTGAATCGCACCACAAATTATGAGAACATTACGGACAAGAGAAAAAAAGAAAAACAAAAAAAAAAAAAAAAAAAAAAAAAAAAAAAGCTTCTGCAACTTTTTTCCATAGAATTTGTCAAGAACCTAGGCTCCACCGCTCTCCAGTTGGAACTGGAAGCACATAAAAATAGTGAGACCTACGATATTATCTCATTTTTATTTTCATTCTTGTGTTATTAGTTCGCTCGCCCCATTTTGTGAACTGGTGATATTTACATTTATGTTAAACGTGTTTAAAATTCCTGCGTCGTTCAAGCTTATTGAAACATCAATGGCTGCATTAACCTGATTCCTGAATCACTTAAGAAAGCTAATTCCCAATCGAATCTCATGAAACAATGACAACCTATTCTCTTAATTATATTCGCTCTTAAACTCATAAAATCACAAGAAAAAACGAAAGAACACCGCACAAACGTCTCCTTTTTTTTTGTTTCAGTATATGATTTTGAACATTCACCGTCGTTCACATTTCATGTACAGAGTAACAGAGATAAGTGAACAACGTTGAATTAAAAAAAAAAAAAAAGTAAAACAACTCCGTAAAATAGAGAGAACAGTGATGTGATCCAAAATTCCACATACCTTGTTCCATCGTGGCAACGCCACATCAGCCCCCCAACGAATAAATATTATGCATATCAACAAAGTAGAGAAGGAACCCAGAATAATAAAAAAGGTAATTGCGAACCCACGAATCCAAGTTACTTGCTCGTGGAAAACTAGGTTTAAAGTGCTAACACTTGATCAATAAACTTATCCAGTGTAACCTTTGAATTCTTCGCAACCATGGGGAGACGAGAAGAAGATCCAGAGACGGAAAACAAAGCGGAGGAACGAGGAAGCCTACAGAGCATCAGTTAAGACCACGTCACGAAACACGTATTGAATTCAGAATAGATGTGCCATTCATACAAGGCAAACGTTCTGGTGCGCTGGCGAGCCGATTTGCCGGTCTGGCCCTGGGATTACTTACTTATTGCAACGTCATTCCACTGAACACGTGTGAAACACCGACTGGATGTAAGCATCTTCTATGGGGCCTACCTGGCACTCAGGCATATGGCCTACGTGGTTATTTTTGATTATTGGTTGTTTTGAATCTGAATTCTGATCCTGATGAATAGATTTAATTGTAATTTACAAAACATATTTCTAAGTTTATGATTTATCACACTAGAAATATCAAATTTTCAATATTTTTCGTGAAAAAGAAGGGTGTGCACATAAAACTTTCTGAACTTATATAATAGGGAAAATTTGTTTTATATATGGTAGAATTAAAATAATTACTAATTAAATACCCAATTATTATTACTTTTAAGAGCTTACATAAAAGACAATGTGATAAATATAAAGCAATTAAAAAAGAAATATTTTTTTTTCAAAATTAAAAAATAAGGCAACCAAGTTTATAAATTATTTAGTTTTGGTGCGTTGAAATATATAAACCAAATTTTGCCTTCGAATATTTAAAAAAAATTAAGATCTCTTTTTTTTTTTTTTTGATATTCTAAAACATATTCCATTTTTTCAAATTTGGAAATCAATTTTGAATTCACATATTGTCAAGTTTTTTTTTTTTTTTTTTTGATAAAAATACATAATTGTTAATGGAGCTCAAGGTTTGAACATAAGATTCCTATATTAATAAATCACATGCAACCATCCAATGACAAGCATCACTTCAACTTCCAAAGGATAAATATATATAATAATAGAGAATAAAATGAAAGTATATATAAATATAAATGTTTATAAATATTATTATTATATATATTAACAAATTATTATTACATATATTTATGTATTTATATAGATATATATGTGTGTGTGTGTTAATATGTTTAATATATCATATATAATTATATATATATATATATATATCTATATCTATATCTATGTGTGTCTATGTGTAGATATATGTATGATATATTTATGTAGATAAATATATCATATATATATCTATATTAATGTGTAAATGCATGCATGCACACACACATATATGTATGTGTAAATATAGATACATACATACATACACACACACACACACACACACATATATATATATATATATTATTTATTTATTCACACACACACACAAACACACGCACATGCACACACACACCGCACACACAAACACATACATACATATACATATATATATACACACACACCCACCCACCCACATGTATACACATTACAGACACATACATACACACACACACACACACATATTATATACATACATATATATATGTATGTATGTGTGTGTGCGTGCGTGCGCGCGCGCATTTATATGTTTATATATCTATATAAACATATAAATAAATAAATAAATAAATAAATATATATATATATATATATATATATATATATATATATATGTTTATGTTTATATATGTGTGCAATATACACACACAATATATATAATTATATATAAATATATGTAGATTTATAAAAAATGTGTGTGTGCGTCTATATAAGCATATATAAATAATAATAATATGTTTAAATTTTTTTATATTTTTTTTATATTTCTATGCGTGCGCGCAGCGCGCGTGTGTGTGTATTTATTTATCCTTCAAAAAATGATGTGGTGCTTGTGATTGGATAGTTAGTGTATTTTGTAAAGGTGATGATATTGGGTTTGAATCTCATAGCTTAACAAACAAATGAATATTTATTTAAAAAAAATGAATGGTGGCTTAGGAATCCAAAATTAATTTTCTAATCTGTAATAATGGTTTTTGAACAAGAAAATTGGTTTTGGAATATTGAAAAATGAGATTTTAATTTTTTTTTAATATTGGGGGGCAAAATCATATTTATATATTGTGGTGCACCACAATCTAATAAATTTCAAATACAGTGCATTTTTAAATTTTTTAAATAAAGTTCTTTTTTTTATTACTTTATTTTTGGTGCATCAAAACACATCTCAAAAATAAAATTTAATTAATTTTTGGTTCTCTTTAAAGTTTTGTCAACATTTTATATTTTAATTATATGGTTTCATTAAAATCAATACACACACACACACACACACACACACACATTGTGTTTTTATTATGTAATCAAAAACATGTATTGCAAGTAAAGTTTTATTTCATAAACATCTATATGTTTTTGTTATGTTTTTAAAATATAATGAAAATATATACATGGGATGAAAATATACATACACGCACACACACACATAAATGCATACACACATATTTTCATTATAATAAAAACATATAAGTACAACATATATTGTTAAACATGAAATAAAAAATATTTTTCTTTCATTAACGAATATGTTTTGGTTAATAAATACACATACACATGTTTTTGTAACATATATACAGTTTTGTTATGTTTTATCTTTTTTTTTTTTTAAGATTATGTGGTAGAAGTTGGGTTTGCTTGACTTGGATAAATTGAGTTTTATTTGTTTTGCATTATGTTAAAGTATTTTAATTTTAAAATAAAAATATTTAATTATTATTTATATCTTTTATATTTTATTTTGTAGTTACTATTATTTCTTAGTTTTTTGATTTTTTTTTTGTAGGTAAGCGTATGGTAGACCAAGAATATGGAATACTTATACAAATTTTGAATAAAAAAAATTTAAAACATTAACTTCTAGATTTCAAATAAAATCGTGCTCTCTTGAGTAGCAGAGTGCCCCCAACAACATATTTTAGAGGGAAAGAAAATAAAGAAAAAACTAAAGATAGCATAATTATGTCTTGGTGCAAAATTCATAAATAAATAAAAAAAAGAACATAACTTAAAATAATTTAAAAAATGCACCAAACTTTTAATTAATTAGTTTTTAGTATATTAATTTATATTAGTACGAAAGTGCCCTTACTTTTAAATAAAAGAACATAAGAGTGACTTCATGAGCTAGTTACGAGCTTCTAGTAGTTCATGAAGTTCATGAAGTTCATGGAGCCCTAGGAGCTCCACGAGCTCATGCTTATCATGCTCGTAACAAGATTCTAGGAGTTTGATGAGTTCCATGAGCTCGTAATGAGCTTGATGAGCTTCCAGGAGCTCATGATGCTTGATGAGATTAATGAACATTTAGGTCGTGATAATAATATTGAGTATGCTTGGGGAAGAAGATGGTGGGATTCAATGTGCGTGGACTAGTTTGCAAGACTTAAAAAAAGGATATTTACGTATTCACAATATTGAGTACAATAAAAATTAATTTGTTAAGAGTTTGGTACCTAATTTTTAAATTATTAAAATTTAGGTTTTTTTTTCAATTATTTTTATATATAGTGTACCAAAATATAATTCTCATCTAAAAATAAAAACAAGAGGAGAAAAGAAAAGTCATGAGCACGAATAAATTTTTTTTTAAAAAAATTGTTTTCACAAAATGTTTCACAAGAAATATTTTTCTAGAACCTCTACAAATTCACTTTATATCTAATTTCTCTATGGGGACATCCATTGCTACTAATGTGCTTCAATAGTTGATGAACAAAAAAGAACTACAAGATAGAATATGACCTTCTTTCCAATAATTAGATATGCTAAATATTACTGATTTATTATTTTGAATTTATGATGTATAGGGTTTTATATTTTCAAAAAAATATTTTATTAAAAATATAATTATTCGGCATTTTATATTTTATGAATTTTAGTTTGTGTGAATAAGTTTTTGGTACACATTATTCTTAAAAATATTATATAATTTGGACTTAGAGCATTTTAAGTACATATTAGATCTTCTAGAATTTTGAATTGTTGATTGCATTGAATTAATTTTAAAATTATGTTTAAATAAATTGTCCTTTAAAATTCAAAATTTGAAACTAATTAGTTTTATATAAATTGTAGATGAATATATTTAATGAAAGACTTGGTATTTTTTGAAAGTAAAAAATTAATTTTATTTGGGTTTTAAAATCTAAAATTTTTTGTTGCACCAAACAAAAATTAATTTCTCAATATTTTTTTTGCAGTCTTAGAATAACCATTGATATGCCAACATTCCCCAACAACTAGTATAAGAGCATTCATTTGTGATAATACCCAAAAAATGATATTATATATTATTTGGAATATTTTTGTTTGTGTGGTTTATATATTGTTTGCTATGACATTATTATATTATTTAAGTTTATTGATTAGACAGTATCCCAAAAACTTGTTAGCAGAAATTTCTGATCAACAAATATCTAAAATTATTTATGTTGTATAAGTAGCAAAGAGGATTTTTGTCTAGATATCAATCCCAAAAAAATTATATCATTATTTTGGTCAACTAATGATGGAAAAAAACTGCACGCATCGAGAAAATAATTTTGAATTTTGGTAAGATTTTTAGACCACCAAGTTTGTCCATTTTAATTAATATAATGCATATATATATATATATATATAATTCAACTTGTGCTGAGTTTGGATATAGAATGAATATTGAATTATTGTCAGAATGCTCACTTTCTCTAATGGTATACAAGGTGATTATCATCATTAATCATGTCCCAATGATAGTTCCCTCATGGCTATCCCCTCGATATTTTACCACAAAAATAACAAATCATCTCTACCCAAAGATCTTTCATAAGTTAATATCATTTTGGCAACTCATCAACTATCTTTGATAGTTACTTCGTAGGTATATTCTTATTCTTTGGCCTCAGATATCTCAATCACTTTGAACCGACATAGTTTTAAAAGTATTTGTATTTTTAGTTTCATAAGCATCATATATTGCACAATTAATTTTCCCTCAAATCTCACTAGTGGGAATGATACGAGTGATAGCAACTCAAAGGGTTATCATTGCCTCATGAGTTACAACCACTCACATATAAACTATGGATTACCTATAACCATTCTTTATAGTGATGATGCAACTCATATACTAATGGTGAAACACTCCGAAGAATATTCTATAACATATGATAATTGAGAGTTAGTTCTTTAAAAAAAACATGTATAATGAGTTAACGTATAAAAGCATTAATACTTTCGACTTCGTGAGAGTCATATTCAATTATTAAAATACATCAATGTTGGGTTTTGATTATAAGATTGTTTCACACATCACAATCAGGAGGGCTATTATTTCATTTCTACCATATGTATGAGTGAGCTTCATGATTTATTTGTCACTATCAATCACAACAAACCATACAAACTCATCAATAGTAAAACTCTCATTTTAATTTTATATAATTATCAATATATATTCCACAAAAAAAAATCAAATATCATAATTAAACATTAAAGTATCCATAAACTTGAAAAATAAAAATAAACAAATTATAGACCTCAATTTAGTCTAATATTAGGAAGATATTCATATAAGTTATAAAAACAAGAAATTTTTTGAATTTTAGGTTGGCAATGACATCCCCCACGAGAATCTAGGATTGAAAATCCTAAATTTCATGATATTTTTATTGAATTTCCACAACTCTACGCTAGAGATGGGGGTTTGAAAGTAATGCCCCCCCCCCCCCCCCCCCCAACTCTAGGGTTTAACATTTGTCTTGCTCATAGATTTTATATGAAGTGAAAAATCACCCATAAGATTATTGTGGCATTTAATGTTGGAATTTTTTTTATTATCCTTCTCTTTTTATTTTATACTTCAAACATTTTAGGCATTTTCTAAGTAGGAAGTCCTGACTTTAGAATTTTGTAGTGACTTTGACCTTTGGTCTATGAAGATCAAAGCTATGAACTAGAAAGTGGATGAGTTTTGAATACTCTTAAAACTCTCTACATCCAAAAATTCATGTCATTGGAAAGTTGCAATGACTTTTGACTATACCTTTTGTATCATAGAGTCATGATACTATGAAGTGGTCATGACTTAATATTTTATTTCTATAACATAGAGTCACAAAAGTGAGTTATGGTCATGACTTATGCAATTAGCCTATAAATCAACTTTTGCCTTCTCTCGAGAAAAAAAAATCATTGCTTTAAAAATGATTACAACTCAAGTATTACCCTATGTAACTTTCTATAGCTAAATGTCATGGCACTAAAAAGTAGTTGTGGTTCTGGACTTAGGAATATTAAACTTTGATAAAAATAATGCTATGACACTAAGAAATTGTTATGACTTTTAGATAAGTGTTATGAGACATGTGTGATTATGACTCCAAGATAATATCACAGCCAAAAAAATTATGCTATATAGTAAAAAAATTATGCTAATGATATGGTAGAGTCATGACATATAAAATTACTATAACTAATTATATAGAGCTTTAATCAAGAATGAGTGCTGAAACTACTAAATAGAACTAATTATCACCAACTCACGATTACTTCCAAAAATATAATGATTCTACTACTATTCATCATTATCTATTAAAACTCTAATTATATTAAATCATTCCAAATATCACATATTTTTGTACTTATACATCATTAATAACTATCCATATATATTCAAATATTAGGTATTTCACATACCAAACAAACTCTTATGCTAAAAATATTAATTGTTTCTAAGTAATGACTTTCCCCTTAATAATAAAAATATATCCCACATCATCATAATCAACATATTTCTTTCCATGACTTTGTTTGAGTATCATAGATTCTAAAAATAATGAAATAACTTATTGTTGTGGACATATTAAAATTACAATGGGGTTTGAATTCAATGACTATATATATGAGTGAGTTAAGTGTGTTCAATGATTCATGTGACTAGCACATATAATTTTTTATATCACACCATGATTAAAAAAAATTTTGGTTGCCTCCCATGTAGTACTAAGTTTTATGTCCATAGCTAGACCATGAATAATTTCTCACCTCTATTAGTGATTTCTTCATTCATACTAGCTTTTTGATATATATCTTTACTTCCTCCCTCCCCCCCTCCACCTAGGGGGTATAACCGAGCTGATTTGAGCCGAGTATTAGGCAGGCTCGACTCGGCTCAGTTTTAAAGGAGTAGGCTCGAGCTTGTTCACGAGCCTGTTTACGAGCTGAGTTTGAGGGTGCTCGGGCTCGGCTCATTTAACTTACGAGCCTGTTCACGAGCTTGGTTCACGAGCTTGGTTAATGAGCTTGCTCACAAGCCTATTCACGAGCCTATTTATGAGATGACGAGCTGAGTTTAAGGGTGCTCAGGATCGGCTCGTTTAACTTACGAGCCTCAAAATGATATTCGGGAATTAAAGAAAATGTTCATCTAAAATAGCCAACATACAACTAAATTAAAAAGATAAGATAATAAAAGTTCAATTAACTTGATTGAAATTCAAGAGTTAAAATATTCATCATGTTCATTTGTAGAAAAAATTTGTTGTGCATCAAGCCTTCTCTATGTTCACGAGCCTGTTCACGAGCTTGGTTCACGAGCTTGGTTCACGAGCCTGGTTAACGAGCTTGCTCATGAGCCTATTCACGAGCTTGTTTACGAGCTGACAAGCTGATTTTGAGGGTGCTCGAGCTCGGCTCGTTTAACTTAATAAACGAGTTCGAGGGAGCTTCTAACGAGCCGAATGCCGAGCATCTCGCGAGCAGCTCGGCTCGGTTACCGCCCTACCTCAACCACCCCCCCGCCACATCTTCTTTCATCATCACACTATTTGGTTTATTTTCTTTTCCTCTCTGAATGTCATGGCTTTGAAAAATATAGTGGGTTCTTCTTCAGTTTAGCTTGGCCACTTTCTTTTTGCAACTCCAATGTCATGATGCTAGGCATGGTCATGATTTTGTCATTGAGCTTATTTTGGGTATCTTCTTTATGTAACACCAAAGTCATGGTGCTAGGCATCACATTATATTTTTCATTGAGCTTCTTTTGAGGCTTTTCTTTTTATAATACCAAAATCATTGTATTGGGAATTACCATGGCTTATCATTGAGCTTCTATTGAGTATTTTCTTTATGTAACACCAAAGTCATGGTGCTAGGCATCACCTTATATTTTTCATTGAGCTTCTTTAAAGGCTTTTCTTTCTATAATACCAAAATCATAGTATTGGGAATACCCATGGCTTGTCATTAGGCTTCTATATCCTCAATATCATGATTTAGTTAAAAGTCATAACTTTGACTTAGTCACCATTTTAACTTGGTTTTCCTTCGAATCCTTTAGAATTCATATTTCAATAATGTCTTTCTCATTTGTTTTTTTAACCATTAATTGAGAATTTACTGCTATTTTCACCATTTTTATATTTAGATTCCAAACTCTTCATGTCAATTTCTCCATATAACTATCCATAGAATTTAGGTGTTCACTTCTTTCTTAGCAATTTTGAATTTGTCTTCATTAGAATCTTTCAGAGTAATGAGTTCAAAGAATGTGTCATGACCTCATATTAGTCATCTTCTTTATCCTCTTGTTCATCGCTTTCACAACTCTAAAGTTTCTCTTTTATGTCATATTTCTCATCTTCATTAGGCTAATAGTCTTCTACCAAATCATTCCATCTAAAATTAACTTTTTTTTGCATTGTGATATGGAAAAGATTATCTATTTTCTAATAAAATTCTCATTACTATCATCCATACTCTATAAGACTTTATAAATGTTGAAATTTACTTGGTCCTCATTGACATGGAGAGTGAACTCCCTCTTTTTGATATCAATAAGTATTTCTCTAGTGGCCAAAGATGGTCATCCCAAGATCAATAGTGTGTATTGATCTTCCTCCACATCTGATACAATAAAATCTACTAGAAAAATAAAATTATCAAAAGGAACCAAAATATCTTCGATAATATCATCTTAGTAGTTGATTTTTGATTAGCCATTTTGAGTAAAAGAAATATTTGGGTAATTTTATGAGATTTAATTTTCACATAATCAATAAGGGAATCAAGTTGATATTTAATCCCAAGTTACACAATGTCTTACAAAATGTGTAATCCTCTATTATATAAGGTATAGTAAAAATTTTATGATCCCAAGTTACACAATCCTAGAAAATATTCATTGAATTATTTTATTATATTTCTCAGTCATATTCATGGTCTTATGTATCTTTAACTTTTTCGTACTTTTTATGATATTTTTCATAAATTTTACATAATTTGACATCTAAGATTACTTTAGCATATGGTATATTCACTTTTGATTTCTAAAAAATACTAAGAAATTTATCAAACTTTTTATCTAATTTTATTGTCCTAGTATATTTTGTAAATAAAAGATTCATCCGAAAATTACCTTTAGCTTCATACTAGTTCACTTTATTCTTTTTATATCTTCATTCACTTTTGTTTCTTTTCTTTCTTCATTTATAACTATGGGTGAGAGCTAGGTAAGTACTTCCACAAGAGTAATCACTTTGGAAGATATCATGACACTGGAGCCTTTATCTCTAGAGAAAGTCACTTTGGGAGCCATGAATTATAGGAAAAACATAGTAGGGGTAGTGATTTTTGAGAAAGTCATGAAGCTATTAGTTATAGACCTTTTAAATTCAGCTTACTACATTCATTGCCCCTCTTACTATTTTCTACTTCAAGTAATATCGATTGGTACTTCTTTGGGGTTGTCGCAATATCATTTGTTAATTCATTAACATTTTTCCCTTTTATCAATAATACTAGTAATCAGATTTGATTCTTTATATTTTTCATTATTCAATTAATATGATCCAATCTTGCTTCAAGCCCCTCCATATAATTATCTTGGTGGTGGTATTCTCCTCTGGAGAGGAGAATACCACCACTTGAGATTATTTATATCGGTATCACACTCAGCTTATCCTTTCCATTTGAATTTTCTTCTCCCCTTGAAAGTTGATAATTAAAAATTGTTCTTTCTTGAATATTATTGCTCATCAAATTATATCCGAAGTTTTTTAAAACTTTCTCAAAATTCTACTATCCATTTATATAGCCTCCATACAAAATTTTTGGGTAATCTCTCACATTTGAATGATAATATTTAGGGACATTATTATTGAGTTAGAACACATACTATTTGTTTTGCAATCTATTGACCTCTCTTTGATAAATAAGATATAAATTTGTTGTTTTATATTGTTGCAAAATAGAAACTTCTCTTGATCCTCTTCTCTTATCCTTTTGGGTTTCAAGTTTCTTTAGAAAAATCTATATCTTTGCTTCAATCATAATAAATTTATTAAACTCTAATACTCTAGTTTTTTTTTCTCCCAAAGGAGATATTAACTAGAGTTCAATAATTATTTTTTACTAGCTTTTCAAATAAATATTGTATCTCTTTATGTGACTTATTCTTAATTGAGCCACTTGATGTCATATCAATAGTATATCTCAAACTTGTAGTAAGGGTACCTCCTAAACAACTACTTAAAATGATCCAAAGTATAGTATATCTCTCATAAAATCATCTCACTCCATAATTGTGAGATGATTTAATGAGAGAAAAACTTTATGAGAATGACTTTCATAAGTTCATCGCAACTCTCAATATAGCATTAAGATAAGTACTAAAAATAACTTTATGTCTCATCCCTTAAATATATGAATATGAATAGATGTAACCTCATGCCTTCGTAATTAACTTTATTTATCATTACCATGTCACAAAACTCCAAAAATATTGTGACATGCCTATTCAAATCTACTTATATTCTACTATTATACTAGTGTTGCTAAACTATCACTATTAGACTCAGCTTCAACTCAAAGTAATTAACCTCTATTAATTGCATCTAAATGGCTAAATAATTTTCTATCATTATTGGCTATCAATAATCTCAGAAAGTGTGATGGTGGATGGACTATTGAATACCTTTTTCATCATTGCCTTAAGGATTGTCAATTTCTTCTATATTGTCTTTATTGGCTCATTATATCAAAATTATTTTTTTGGTTCTCTCAATTTCAAAGTCTAGAGGTGTTAGCTCCTAAAAGTTCTACTCATATAAAGTAGGCTAAAAAAAATAAAGAAAATAACAAGATAATAAGATAAACTATATTGATTTAAAAAAATAATCAAAATATCATTATCAAAATTACTAAAAATAAAACTATCATTTTTCATGATTAATTATATCAACTTATATTGACTAATCAAACTAAATAATATTTAGCAATAATTTCAAAACTTTGTTGTGACTTTGTTATGATGCCTAATTTTATCGATTAGAAAATATCTCAAAAGATTATTGGTGTTGATCACTCATCAATAAATGTTCACAAGTATATGGGTCATACAAGTAGTAAAGATTATATCAACTATTCAGTCAACTAATAATGAGACAACATTACTCTATTAATAATATAGAAGGTGAGTTTAATTCATATTATCCATGTTTAGTAGTAAAGATTACAACTAAAAATTACTATTGAGTCGCCTAATTTTAGTAGTAAAGATAATTCGAAATAATAATATGAGATTTTGGTAAGATTCTTAAATCTTATGGTGTGTTCATTTTAATTCATATAATGCATATTTAGATAGTTCATTTTGGGTTGAGTTTGGATATAGAATGAAAGTTATATTATTGTCAAAATACCCATTTTCTCTAATAATATAGAAGGTGGTTATCATCATTGAGATTATCCTAATAATAGTTTCCTTCTTAGCTATCTTCATGGTATTTTACCACTAAAATAAAAAATTAGCTCTACTTGATATTTATTCACAAGTCTATACCTTTTAGTCAACTTATAAACAACCATTGTTTATTACTTCTTATGTAAATTTTTATTCTATAGTCTCGAATATCACAATGACATTGAACTAATGTCGCTAAGTATTTGTAATTTTGTCTTCATAAATATAATACTTACATAATTAACATGTCTTTCCTCAAATTTTACTATTGTGAAGCATATGAGTGAAAGCAACTCAAATATCATAATCATATGACTCATCATCTCATAAATCATAATCACTCGTGTATGTCTTGTGGACTACCTATCAATATCCTCCATAATGATAATGTAACTCTCATATTAAAGGTAAAACCATAAAATGAATATTCTATAAGATGCTCATATCAATTGAGGGTAAGTTCTTTCCAAGACATGTATAATGGATTAACATATAAAAGTATTTAAGTTTTCAACTTCGTGAGCATCATACTTATAATGATTAATATACATCACTTTTTTGGTTTTGAAGTATAGGTTTGTCTCACACATCATGATCAGAATGATTATCAATTCCTTCTTATCATATGTGTGAGAGAGTCTTATGGTTTACATATCACTATTCACCATGATAATATGCACAAAACTATAAATAGTATAACTCTAATCTTATTTCTATATAATCATCAATTCCATTAATATTCACAAAATAAATCAAATATCACAATTAAGCATCAAAGTATCCATATACCACATAAATCAAAATAAATAAACCTTAGTCTAAATTTAACTAGACATTAAGGAGAGATTCATATGAGGTACAAAAGAATAAAATTTATTTAGTCTTTGCCTTGTGTTCTCAATGATATTTCTAATGACTATCTAGGATTTAAAACTCTAAATTGCATGATATTTTTATTGAATTCCCAAACTCCACTCTAGATAGGAAGGCTTGAAAGTCACCCCCAACTTTAAAGTTTAGTTTTTTCTTTTTGTCCCTTGAATGCTCGTGGATCCTTGGATAAAAGGATGATGGATTTCTTTCTTTTTCATTTTCTCATATTTTTCTTTTATACATCATGAATTCTAGTCATTTTTCAAGTAGAAAGTTGTAGCTTTTGAATGATGTTGTGACTTTGGCTTTTGGTCTTTGGAGCTCAAACTCATGGTGCTAGTAAGTAGCCATGACTTATAATACTTCCTAAATTCACTATACCTAAAAGTAACGATATTGAAAAGTAACCATGAATCTTGCTTTTATCGTTTATATCATAAGAGATGCAACACTGGAAGTAATTGTGGCTTGTTTATTTTGTCTCTATCAAACAAAGTTGTGGTGTTGAGTTGTGGTTACAACTTGTCCAAATATCCTGTATATCAAAGTCACATGACACTATGCTAGAACATGGACATAGATTTATCTTCTATTAACGTCAAAAAGTCATGAATTGAGAAATGACCATAGCTCAAGTATTGCCATTTGTAACTTTTTTTAGCCAAGAGGTCTTGGAAGTATTCATGACTCTAGACTTAAAGAATATTAAGCTTTGATAAAGATAAAGGCAGGGGATTGGAAAATGATAGTGACTTTTAACACCGGTGGGGGGTATTTGGTTACTCTAATGTGAAATTAATTTTGTAGCCATTTACATGTTACATAATAAGTGTGGCTATATGTTATGACTTTATTATAATATATAATTTTATGGTTAGGTGCATTCCAAAAACTAGTTGGATGAGAGTATCTTGCCAATATTATTCCACAAGTATGCAAGTCATACAAGTAATGAAATAGTCTTTTAGTCCAAATATCAATCATACATGAAATATATACACATGTTAGATTAATCAACTATAAATAATAGCTACTCTAGCAGGCATGATAACCATGATTCAAGTCATAAATCTTAGATTCTATGGATGATTCATATTTTTATTTATGATGGAATTTATAAATAACATTATTATGATTTTGCTTAGTTATAGAAAAATGAAGGATAATAATTATGGAATGATCTCTTGCCCAACTGGCATACAAGATAACTATCGACTATTGAATTATTCCTAATGATGATCCACTCATGGATGTCCCCTTGATACTTTACTAAAGAGACAATACATCATCCTTGCTTAGGGGCTATTCATAAGTCATCACATTTTAGACAACTTATTAACTACTCTTAATGATTTCTTCGAATATATAATATTATTCTATGACCTCTAGTGTCTTTCTTGATGAGAAATGATGTGACAATAAAAGCATTTATACTACTAGCTTTATTAGCATCATACTCATACCATTAATATATATATTCCTTTGTGTTTCACCTGTGGTAGCCATACAATCAAATATAATTCATATGATTATCACCACAATATGAATCATATTCATCTATGCTTATCATACGGCTTACCTATCATCATTCTAAAATATGACAAACAACTCTCATACTAAAGATGAAATTATTAGGAGAACATTCTATTTACTACTCAATATCAATTAAGAGTAAGTTCCTCTAAGACATGCATAATGAAGTGACATTATAAAAGTATTTGTGTTTTCAGCTTTATAAGTATCATAATCATAATGATTAAATATACATCAATTTTGGATTTTTACATATGAGTTTCTCTCATGCATCATAGTTGGAAGGGGTATCACTTCATTCCTATCATTTGCATGGGTATGTATTATGAATTACTTATCACTATCTACCACTCCAAAATCCAATCATGCAAAAACCTATCAAAAGCCAAAATCCAAGCCTCAATTATATTTAATTATCAAATTATCCATAACCAAATAATATAATAATAAAATATTATAATAAATCATTTATTAACATATCTATTATAATAAATATATTACAACATCACTAGATTCTTATTTTAACTTTAAATTGGGAAGAATAATATACAAGATAAGTGAAAATTCATCTCATTTGAATCTAAGTGTTTAATTTTATTCCTTAGAAAAATTTAGATTTAAAACCCAAATATTTCAAAATTTACTCAATTTCACTTTGATTTATCCATAAAAGGTCATAATATGTGCTCACCTCTTAAAATTTATGCTTATGTCTTATATCACCAATATTGCTAAAGGATCACCATGAAAATAGAGTTTTGGAGCTATTTGAGTCATCTTCCTTGCATCTCTAATGGATCTCCCTTGGCTCTCTAGAATTTTTCTTATATACTCTAGTATCTAATGTGATGTTTTATTAAATAGAAGATGTAGCTCTGAATAAAAATTGTGATTTCAGTCTTTTGTGTTGCAAAACTAAGTATGAGCCATATTTTTAGTCTCTTTCCTCTGTTGGATGGTTACTATACTAGGAAAGTATTGATGGCTCATTTAGCCTCAATAATAGAAAATTGTAGTATTGTGTATGACCATGACTTATGCATTTTGCTATTATAACTCAAATTCATGGTGTTAAAGAATGTTTGTGGCTTTGATATATTTTTGAGCCAAGATTTATGGTGCTTATATTGGTTGTGACTCAAGTTTGGCTCTTTATAATTCTATATAACAAAAAGTAGTTATGATAGAATAATATCATTGGTTTGGCTTGAGTATTCTATGATCTAGTAAAGAAAAACTCATGGCATCTAAAGATTTCCATGACTTTTAGTACTAGTGGGGTACTTAGTCACTATAACATGAAATTTATACGGTAGTTATAAATTTGTTTAAAGCTAATTCAACTATGACTCTAATAAATCCTTGTAACCAAAAGAATGTAATGCATTTTTAAAGGATTATGTCAACAAGGTGATTAAGCTATATCTTATAAAGATTGTCACAACTATGTATATAAAGTTTCAGTCGAGAATAGATATTGAAATTAATATCTAAGTACTCAAAGGTGTAATCAAATTGTAGCATATGCATATCAAAAGTTATGAGTTGCTTGAATTTTTGTTATTCTTCTAGTCACCAACTCTTTCAAGCCATACATTTCACACAAAAACTTCTAATTTCATAACTATTCATCAAATTCCTCCAAAACTAAATTTTTGTGAAATCAATACAATTAAACCCCTCTTTAAAGCAAAACATATTATGAAAAAAATACCAAATGGTTAGTATAATTAGGCATTTAGCATACTGACAAACTTACATACTAAAATTATTGCTCATCATCAAGCAATCCATCTCGCACTCACAAAAAATATATAGATTTTCCTTCTTCTAAATATGTGTTTGCTACAACTTAATTAGAGTGTGGTAGTCTAGCAAGATAGTTGGGCAACTCTTTTTTTAGTTAGTTAAAGAGTCTTAGTGGGGTTTGAACTCTATGATTAGCTTTTAGGATTAATAAATGGCACATGATGTTTTGTGTGACTACATACATATCGTTATTACATCATATAGTGTAGAAAAAAATTTTATAGGATGCCTCCCAATTAGTACTATGTTTAATATTCATAGCTAGACCATCAAAGAGTTCATACCTCCATTATTAATCTTAGCTCTAGGCTAATTTTTTATTATACATTTTTATTTCCTCTATTCTTTTTAGTTTTAATATCTAAATTGGATCATTACCATTGCTTGCTTCTTTTGAAATTTCTTCACTAGATTTTTGCTCCATGGAAGTCATGACTTTTTTTAGTATCATAGTATTGTGCTAGGATGTAGGTTGAACAATTATTTTTTGTAACACAATTTTCAAGACATTGTGTTCAACTATGACTATTTCTTTTACCTTATAGAACTCCAAAGTCATAGTATTGTTGGAATTCAAGACTTTCATCATTAAATCATTTTTATCTACTTCCTTAGGAATTTGTATATCATCCATTCCACCATGTCTTCATTGTTCATTTTATCAGCCACTAGTTAGCAATTTTCATTTCTTATAAATCTTTAATTTCTCCTTTTTATTTTTTTTTATTACTGTACATCGAGAAATTAAGTATTTCTTTCTCTTTCTTTATCTTTGGAGCTATATTTTCTATAATTATCTAAAGTCATGAATTTGAAGAATATCATGACTTCATGATAGTCATCTTCATCACTTTCTGCTTTGTCGGGCCATTAGTCTTCTATAATTATCTAAAGTTACCCTATTATTACATTGAGGTGCATGCGAGATTATCTATCCACTAACAACGTTGTAATCATTATCCAAACTATTAACCTCCTTGTAGAGGTTAATTTTGGCATATTTTTATCCACTCAAAGTATAAAATATTTATTCTTCATGTCAATTAGGGCCTACTTAGTGACTAAAAATTGTCATCTCAAGATTAATAGAGCATATTGATTTTCTTTCATATATGACACAATAAAATCTATGTGAAAAATAAACACACCAACCCTAATTAGGGCCTACTATTCACCTCCTTGTAGCTTAATCAGTTGATCCACCATTTGGAGTGAGAGAAAGGATAAAGTGATTTTATCAAACTTCAATCTTTATGCTATTGATAAAGGCACCAAGTTGGCCTTTGATCCTAAGTTGTAGAGAGTACCTTCCAATATGTGTGCTCCCCAATCATACAGACTACAGTAAAAAATTGTTTGATTTTTTTAATCTTCTAGGGTGGTTTAATTGAATGATTATACTATATTTATCTATCATATTTATGGTTCTATATCTCTCCAACATTTCTTATCACACATGACATCCTTTATGAACTCTACTTAGTTGGGTATTTTGGATAATACTTTGGAAAACAAAATAGTACCTTTTAGCTTTTAAAAAAATTGTAGAATATTTGAAATTATTCATCCATTTTCTCTTCCTAAATCTTAATGGAAAAGGTAAACTAAGAGGAAGAATATTTTTAGCATCATTTTTCATTACATGCTTCTTTTTACTACTTTAAGTAATCTTTATTTGCTCCCCTCATTTCACTCTACATCAATCATAGCTGGGTATGTGAGCTAGGCATTCTATCTAGTTGATGCTCCATCCGCAGAAAAACTTGTGGCATTGTGTTTTGCAACTTTTGAATCAACCATGGTGGGACCTTTGACTTTTGTGAAACTCATAGTGTTATTAGTAATATGTCCCTTTGTTTTAGGTGGCTCTTCATGATGTCCTTCTAGCTCTTTTTCACTTCTAAGTACAATGGACAAGTATTTTTTGGATTGACCTTCGTATCACTATATAGCTCATTCATGCTCTTTTTGTTCAATAATGCCCGTTGTCCAATCTATTTTTTTATACTTCTTAATGATGTGGTCGTATTTTTCAACATCATATCTAGTTTCTCCATTTAGTTCTCTTGAAAATTATTTTTTGCTTCATCTCAATTAGTAGTTCCATCCACTTATCATCCATGGATACCTTCTCTTCTACTTTTGGTGTTGATAATTAAAGCTCGATCCTCCTTTATTATTATACCTCATTGAATTGTGCCTAAATTTTTTTGGAACATGGCTAATATTTTGGTGTCCACTACCATAATTCACATAATATTTTATTTTGTAATTTTGCACATCTACATGTTAGTGTGTGGGAATATTAGAGTTAGGTTATAACAAATACCCTTTTCTTTGCAACCCATCGACTTCCTCCACTTGATAAATTGGGTTGAAAGTTAGCATTTCTTGCACTTGAAAAATGGTGAATTCTCTCATCTTTTTTCATTTCTTTTCAATGGCTTCCTACCTATTTATTATTACCTCCAATCTTAGCTTCCATCAAGATGAGTCAGTCCATCTTTAAAACTTTGACTAGTTTTCTCCAAAAAGCCATGATCATGTGGAGTTCAGTGTTATTTTTTTACCAACTTTTCAAACAATAAATTAGCCTCCTTAACAAATATATTCATAATCGAACCTCTTGAGGCCACATCAATAGTTCATCTCATCATATGATTAAGCCCATTGTAGATTGTTTGAGTATAGAACAACAATTTAAACCTATGTTGAGGGTATCTCATCAACAACTCCTTAAAATTATCCAAATTATCTTACACAGTCTCTTACTCCTCCTAATAGTATTGTCTTATCTCACTCCTCAAGCATTAGGTGATTTGATGTGGGAAAACTTTGTGAGGAAAGTCTGCACAAGTTCATCCTAGCTCTTAATAGAGCCATAAGATAAGTACCAGAACCAACTTAGCACAATCTCTCAAAGAGAAAGGAAATAAACATAATATGATCACATATTAGTTAACTTTATTTATTTTAGTTATATCACATAACTCCAAAAATATAGTGACATGCATGTTAAGACCCTCAAATATTTTTCCACCATACTGATATTATTGAACCATTGCTATCAAACTAGGCTTAAACTTTGAATAATTCACTTCCAATGGCTAGATTCGAACCCCTAATTAACTCTCCATAATAGTAGCTCTCCAATAATATTCCAATGTATGGTAAGGGTTGGGATGTATGATAGCTTACCCTTCACTACCTTGTAGCTCTTTATTCCTGCATATTCCTTCCATAGTCTCTTTCTTGACACTCTATTTGAAAATGGCACCTTTTGTCCTCTCAATCTCTAGGTCCAAAGGTATTTGCTCAGTAATAAAGTTTCTTATCATATAAGATATGTGTAAAAAAAATATGAAGTTAAAATCACCATGATTACAAATAAAATACAAGACGTGCAATACAAATATTAGCAAAATAAAAAAAAAGATAATATTATCAAAACTATTAAAAATAGGGCTACCCATTTTTAAGGGCAGCAATATCAACTACAGTTGATAAACCAAACTAGAAAATTCAATCTCTAACAACAGTTCTAAAAACTTGATGCAACTCTATTACAATACCTAATTTTATAGTTAGGTATGTCTCAAAAACTAGTTGAGAAAGGATATCTCATCCAACATCATTCTATAAGTATACAAATCATATAAGTAATAAAGTAGACTTCTAAAGTAGATATCAACCTTACTAGTATTGCACACACATATTAGATCAGTCAAATATAGTTAACAACTACTCTAGTAGTCACGATAAATAAGATTCATATCATAAATCTGAGATTGTATGGATGATTCAAATTTTCATTTGTGATGGAATCCATAATAGCCTTGTAGCGATTATGCTCAGTCATAGAATGAAGGTCGGATAATTATTGAATAACCTTTTTCCTTACCAACATACAAGGTAGTTATCAGCTATTTAGCCATTTCCAATGATGATCTTCACATAGTTATCTCTTCAATACTTTACTACTGAGATAGCACATTATCCATGCTCGGAGATCATTAACAAGGTATAATCTTTTAGGTCAATTATTAATCATTCTTAATGGTTACTTCAAATATACTTTTTTATTCTTCGACCTCTAGTATCTTTCTCAATGAGAATTGATATGGTAATAAAAATATTTATACTTTCAACTTCATTAGTACCATACTCAATAATTAAAATATATTTTTCTTCGTGTTTTACCAGTGGAAACCATATGACTGAATGTAACTAGTATGATTATTACATCATATGAATCACATCTATCCATTCTAGTTAGGTGACTTACTTTTCATCGTACCTCACTACCTCAGATGACTCACATACTAAAGATAAAACCTTTAAGGTAGAGACAGCAAATAGGTCATGTCATGCTTACACTACCTATTTTTTGGTGGCCTAGTAGGGTCACGGTGCCATGTCTGGCATGGTACGACTCGAATATGGCTTGCCTAGCATGGCATGACCAGCCCGAGTCTAGCTAGAGTTGAGTTGGGCCATGCATGTCCATGCCAGGCCATGTCAAGTTGGGCTGGGTCTTGTGAGGAGGCTGCAGCCTTATTGATAGGTCATCGATCATGGTTTATGATTTTAATTTTTTTTTTACAAATTTAAAATTTTAAGTTACCAATGGGTAGCATTATGAGTTATGACTTTACATTATTTATTTAATTCACATAAATCATAAAAAAAAATAAAATTATTAACACAAATGATAGTTTAATAATCAAACATATCAAATAACACATACAATAATCATTGACTCTTTGGAAACATTTGATAAAATAAGAACAATACAAAAAAGATTAGCATGGCCCCTACACAAATATGACATGTAAAAATCAAGAAATGGTATACATTCATCAACATCTTCTAATCCAGAAAAAAATAAAATACCATAATTTCACAATAATAACATAAAATAAAAACTATCAATCATAATCATGCAAGCTCAATCCAAATGCCAATAGGTGTAAGAATGCAACTGATCATCATCACGTAAGTGTCTAATTATATCACTATTGATTGGTTCAACATTCTCAAAGTCCTATGAGTCATCATCTACTAGCAACTTCTCCACTCTTATTCCTGCATAAATTCTGGATGCTCAACTTCAAATCCTTCAAAACTTTTTAAGTATGCTAATGCTTCAATGATATCTGGCCTTAATCTTGATTTCCTATCTAAAATATTATTGAATACAATAGAAAAAACAGACCATAATGCTATGTTTAATACTAGAAGAGCTAGTAGATCCAGTGACATTTTAGACAACATGAGATAGGTGGACTCATATGATTTCCACTATTATAAAATATCAAGATTTTTATTATCATTATGTAATAAGATTAAACAGTAATTGGTATCTAAGTACTAAGATGACTCCTCATATTTGATAGTCCAACCCATCATTTCCCCTTCACTAACTGAATGGAGAAGTCATCATCTCGGAATATGGTGTCCATGTCCATACTCGGAGCCTAGCTACAACTACCATACTTAGTGTTATAGTATGTAAATAACTTAATCAACTTTTCATTAATGAACTCTTCAAGTTGGTGTTCCTAGTTCATGCACGTAGATATATATGTTAATATGTTCTCTACTTCTTCCACCTTAACCCTAGGATCTATGCAGGCAGCCATACAATAAAGAGATGGAATGGTAGACCAAAACTTTAAGTACATAGTTTCCATCTTAATAGTCATGTTATTAAATATCAGGTCATCTTTAAACTTCCTAAACATGCCACTAATTTTGAATATTCACCTGAGTGCAATGCATGTGGTAGGAGTATAAATAGGCTAACACATGTTCATGGTGTTATAAAAAATCTTTAGGAATTTTATAAATAGAATTTTTATATCCTAGTCTCTATCATCAATAATAAGTTCATCACTCTTACTATTGACGTAGTTGAATATCATGTGTTCATATCCAACACATGATTCCAACATTAGGTAAGTATAATTCTAATGACATCTCATATTCATTTGGAACTTCTTTAGACCCATAGACAAATAGAGACTGCCAAACTCCTATTGTTTACTAGGCATCTGAAGATATTTTAGTGAGTTATATAGTTTTTCTGAAGTGGATGAAACAATCTTCATCCCTTCTTATACTATCAGGTTAATGATGTGACATATGCATCTAACATAAAAAATCTTTCATAATGGCATGTCTCTAATGGTCTAATCAAACTTGTTTATGATATTCCATTGTTAGATGCATTATCAAATTTACTAAATATTTTATTTTAAATATTATAATCTCTAAAGATTCTAATCATACACTCATATATGGCAGGAATATCATGAGGATGAAGAATCTCTAAAAATCATAATATCTTTTTATTAAGTGTCTATTTATAATATACATAGCATGTGGTGAGGCATGCAAAAGATACATCATCATGACTAGTCCAAATATTAGATGTCACAAACACCATACCATAAAATTACCTAAATGCATTAGTTGTTATTTTATTTTTATAGCTTATAATATTTTAGTATGTCGTTCTTATATATGGACATAGGAATCATATGATATGCAAGTAGAAAATAGGTCTACATGATATTGACTACCCTATGATCCTTTAAAATCTAATTAGAAAATTCATCATAGTGATCAATTTAGCCATGTATTCCCTCTCTAACTCCTTTCAGTATATGAAGGGAGTCAACATATAAGCTAAATTATATCTAGCCTCAAAGACCTCGACCACCACTTAGTTGGGTTTTCCTAGGATCTAATGCACCATATTTTTTAGTGCAATGATCAGCATGTTTCTTTAGGGACCAAATTTCACAAGCACTCATATATATATATATATATATATATATATATATATATATATATATATAATACTTTCATTATGATAAATTTTCATCGATACCCCTAGTATTTTTATTTTGTATTATGTTAAAGTGAGTCAAAAATTACAGATGTTCTTCTAGTTTTTTATTTTTTATATGTTGATGATTGGATCAAGGCCATGGGAGAAAATATGATTTTGGCCTCGGACCATTCAATAAGGTTATCATTATTAATATTATATACGTCTATGTTAATATTAATTTTTGTTATCATTAAATTCACTATTAGTCATTTATTATTTTTTTAGTTTATGAATTATGTTCTATATTAACAAATAAATAATATTAAAAAATTTAAAAACTAAATAAAAAATAATACTTAATTAAGTTTTTGGCAAGGAGAGATAAAGCCATCGTCTACATCCAAATTTATTACCCTCCACATCCATGTTCTTAAGCTTTATTAAAATATTCTAAATCTAAAATTATAAATTTTAGTTTTAGAGAGTGAGAGAATTGAGACTGAGAAGAGAGAGAGAGAGAGAGAGGAGTTAAGAGATTTAAATAAAAAACATAAATCTCTTATTTCATTTATAAAGATTTTTTAATTAAAAATATATTTTTTTATTTTTTTAATGTTTAATTAAAATTTAATAGAACCTTGATAGCCATTAGATATTCTACCAAAGCTTTTGGACAGTCTAGAAGATTTGGCTTGGGGCTTAGCCTTTGCCTCAATGTGGACTAGGCCGGGCTGGGGGGGGGGGGGTGGTCAGGTTTTTATAAATATTATAATATTTTTTTAAAAATAGTGAGCAAAGTGGGCATCATCCGTCTGGATTACACCTGATACCTAGTCCGAGTTTAGGAGCATGGTTCCTGTGCTATTGGACCATGCCTAAGGGCCAAACACCATAGTCATGCCTAGCTTAGCACGAGACTCAACTCCCAGCATGGCACAAGCCATGCCTCGGGTCGACATGACCCAGGTCTAGGCACGGTACTGGATCATGCCATGCCGGGCTAGGCACGACTTAGTCGAGTCGTGCCTCAAACCATGCCCAGGCTACCCAACCCACTTTTCATCTCTTCACTTGAGATAATATTTGATTTATCACCTTTATATTAATTGATGATCACTTCCTCTAAGACATGCATAATGGAGTGGCATATAAAAGTATTTATCTTTTTGACTTCATAAGTTCTATACTCATAATGATTAAATATATCTTTATTTTGAGTTTTAACATATATATTTGTCTCATACATTATAGTTAGAAAAATTATCACTTCTTTTCTATCTTATGCATGAGTATGTTTTGTGGCTTTCATATCATTGTCCATCACTCTAATTATGCATGAGCCCATCAATACCCAATACTATAGTCTTAGTATGATTTAATTACCAAATGTCTATAACCAAAAAATATTATAATAATATATCATATTGAAGCATTAAATCAAGAATCCATCATAATAAACATATTACATCATTTATAAATTTTCATTTTAGTCTGAATTGAAAAGAATAACATATGAGACAAGTAGAAATTTGTCTCATATGAATTTGGCTGCCCAATTTTAGTTCTCTAGAAATTCTTGGCTTTGAAATCTAAATCTTTTAAAATTTGTTAAAATTTACTTTGATTTTTCCTTAGGAAAAGATCAAAATGCATGCATGCCTACTAGGGTTTATGTTTGTTCCTTGTATCGGATGTGTTGCTCATATATTGCCCGAAAAATAGAGTTGTGGAACACCTTGGGTCAACTTTTTTATGCATGTCAAGAATTTCTCTTGGCTTCTTATGTTTTCCTTATATACCCAAATATCTAGTGTGTATTTTTTTAATTGAGAGTTATGGTGCTGACTAAAAGTCATGGCTTCAATCTTTCAATTCTACAACACAAAGTCATTATGCTGTGAAAGAGTTGTGACTTTGGTCCTTTCATCTACTTGATGGTCATGACACTGAGAAAATTGTCATTGCTTATTTAGCATCTATAACATAAAGTCATGATATTAAGTATTGGTGCAACTTATGCATTAGTCTCTATAACCCATTGTCATGATGCTAAGTACGACCTTGACTTGTGCATATCATTCTATAATCCAAAGTAATGGTATTAAATAATTGACATGGCTTTTCTTTCTCTCTTGAGCTAAGAATTATGGTGCTTGTGTTGGCTATAATTCGAGTTTAGGTTTCTATAATATTATATAGCCAAAAGACATGATGTTAGATCAGCATTGGCACTTTTTCTTGAGTATTCTATAATTTGATAAATGAAAAGTGGCATCTAGATGCTACCTTGGCTTTTAGCACTAGTAGGTTACCTAGTTTTTATGACATAAAATTAGTATCATATATAGCAATAAAGTTGTTTCGAGCTAAGTTCAATTGTGATTCTAATAATTTTTATAACTAAAAGAATATGTTATATAATTAACGGATTATGACAACGAGATGGTATAGTCATAGTGTGTGAAGATCTTCATGACTATGTGTATAGACTTTTGGCCAAGAATGGATGTTATAATTAATATATAACTACTCAAAGGTTTAATCAAGTCATAGAATATCAGAAGATATGTTTTACATGACTTTTCACTATCTTTCTAACCACCGATTCTACCAAGCAGTACATTTCATATTAAAAACTCTTTATTTAATAACTATTTATCAAAATTCTCTAAAATTAATTTCACGACTCTACATAACATTACAAATAAACATCTCTTTCAAGCAAAACACATATTGAAAATCATACCAAATAGTTAATATTATTCTGTTTTTAGCATACCAAATACTATGACTCTAAGATAATATTACAACCAAAAAAAATGTTGTATCATAAAAATATTATACTAATGAGATAGTAGAGTAATAGAGTATAAAGATTATTACAACTAATTATGTAGAATTATAGCTAAGAATGAATACCGAAGCTACTAAATAGAACTAATTATTACTAAGTCACTAATTACCTCCAAAAATATATTGATTTTATTACTATTTCTCATAATCCATAAAAACTTCAATTTTGTAAAACCATTCTAATACTTACACATCATCAAAAACTACACAAATATACTAAAATATTATGTATTTCACATACAAAGCATAGATGACATTGACTCTTTCCATCATAAAGGACCAATCTCTCATAATAGATTTAATTAGTCCTAAATATTATATTTTGAAAAATAGAACACATGACTATATTATAATTATATAACCTTGTGAAAGGAAATGTAAAATCTAGAAAAAATGAGTAAAGAAGAATGAGAAGACATGCACTTTAGGATTGCCTCTATAATTTGGCAATCTAATGTCGACTCACATTAATTTTTTTCAAGGACTAGTGAATCAACTTGTATTTATAAAATATTGGTGGAAGATGAGCTTATCTCTTGTTTACTATTAAACTCACTCCCGAATAGTTGGTATAATTAATGGCTTTCCTGAGTATATCACCACAAAGAAGGTGTCATGTCAATAAATTTTATTTCAAAAAATCTATGATCAAAAGAGGCAAGGAGTAAAGAGAATTCAATAGATTCTTATGATATCCTTATTTTTGAAAGACATTAAAGGAGTACTATTAGCCACTCACAAATTGATGGAAAAATACAATATTTTAAATGCAAGTCAAAAATAAATAAATAATCAAATATTATCACTATAACAAGATAAGATATTTGAAAAAGAACTAATATTCTTGAAAAAAAATTATAGCAAAAGCATATGAGAAGAGATAGACTTTCCTGAGTATATCACCACAAAGGTGTCATGTCAATAAATTTTATTTCAAAAAATCTATGATCTAAAGAGGCAAGGAGTAAAGAGAAATCAATAGATTCTGATGATATCCTTATTTTTGAGAGACATTAAAGGAGCACTATTAGCCACTCACAAATTGATGGAAAAATACAATATTTTAAATCCAAGTCAAAAATAAAAAAATAATCAAATATTATCACTATAACAAGATAATATATTTGAAAAAGAACTAATATTCTTGAAAAAAACTATAGCAAAAGCATATGAGAAGAGATAGACTTGATAAAGGCTAATGTCACTTTGAAAGATGAATTGTTACTAGTTAGCGGTGATAATTTCACTAATTTAATATCTCAAAAGGGTGATTAGCTTATTTACTTAAGTGCTTCATGTCATATCATTTTGTATATTGATTTGTTAATACATGCACTTCATAGTAAGAGCATATGAGAATAGATAAACTTAAGAGAGAGGCTAATGTCATATTGGAAAGTCACTTGATGCTAATTAACAATAATAATTCTACTAACCTAGTATCTTAGGGGTGATTAGCTTATTGACTTGGAAGCTTTAATTCACATAACCTTGCATATTAACATTTTTACTATGCACACACATAGGTGATTAGAATATAGTAAATATGAGCAATTGTGGGACATAACAAATATTAGGCATAGTAGATCTTTGTCTACAAATGTAGACTAGACATCAGATGATGCTAAAATATGTGTGGTATATATCAGACATTTGTGGGAATCTAATGTTTGTAGGCATGTTGGATGACATGAGATTTGTGAGTCACCTTGCTAGTGGCTAGTGGAAACAAACCAAGGGCACATTAGCTTTTATGAGGTGTAAGAAAAAGAATACTTTGAATGCTACTTAAACAAGAGTATATGAAGATAAAGTAAATATTATTCATCAAAAGAGTGACAGTCTTAATAGACTTAGTATTGTGAGTGAGAAGAGTCTTAAGCTACTATCAAGAAATAATATTCTATCATTTGACCATGGATTCTTTCTTGATGAGTGTGGACTAAATGGATGAAAAAAAAACCATAAAACATATTTTCACACTCTTCCACCTTCGAGCAAATCAAATATTTTTGATCGTATTCATATTGATATTTATTATTTGCAGAACATAGCACTCATTGGGACCTATTACTTTTCATATTCATTGATAACCATTCTAAGAATGTATATAAATCTATACTAAAAATTAAAATCATGTCTTTCCTATCTTTATGGTTTTTCATATTAGAATTGAAAGAGTGACTATTAGAAAATTGTTCTTCATATATTATAATAAAGAGAGAGAATATAGATGTTAGTTTGAGATTTACTATATATACCATGAAATTAGACATGAAAATATGTCAGCCAAGATACCTTAATTAAATGACATAGCTGAGAAAATGAACCATACTATTGAAGAGAAAGTATGGTGCATACATTCTCATGTACATATTCCCAATGAATTTTAGAGAGAAACTATGTGCATGGTAATTAATGTAGTCAATATGTGTCATATTTCTGCCCTAAATAAAGATATTCTCAATAAACTCTAGATTGGAAAAAAAATCTTACATGATCATTTCATATATTTAGCTACAGTCTTTGTTCATATCCCAACAAGATGAACAATCAAAATTCAATGATATTGTACATTCATGTATCTTTATTAGCTATGGTAATCAGAAGTTCAAATGTATACTATGGGACCTAATAGCCATGAAACTTATTTGAAGCAGAGATATATTTTTTCTAGAGTACCAATTAGTTGAAGATCGTCATAATAGTAGAGAAAAGAGTGAAACATAAAGATTTCTATTTTCATAGATCTAGTGCAAGTCGCTTCTAGAGATCAAACAAGTCAAGGGAAGAAATTGATATGTTGCCTAATGATTATAAGCTATATGATTTACTTAATGATTTAGAGCTCTAGGATATGCCCCATGATGTGAAAGAAGCACAACTAGGCACACACAAAGTAATGAAAGAATATATTTTTTTAAATGCAAGTCAAGAAATATAAAATAATCAAATGTCATTAGTGTAACAAGATAGGACATCTGAAAAAAGACTACTATTCTTAGAAAAAACTTTAACAATAATATTTGAGAGGAGATGACTTGAGTGAGGCTAATGTCACTTGGAAGTTGACTTGATATTAGTTAGCAATGATAATTTGACTAATCTAGTATCTCAATGGAGTGATTAGCTTATTGACTTAAGAGCTTCATTTCATATCACCTTGTACATTGATTTCTTTGTCACATACACATCATAGTATGAGCATACGAAAGGATATAAACATATGAGAGAGGCTAATATCACATTGGAAAGTGATTTGATGCTAGTTAGTGATCATAATTCCATTAATCTAGTATCTCAAGAGGATGATTGAATTATTGACTAGAGAGCTTTATTTCACAATATCCTGCATATTGATTTTTTTATTAAATACACTCTTATTGATTATGGCACATTAAAGATTGACACTAGTAGGATATCATAAATTTTAGGCATAGTAGATATTTGTATATAGATGTAGACTAGTAGATATCAGCTAATGCTAAAAAGATGTGTGATGCATACTAGATATTCATGTGAACCTGATGTCCATATGCATGATGGTTGACATGAAAAAAGTGAATAATTTTGATAGTGACTAGTGAAGACCAACCAAGGGCTCATTAGCCATTACAAGGTATAATAATAAGAGTAATTTGTATGTTACACAAGTAAGAGTATTTAGAGATTATGTAAATATTATTCATCAATAGAATGACATTTATCTATGGCATAGTAGACTTGGTCATGTGAGTGAGAAAACTCTTCAACTACTATTTAGAAAGAATATGTTATCATTTGAACATGGATCCTCTATTTATGAGTGTGTGGACTATATATATGGAAAAATCCATATAGAAACTTTTCACTCTCTTCCACCTTTTGAAAAGATTGAATATTATCGATGTCATTCATGCTAATCTTTACTATATGTAGAGAAAACCACTCGATGAGACCCTTTACTTTTCACATTTATTGATGATTTTTCTAGAAACATGCGATCATTTACACTAAAAATGAAATATTATGTATTTCCTATCTTTAAGGATTTCACACTAGTGTTGAGAGAGACTAGTAGGAAATTGATCTTTGTATATTCTAATAATAGGAAAGAATACAAAGGTCAATTTGAGATATACTATGTATCCCATGATATTAAAGAATAAAAAGATGCTAGCCAAGATTTCACAATTAAATGACATACTTGAGAGGATGAACCAGACTATCGAGGAGAGAGTTCAGTGTATACTTAATCATGTGTATCTTCCCAAAAAATTTTATGGAGAAACTATGTGCATGGATATTAATATAATTAATATGTACCCTATCACCACCCTAAATATGGATATTCTCAATAAATTATACACTAGGAAAGATATCTCATATGATATGTTTAGAGTATCTAGCTAATATCTTCATTTATATTCAAAAAAGGTGAACAATCAAAACTCGATGATATTCACATTCACACATCTTTATTGGCTATGATCATGATAAGTTTGAAAGTAGATTTTGGGACCTAAAAGTCAAGAAGCTTGTTCAAAGTAGAGATGAAATTTTTTTTGAGGATCAATTAGTTGAAGGTAGTCATGTGAGCAAAGAAGCGAGTGAACCATAGAAATTTTTATTTGCATAGATTCGATGTGAGTTGCTTCTAGAGAAGAGACGTATCATGAGGAGGAATCAAATAGTAACTTGATGATACTAAGTTGGATGATTTACCTAATGATTTAGAGCCCTATGACATGACACCTAACATGATAGGAGCACCATTGGGCACACCGCACACACAAAGTGATAGACAAAAATTATTCTTCTAAAGGTGAGTCAAGAAATAGAAATGTAGTTAAATGTTATCAATGTAACATGATATGACATTTAAAAAATGACTACTATTTTTGGGAAAAAACTATATTAAGAGCATATAAGAAAAGATAGACTTGAGAGAGGCTAATGTCACCTTAGAACATGATTTAGTGCTAATTAGTTAGAGATGATAATTCCACTAATCTAGTATCTCAGAAGGGTGATTAACTTATTGACTTAAGAGCTTCATTTCATATCACCCAATATATTAATTTATTTACTACATACACATTATAATAAAATCATATGAGAGGATATATACTTGAGAGAGAGAGAGAGAGGCTAATATTACATTAAAAGGTGACTTGATCCTAGTTAGTGATGATAATTCTACTAATCTAGTATCTTATGAGGGTGATTGGCTTAGTGATTTGTGATCACTATTTCACATCACCCTACTTATTGACTTCTTTATTTGATACCTATGTGGTGATTATGACACAATAAATATGAGAAATAGAGAGACATCCAAGATATTGAACATAATAGACATTTTTTTGCATGTGAAGATTAGACATCAACCAATATAGAAAGGTATGTAGTAATTAGTATTTACCATACATTAATGTGAACTTGATATTCATGGGCATGCTGGATGACATAACATATGTAAGTCATTTTACTAGTGGCTAGTAGAAACCAACAAATAGCTCATTAATCATTGTGAGATATAAGAAGAAGTGTACTTTGAATGCCACTCAAGCAAGAGTACTAAAGATCATGTAGATATTATTCATCAAAAGAGTGATATTAGTCTTTAGCAATGTAGACTTGGTCATGTGAGTGGGAAGAGTCTTTAGCTACTATTTAGAAATAGTATTATATCATTTGACTATGGATCATCTCTTGATGAGTGTGTGCATTATATGAATGGAAAAATCCATATAAAAAATTTTAATTCTCTTCCACATTCAAGGAGATCAAATATTCTCAATCTTATTCATATCGATGATTATTATATGTAGTGCATTGCACTTAGTAGGACCCTTTATATTTTATATTTATTGACGATCATTCTAGGAATGTGTGGGCATTTACACTAAAAATGAAAAAAAAAACATGTCTTTCATATCCTTAAGGATTTCCACACGTTGAGAGATAGAATATTAGAAAATAAATCTTTTTATAATATAACAATGGTAAATAATACACAGGTCTATATGAGATCTACTATATATCCCATGATATTAGATGTGAAAAGAAGCTAACCAAAATGCCTCAATTAAATGACATGACTGAGAGAATGAACCAAACTATTAATGAGAGAGTATGATACATATTTTTCATGTTGGTTTCACCACAACATTTTTGGGAGAAACTATGTGCATGCATGCTAATGTAATCAACGTGTGCCCTATTTCCATTCTAGATACTATATTCCTAATAAGTTCTAGACTAGAAAATATATCTTATATGATCACATGAGAGTAGTTAGTTACAAAGTTGTTCATATCCCAAAAAGATGAACAATCAAAACTCAATTATATGCACATTCATGCATCTTTGTTAGCTTTGATGATGAGAAATTTGGGTGCAGACTATGGGACATGATAGCCAAAATCTTATTCAAAGTTGAGATGTAATTTTTTTAAATGTTCAATTAGTTGAAGGTAGTCATCAAGTAAATAAGAGTGAAAGCCCTAAAGATCTGTATTTGCATAAATCCAGTATGAGTCACTTCTAGAGATTTGACATATCAGGGGGAAGGAATTGAGCATCCACCAAATTATTTTGAGCTATAGAATTCACCTAATGATTTAGAGTCTTAGGACATGCCACATGATATGATAAGAACACCATTAGGCACACACAAAGTTAAGAAAAAAAATATTATTTTAAGGGTAAGTCAAAAAATAAAAATATAATCAAATATTATCACTATAACAAGATATAATATTTGAAAAAGGACTACTATTATTGAAAAAAAACTATAGCAAGATCATATGAGAGAAGATAGACTTGACAGAGGTCAATGTCAATGAATTTTCACTAATCTAGTTTCTCAGGAGGATGATTATCTTACTAACTTAAGATCTTCATTTACATTACCTAATATATTGATTTCTTTACTACATACACATCATAGCAATACCGTACAAGAAGAGATGAACCCAAGAGAGAGAATAATGACACATTGGAAGTTTAGTTGATACTAATTAGTAATTCTAATTTCACTAAAATAGTATATCTGGAGGGTGATTAGCTTATTTACTCATGAACATTATTTCACATCACCCTACATGTTGACTTCTTTACTACATACATACTTAGTCATAATGACAAAGTAAAGAAAGATAAATAGTGAGACATCATATATATTAGGCATAGTAGACATTTATCTATATATGCAAACTAGACTTTAGTAGGTGCTAAAAAATGTGTAGTACATTCTGGACATTTGTATGAACCCGATGCCTATTAGCATGCTAGATCACATGAGATATGTGAGTCATTTTGCTGGTGGCTAGTAAAAACTAACTAAGCGTGCATTAGTCATTTTGCGGTGTAAGAAGAATAATACTTTATATACCAATTAAACATGAGTACACTTGGAGATTAGGTAAATATTATTCATCAAAAGAGTGAAATTAGTCTCTAGCATAGTAGACATGGTTATGTTAGTAATAAGAGTTTTCAGCTACTATCTAGAAAAAAATATTCTATCATTTGATCATGGTTCATCATTTGATGAATGTGTGGGCTGTATGGATGTAAAAATCCATTATGTAACTTTTAACTCTCTTCTATATCAAGAAAATTGAATATTTTAGATCTCATTCATACCAATGTTTACTATATGCAAAGCATTACACTCAGTGGGACCATTTACTTTTTAGATCTATTGTGTATTTATACTAATCTTATTCATACCAATCTTATTCATACCATTCTTATTCATACTATGACTTTCCAATCAACTCAATATTTTCTTTTATAGTTTTGAGTTTAGCTACTAGCTTAGGTTTAGAAAATAATCAACTCAATATGAAGTACTATTTCTTCAAGGTGATCTTCACAAGACTCTCTATATGGATCAGCTTGAGGGATTCATGATAAATGGAAAAGAATGTATCAAATGTCTCATATACAAAATAAAAAAGAGTTTGTACATACTTAAGCAAGCTCCTAGATAGTAGAACAACAAATTTTATTCATTCATGGATCATGACTATCAACACACCTCATATCATCACTATTTATTTTTTATTCATTAGTCAAATGATGACCAACCTATACTTTTATTTCACATTGATGACATACCAATCATTTATCATAATAGAGCACAAATTGTAAAGTTTAATGGGTAGCTGGGAAAAGTATTTTTGATGAAAAACTTTGGCCTAGAGAAGCATATTCTATGGATGAGCATCATTTGAGATAAGCCTTATAAGCATATATATGGTTATCTCATGAATGTTACATCACTAACATTCATTATAGATTTTTGATGAAAGAGACTAAGCTGGTCATAACCCTCTTAACCAAATATTTTAAGTTAAGTACTGAGTAGAGTCAAAAGAGTGATGAAAATAGAATAAATATGAGTCGTGCTCTTTATGCCTCAATTGTCAATAATCTTATGTATGTTATCATCTATATGATACCAAATATCTCATATTGTATCAATATTATTAGTCATTTTCTCTTGAATATAAGTCAATATTACTATGTTATAGTGAAATTTATTTTAAGGTATCTACGAAAGATTTATTAGCTACTTTTGTGTCTGAGTGGGCTAAAACATGCCTTTTTCAAATATATTGATTTTGTATGGCTGGTGATCTACCTTAACTTATGTAATAACTTTTGGAGGGGAGTAGTATCATGATAATTAAAGCTATAGACATGAATTTTAATATCCAATACTAAGACTCGATTCATTGTAAGTACTGAAGCTTGCAAAACAAGTTATGGATGAAAAAGTTTCTAGCATACTTAGATGTGTGATATAATAAATATACTATATGATATTATAGTCAGAGTATTATATATCTATCAAAAATATTAACCTATCACAATAGATCAAAATACACTATGATATTAATGTGCAACATCACTAGATATAAGGTATATTAGATAAAAATTCAATTATATTTAAAATAGTATACACAAATAAATAAATTATTGATATGTTAACCAAATCTTTGTTGTAAGTTAAATTTAATTTCTTTAAGAAACATGTTGATACATGTCTTTCCTAACTAGGGTAATTAGAGAGATTTGATGGATCTACCCTAGTTAGATATATCGAATTTATTTGGTTTGTATTTCTATTTGAATGTTTTTATTTTAAAATAGCAATATATAATTATTATTTTAATCTTGCATATCATATTTTTCAATTATGACTATTTTTTGGACTAAATTTATTTAATTAAAAACTTGGTATTTTTCAAAAATTGAAAATTTAATATCCAGTAGGGTTTTAAAATTAATAGATTCCACAATGCAAAATAAAAAATAATTTTCTGAATTTTTTGTGATTTTGAAATAGCTACTAATAACTAATCAACTAGCCTTCCTAGCAACACGTCACATAGATAATATAAATGTAAAAAAAAAACTTTTAGATTGCACCAAATATTAATTAAGTTTTATTTTGTGCAAACATTTTTAAAAATTAAAAAATTGTGTACTTAATTAGTAAGTATTGTCATTTTAGTACTGGAAAACCTAATTTTCTCAATTTGTTATAAGGATAAAAATATTTATATTTCCAAAGAAAATTAATTTCATGCATAAATTAATAGGAATTAAAAATTATATTATTAAATTATTGTTGACATGATAAATTATTGTTAAGAAAACAATCTTAATATAGATTATTTTCTACATTGAATTGAGAAAAATGTGATAATTTTTTTATTTAGCTAAGCATAAAAATTATATTATTAAAAATTTAGCTAAAAAAAGGCTCATTATTTAATTTTAAGATCAACAATTAGTTTAGTAATATAATTGTAGCAATCGAGGATATGAATCATACAAGTTTCTTGCTAAGATGAATTCTTTATGAAAAAAAATATTATTAGTTTGCCATTAATTTTTTTATGGACTTTACTTTAAAAAGACTAGGTTTTATTAGATGAGATTTAGGAAAAAATATGTTAAGTACTCTCAAACCAAAAATTAATGGGTTAGGTACATTGAAAACTATGAGCCAAGTAGTTTCAGGCTAGCCGACAATATGCATTCAGACTATTTAATATATATATATATAATATGAATTTTTAAATAACTTAAATAACATAAAAATGTTTGTTATTTAAAAATACAATATAAAATAAAATATAATAATATGAAAATAAAATATATTCACCATTTATATGAAAATAAAATATGACAAATTATTTGAATATGGAATAAAAAATAAAAGAAATATTCATGCTTATCATCTAATGTCACTGGCCCTTGATCACATTCACCATTTAATACTCTATCTAGTTCTGATCTTCATAGCTCAAAGTTTTGGTTTTATCATGTAATTCATTTTTTTGTTTAATTGTTAGAAGCATTATTTGTGTATCTTGCTAATATTTTAAGCATGTCAAGGTTTCTATAATAACTAATGCTATAATTGTTCCTATGTGAAATAACCTTCACATCAACATAAAAAGCAAAATTTGATGCTACAATAAATACCATATGAGTTAGTAAATCACATGTAATTTTAGATAGTAAGAAAAAATTAGATTCATATAATTTATACCAACTTAATTTGATAAAATATATTATATTAGTGTGGGATAAAATAGAATAATAATCAATATTTAATTATCTTGATAGCTCATATATGTTTGACAAATTACTTGCTCATTATTTACTTTTAGCTAATTGAATGAAAAAGTTATCATCTCTGAATATAATTTGAGCTTCAATTCTTAGAGGATTGATCACAACAATCACCATATTTATTTTTATAATATTTAAATAAAAATTTAAATTATTAGTTAATTTGATACTTTGATTCTTGTAGTCAATTCATGTAAGTGTTTATGAATTTTGTAGTATTTTAACCCCTTCAACCATAACTCTATGATACATATAAGCAGCTAAATAATAAAGTGGTTGAATGTTGTATAATATTGTAACTATTTTCTTTCCATTTTAATAGTTATGTCACTAAAATATAAGTGTTCTTTATATTTTTTAAACATATTACTTATATTGTATATAGACATAAGTGTAATACATGAAATAAAATTTTATACAAATGAACAAAAGTTCATCATATCATTAAATATCTTTAAGAATTTTAAAAATGAAAATTTTGTCTCAATTAAATTCATAATTATAACTTTAATAGTTTTACTAAAAAAAACTAGATATAATATATTGAGCCAATATATGAATCTCATATAAGGTATCTTGAATTCTAATAATATTTTATATCAGTTTGAATTTATTCTTTTGTAGATCTATTAACATATATTTATTATAACTTTCTTGTTATTTACTAGATATTATAATATATTTTAATGAATTTCGAATTAATTCTGATGAGTAAAAAATTTATTTTAAGTTAGCTTGTTCTATTTAGTTTATGATGTGACATATAAATCAAACATGAAAAATCTCAACTAGTACACCCTTTCTAATAGTTCTTAAAAAAAACTTACTACAACACTATAGTTTGTTTCATTTTCAAACATAATATGATATATTCTATTATGTATTTCATATTTCTTAAAGATGCTCATTAGACTGTTATAAATGGAAATACCATCATGAATATGAAAATCCCATGAAACCCTAATATTTTTTTATTTATATTTCAATTAGAATCACCATAGTGAAAAAGAATATTACTATATTTTGATATCACTCCACTATGTTTTCTAAGAATTAAATTTAATAATTGTTTATCAAAATATTAGTTCTACAAATTCAAGTGGAAACTCACACTAGTAACTATGCTAGTTTTTCATTTCTTACAAACTCATAGTTATAAATGTAGAGAGTCATTGAAACAAAACTAAATCCAAATTCAATGACCATATGGCTAAGATATGTTTTTCTAAATTCTAATGAACCATATTTTTTAGTACATTATTTAGCATGCCTCCTTATGGGTCTCATGTCTAGTCCCATTACTAGTTTTGCAACTATTTATTTTTTTATAATATCAATATTTTTCAAAATATTTTGATTCCCAATTTTTTTTATTTTTTAATAATATTAAAGTGGATTCAAATTACAAAAGTTTATTTTTGATGCATATATTTTTTTGGTGCATGCAGAGACCTATGACTAGGAGAAAACTAGCTTCAGACCTTTTCATTATGCTATTATTATTTAAATCAAAATCATCTAAAATATTAATTTTTTTATTAAAATCTTTATTTTCATATTTATTTTTATTAGAAAAAATTTCAAGTTAACATATAAATAGTTAAGAGTAGAAAAATAATATATTATTAATTATTATATCTTTTATATTCTAGAACTTTAACTCCAATATGTAAAACAAAAAAAAATGGAGTAATGTCTATGCACCTTATAGAATAACACATGTTACACATTACTTAATCAACATTATGGTAGTTTGATTGGAAGGGAGAATGACCCAACCATGGAGGATACGAGTTTGATCCCCATAGATACTGAATATGTGCCTTAGGATATCTTTACCAAATGTACTATTCATACTACTGAGATTGGGGCCTTACCTACTTTGACCCCTAGACTCTAAGGCCCACCTATGGGGGGCCAAGGGATAATTGGCGATGAGTTGTCTAATATTTAATTATTTTCCTTCCATATCAATAGCTATGCCACTAAGATGTAGGTGTTATTTATATTATTTAAGCATACTACTCAGGTTGTATATGTGCCTAAGTGTAATGTATGATATGAAAGTTTATAAAAATGAACACTAGTTCATCATACATAAATTTTTTAAGAATTTAAAAATGAAAATTTTATCTTTCAATCAAATTCATTTATTATGACTTTCATGGTTCACCTATCAATAAAATCATGTATAATACCTTAGTAACCAACACATGAATTTCACATAAGGTAAGTTAAATTTCAATAATATTTTACATCAAGTTAGAATTTTTTTGGCCTTTTGACTTTATGATATATTTTACTAAATTTTCTAATGAGTAGAAAATTAATTTAAAGTTGAGATGTACTATTTATTTTATGATATGACATATATATCAAACATAACAAAATCTCAGCTAGTAGACCCTCTCTAATTTTTCTAACGAATAAACATACTACAATACTATTTTTTATAGCATTATTAAATATGATACTATATATTTTATTTTATATTTTATATTTCCTAAAAGCTCTAGTCAGAATATCATATATGGTACTATCATGAGGATGAAAATATTATGAAACCCTAAAATTTTTTATTTATATCCCAATTAGAATTGACTTAGTGAATGATGACATATGTGAAAATGAATATCATGGTGACTAGTTTATACATCAGGCATCATCAACACCACTCCACCATATTTTCTAAAAATTAGATTTATTAATTGTTTATCAAATTTATAATTTGTTATAATATTAGTTCTAAAAGTTGACATATAGATCATATGATATGTGAGTTGAATATATTCTTGCTTATAATAAAATACTTACGAATTTTTCATAAATTTAAGTGTAAAATGCACTCTATTAATTATTCCAACTATTCATTCTTTTGCAAGCTTATAATTCTAAATGAATGAGGTCAATGAATTAAACTAAATCTAAGTTCAATAACTCCAAGGTTAAGATATATTTGCCTAAGATCTAATGCTTTAATTTTTTGGTACATTATCTATTATGCATTCTTATGTGTCTAATATTGCTATTGGTTTGCAGCTATATGTTTTTTATAATATCTATATTATTTAAAATCTTTTTTTAACCCACCATTATTTTTCTTTTCAATAATATTAAAGGGAGTTCACACTATAAAAATTTAATTATGAAGCCTATATCTTTTAGGTGCATGTGAAGACATATGACTAAGAGAAAAACAAGTTTCACACATTTTCATTAGGTTATCTTTATCTAAGTTAACATCATCTAAAATATTAATTTTATTTTGGTTTTTTTATGCTTGGGAAAGTTATTTATTGGGGATAAGCAATAGTTTTAGTGTTAAAGTTTGTTCATTATTCTTTTTACTGAATATTCTTGAGTATTATGGTACAGTTAGAAGATATGTAAGTTTTGGAATGAAACATAGTTGGATTGATTTCATGACTATTTAGTTTTAGTTGATTTTGATGTGACAATTTTACTCATCTTGGTTACTTGGTATATTATGGATCATCGAGTAGGTTTAGCACCCATACTTGGCTAAAACTTTTCCAAATTAGCTGTGATAATTTTTATATGTCATGACTTTACAATATTATTAGAATAACTCTCTAACTATATAACATATTCTTTGCATTTGAAATATTATTATGGAGTCATAATCTTACTCATCCCATAATAATTAAACAAATATGATATTAAATTCACAAGATTGTAATTCAAGTATTCCAATGATACTAAAATTTATAGCCTCTTTCTAGTATTGTGATTTTATCTTTAACAAAACAATGTAGTCTTAAGTCATAGAAATAACCTTTTTATAAATCCATGAATTTTGAGCTATAGGTAGATATAATTTCAAAATTACTCAGGCCAAACCATAGTAATTATCAAACACCATGACTTTTTGACATAAAATATTATAGAAAGCATTTACTCATGTACAATCATTCCCCAAGGGTGTGAATCTTGCTCCCAAGAGAAGGCATGGTGTTGGATAATTTTACTATGTTCATTCTAATTATTTAGGTACAAATGCTAATTACTCAAGTACAACCATGAATTTTATGTTCATGCTAATTACCAGTATCCTAGTTTTTTTTGTAGTGTTATAGCCATGTGATGTATGAGAAAGGTCAAGACCAAAATTGTGGCTAATCTTTGCACCACAACCATATGATGCACATTCATAGTATTGTGGCCATATAATGTACATGAGAGTCCATTTTCAATGCCACCTCCATTTCTAGTATTGTGACTATATGATGAATGAGAGAGTCAAACACCAAAGTCATGGTAATTTTCAATTCCATGGCTATATGATGTACATGATAAGTCATTCCTAATGTTGTGACCATTATTAGGACCATGACCATATGATCAATAAGATAGATAAATACCAAAGTCATGATCATTCCCAACACTATGAATTTGTGTTAAAGAGACAATATGCCCAATTCAATAACATTTCTAATTGTCATGTCTTTGAGTTATAGAAAGGTTAGGACACATTCTAGAGCTGTGCCCACTTCTTATAGTCATGACCTATCCTAGAGCTTAAAAAGATGAAGGCTAAATGCATGGTATCTTCTGAAAGCTATGATATTCAACTTAAACGTAAAGAAATATAGAAATATTAGAGTATTAAAAAAAATAAAAAAATCAAAAGATAATTATCCTCTTTCATGCACTAAGTAGAAGTCAAATAGAAATAAATTAACCTTAGGAGTGATATTTGTATTCCTTAGGTGCTCCACAAGCAAGAAAGGGTCACAAGACAAACTAACTCCTAGCATTGTGGGCACCACTCTTAAACCCCCATTTCTATTGTAGATTTGAGAAAATTTATCAAAATAGCATAAGGTTTAGGGTTTGTGTAATTTTGTTTATGTAATATCTAAATAGTTTTGATATTAATAAATATGTTTAATTTATGTTGTGGAATAGAAATAAATATATGTGATGATTAAATATAACTTTAATTAGGGATATGACTATTGGTGAGTTTGTGTGCTTTTTTGTGGTGAATTTTGATAAGTAAGCAATGATGCTTACTCATGTATATAGAAAGAAAGAAGTAATAGCTTTTTCAACAATGATATATAAGATAAAACTATATATTAAAACTTAAAATTTAGGTATGTTAATCATTATGAGTATGATGCTCATGAAGTAGAACTAGTTCTCAATTGAGGTAAATATTTTATAGAATATTCTTCTAAGGGTTTTACATTTAGTATGAAAGTCACATTATTACTGAAGAGAATGATGATAGGTAATCTTTACGATGTGCATGAGTGTAATATGACTCATAAGATGGTGATAGCCCTTTGAGTTGCTTTCTCTCATTTGGCTTCTACCAATAAAACTTGAGGGAATCATAGTTTAATTATGTGAGTATGGTACTTATGAAGTCAATAGTGTAAATGCTTATAAACCACATCAATTATTGTTCTTTATAATACATGAAGTTAGAAAATAAGAATGTACAAATAAAGCAACTGTCAATGGTATTTGATGAGTTGCCTACAAGGTATAGGTTTGTGAATGACTTTCAAATTTAGATGATTTATTATCTTAGTGATAAAATACTGAGGGGACAACTATGAGGTGACCATTATTGTAATGGAATAAAAGTGATAACCAGGTTATATACCATCAAGAAAAAAATTTATTTCACAACCCAATATAATCTAAACTATTAGAACATACATCATATTAATTAAATGGAAATATCCTCAAATCTAAGATTCATACAATATCTATAACTATCTCATTTACTATAATTGTATTATCTCACTATTGAATGATCAAAATTATGATGCAATCCTAATGAGATTTATATCTAGATGTACTATTTTATTGTCATATACTTGTTGATCTTTGTTGATGAGATTTTCTCACCAACGAGCTTTTGGGATACTATCAAACCAACAAAATTAGACAACATAATAAAGTCACAACTAAATTCTTGGTACTATTGATAAAGATTGTTTAGTTTGATTAGCCAATGTAAGTTAACTTAATTATCCTTGAGAAAAGATAATTCTTTTAGTAGTTTAAATAGTATTAGTTTTAATAAAATTTTCTAAATCTAATGGCTAGTATTGTTATCTTGTGTGAAAAGTGGATTATTGTATTTTATATTTGTTTGTCACTTTTCTTGTTTTTTTACCCACCAATCTACACAAAAAAAATTTAAGACTATGCTAATAACTTAGGACTCACAACATAATAAATCAAAAGATGATATACAGCCAATCATTTGGGAAAAATCTTAAACAATTTCTTGAGGTGTTAAATGAGAAGAATGATGTAGATGACTTTCATCTGAGAAATATGAGATGAGAATGTATGAGAATATCTGAAACTATCAACACGAGGAAACTTATTATTCACCAAGTAGTGAATTATATTATACACTACATTGAAGCATAAATCAATAATATTATCAACTAGTAGTGAGTTATAGAGAGTGGAAATCTTGAAGCCAAGCGTAGAGCACATTTTATAATCCTCATCAATTCCTCAAATCTTCACTTGAAGTTATGCTTATCCAAGTTCTAATTGATTTGATAAGATCAAATGCCACTATAGAAGTGAGGAAGAAATAATGGAGGGAGAGAGATAAAGTCACTAACTTGGTTATGTTTGAAGAATGTTCTGCATCAGAAGTTTTAGTAGTAGATATAGACGAAATTGAGGAAGTCAAAAAGGATGAAAGGATTGTAGTAGATGTTTCAATGGATAATATGAAGAAATTTAGGTTGAAAACCCAAAAAATTAAATTGAAGATATTGTTTTGATTATACAAAAAAAGGAGGTGAATAATGAAATTTTGGTGGTTGATATAGAAAAAGTTGAGAAGTTAAGACAATAATTTATATCATAGTAATCAAGTACCTCACTTATGCTAAAAGTCATGATCACTTTCTAGTGTCATTACATTATCTTTTAAAAGAAGTTATAGTCTCAATTTAGAGCCATATCTTTTTAACAAAGTTATGACTTTTGAGCTAAAAAATTTATAAAGACTAAAATACTTAGGACAAAGCCATGATAATTATCTAGTACTATAATATTTGGATACAAAATATTATAGTAAAAATTTACTCGAGTATGCCCATTCTCCAAAGCCATGACTCTTGTCCTCAAGAGAAGGTAAATCAAAGACTTTTATGTTTGGACAAATTGCCCGTGTTGTATCTTTTTTGCATTGCCATGGCCATTTGATATCTGAGAAAGGTCAATGCCAGCACCTTAGTGAGTCCCAACATTGTAGCCATATGATGCACATTAGTGGAAATTCCTAGTGCTATGACCATATGATGCATATAAAATGTGATTTCGAATTCATTGACCTTTTCTAGTATCATGGATATATGATAATTGAGAGTAACTAATACCAAAGTAATAAAATTTTCAGCACCGTAGCCATATAATGCACATGAGAGACTATTGTTTATACCACAACTATTCCTAGCATCATGACCATATGATGAATGAGAGACTAAGTCATGGATACTTTCTGGCACAACAACTTTATGTTATAAAGATTAAGACACATTCCAAAGCCATGACCACTTTTTAGAGTCACGACCTCGAGCTCAAAAGAGAAAGGCCAAGTCATGACATCTTCTAAAAATTACAACTTTCTATTTAAAGAAATGTAGAAATATTAGAATATAATAGAGGAAAAAGAAACTAGTTAGTAGATAATATTCTTTTTTTCATGCACCAAATAGAAGTCAAAGCACAAAAAAAAAACTTATGGTTGATTTTCACACTCTCAAGGGGCTTCAAAAGCAAGCAAGAAATTTAAGACATAAGCTAAATCAAAGTTGGGGGGTGCTGCTCCCAAAACCCCTCCTATATATGGTAGATTGAAGAAAATCTATGAAAATAACATGAAATCTAGGGTTTATCTAATTTTTTAATGTGATGTTTAAATAGTTTTTAAATTAATAAATATGTTTGATTTATATTGTAATATATAAATTGATGGATGTGGTGATTAAAAAAAAACTTAAATTAGGAACTTAACTATTATTGGATTTGTATGAGTTATCATGGTGGAAGGTGACATGTCAACTATGATGCTTATTCATGCATAATGTAGGAAAAAGTTACAATCCTTTTGAATGTGATGTATGAGATAAACCTATATATATAAATTCATAATTTAGGTATGTTAATCATTATGAGTGTGATTCTTAAAAATTTGAAAACACGAATGAATTTATATGCCAATCCATTGTATATATCTTATAAGAACTAGTTCTCTATTAAGATGAATATTTTATATATTATTCTTCTAAGGGCTCAATTTTTAGTATGGGAGTCATATTAGGTATGTTAATCATCGAGGACAATGACAAGTAATTCATGGGATGCTTGTGAGTGTATTGAGACTCATAAGGTCATGATAACCCTTTGAGTTGATTTCACTCATATGGCTCCTACTAGTGAAACTTGATAGAAATACATGGTATTTGTGTCAGTATAATACTTATGAAGCTGAAAGTATAAATGTTTATAAATTATATCAATTTTTACTCGTTATTATACTTGAGGCTAAAGAATAAGAATATACATATGAAATAACTATCAATAGTAAGTCGAGTTGCTTAAAATATATGAGCTTGTGAATAATTTTTGAGCAGCAATACTTTATTATTTTGATGGTAAATCACTAAGGGGACAACTATAAGGGAACAATCATTGAGACATGCCCAATGGTAATAATTATCTTAAATTTAATTGGAATAAAGAGTTATTGCACAATACCCCAATATTTATTTTGTATATAAACTCAATATAATTGGAACTATTTCAACATGCATCATATAAATTAAATATACAAACCCTCAGATCTAAGATTCATACAAAATTTATAAATATCTCTTTTACTAGAATTATGTTTTCTCACTGTTGATTGACCAAACTATTGATACAATCCATATGAAATTGATATTTTGAAGAAAGTTCTTTCTACTATTTATATGACCTATATATTGAAGATCTTTATTGATGAGATACTCTCTCTATTGAGATCTTGGGATACATCTAACCAATAAAATTGGATATCATAAAAATATCAGAACACCCACCATAGCTAATTCAAAAGCCATGGTGTCTAATGCCATTATATTTCTTGAGGCCATGATATCCACTAGATATAATGCCCATCTAATATCTCTGGCTATAATTAAAGGAGAATGTGAAGTAGGGGAGCGAATAAAGAATAATTGAAGTAGTGGAAAAAACATGTGATGGAGAATTATACCAAATGTACTTTTTCTCTTAATTTAGTTTTTCCAAAATGTTTTAGGAAGGGAAAAATGCACGAATAATTTGAGATATTTCTCAATATTTTTTAGAAGCAAAAAGTTAGCATTCCATTTGGTGAAATATTATCTCAATTTCTTAACTATGTAAATTTTATGAAGGATATCATGAGTGATAAGAGGAAGTTAGATACATACGAAATTAAAAATATGATAGAAAAATATAGTTCAATCATTTAATAAAACCATCTAAAAAATTGAAAGATTTAAGAAGTTTTACCATACCATGTTTGAATGGGCCACACATTTTGGTAGGCACTTTTTGATTTAGGATCAAGTGTTAACTTGATATCTTTGTTAATAACATGACGATTGAAGCTTGGTAAAATCACTCAAATCTCTCTCTTACTCTAAATGGTAGATCAATTGACAAAGCATCTAATGAGTATTATTAAAGATGTATTAATTAAAGTTGGTGTGTTTAATTTTTCAATAATTATGAGAAATGTTTTTGGAGGATATATAATATCTTCTACACATCAGTGCAAGAAAATGTCAATTTTTGATGGAAAACCTTTATAGAAGACTACTAGCCCGATAACGATGAGAGCGATGATATATAAGAAGAAATCTAGAAGTATAAAAGTGACAAAAAAAATAAAGTGATGAATATGACTATCATGAAATCATGACTTTCTTCAAAGTTATGACTTCAGATAATTATAGAGAATATTCCGAAGGTGAAGAAAAAGAAAGCAAAATACTCCATTTCTTGATGCACAATTTTAAAGAAAATGAAGAGGAGAAATTGAAGATTACATATGAAGTGAAGAAGGAAGAAAACTCCTAACTAGTGGTTGATAAGAGGAAATATGAAGACATGGTGGAAATTGAAGATTAAAAAATTCTATGAAAGTAGAGAAAAATAATAAAGCAGTGATGAAAGCCATGTTTGGAATTTTAGAAACCAAAGGTAGTAGCCACGACTCTACTCAACACCATGACAAATATGTTATAAAAATGAAATGCTCAACTAGCATCCCAACATAGCATTGCAACACTTAAGAATGTCATGAATACCATGGAATAGAAATCCAATGAAAGAAGTTTAAAAAGAAGCAATCAATGGGCATGATCCAAAATTGAAAGAAAACCCAAAAACAAAAGAAGTAAAAAAATATAATAATTTTAACACATTCAAAATCATAGATATAAACATGAATTCATTAATGATCTAGCTATTGATCTTAAAGTTAAATATAGATATTCTTGGGTGGTAGTGCAAGAATTTTTGTTCCTACAATGTGTAATGTATTAATGATATGTAGGCAATCACACAAGATATAATGCATCACTCATATATTCTAAAAGTTAATCATAAAGGTTAAACCTCACTACGACTCTAACTAATCACAAAAAGATGTTTCCCCATCATTTTGGTATATTACAACGCTTTAACTTAGTTATAGTAGATACTTATTTAGAAGGAGAAAAGTTTATATGTTTTATTTTATTACGTAGGAAATAAATGACTCGAGGATGAGAAATAATTTTAGTATGTGAATTTGTTTGGTATACCAAATACCAAATAATACTAACCATTTTATATGATTTTTATGATGTGTTTGCCTAAAAAATAGGTTTATTTGTAATAATTTCACAAAAACTTAGTTTTAAAGGATTTTGATGAATTGTTGTGAAATCAAAAGTTCTTAATATGAAATATGTGACTTGATAGAGTTGGTGATTGGAATGAGAACAAAAAGTTAAGAAAAGTCATAAAATTTGACATCCTATGACTTGATTAAATCTTTGGATATTTATAGATTGATTTTGGTATCAATTATTAGTCAAAACACTTTGCATATAGTCATGGAAATCTTCATTTGTCATGACTCTACCATCTTATTGTCATAATTCTTTCATTGTGTAATGTATTCTCTTGGCTACAAAGATTTCTTTTAATCATAGTCAAATTAGCTCAAAACATTTGTATGGCCATAACATTAATTTTATCTCATAATAACGAAGTACCCCATTGGTACTAAAATTCATATCAATCTCTAATGCATCAATTTTTCCTTTATCAAATCATAGAATACACAAGCCAAAAAGTCATGGCTCTGATCTAGAGTCATGACATTTAACTACAGAATATTACAAAGAGCCAAATTCAAGTCATGACCAACAAAAGTACCATGAATCTTAATTCAAGAAAGAAACCAAAATAATGACCATTACTCACTGTAATGACTTTGTGTTATAGAAATTAAATGCACATGCTATGACCACATTCAAGCATTGTGACTTTGTGTTATGGAAGCTAAATGTGTCATTGCAACTTTTTTTAGCATCGCAACTATCAATTAGAAAAAAAATATCAAAGGTATGGCTCATTTTCAGTACCATGATTTTGTGTTGTAGAAGCTAAATATGCCATTATGACTTTTTCCAGCATCATGACTATCAGATAGAGGAAAGAGACCAAAGTCATAACTCGTATTTAGTATCATGACTTTTATAGAACCAATAGACCAAAGTCATGACTTTGATTTAATACCATGACTTCTAATTAAAGAAACTCACACTATATGTTTAGGTAAATAAAAACTCCAAAGAATTCAAAAAAAAAATCTATGATTGGCATGAGGAAGATGTCCTAAAAGGCTCTACAACTTTAATTTTGAGGATATTTATGAGAAACAAGAGCGATATGGGGCACAAGCATAAGCCTTATGAGGTGGGCATGCATTCAAACATTTACCTAAGGGAAAATCAAAGTAGAATTGAATAAGTCTTGAAGAATTTAGTTTTGAAATCCAGATTCTCTAAAGAGATGAAATTGGGCACTCATATATGTATGAGGCATTTTTCCTTGTTGAATATCTTATTCTCTCTAATTTCAGGCTAAAAAAAGAATCTAAGGATAATGTATAATGTTTATTATGATAAACACTTTGTTTAATATTTTAACTATGTTTTTTTATTATGATCATGATTGATTAGGGATGGTTTGGTATTTAAATAGAATTAAAATTAGAGTTTTTTTTTATTGGTGGGTTTGTACATGATTGGAATGGTGAATGATGACAATTAAGTATAAAATAAAGTCATGAATATGGTAGGAAGAAAGTCACAATCCTTTCAACCATTATGCAAGAGACAAACTCATATACCAAAACATAAAAAGTAAGGTATGTTTAATCATTGAGAGAATGATACTTACAAATTTGAAAGAAAGAATTTCCCTATAGGTTACTTTATTATGCATGTCTTAAATGAACTAACCTTCAATTGATATTGGGTAGTTAAAAAATTTTCTTATGGAATTTATATTTAATGTGATCACCTGTCATAGTTTGCTATATAGGTAAGCCCACATGATAGGTATAGATGGATGTGATTCATATGATCATGATAGTCCTATGAGTTACATTCGATTGTATGGTTTCTACTAGTGAAACATGAAATGCATATGTTAATTATGTGAGTATGATACTAATGAAGCTAAAAATACAAATATATTTATTAGATGATCAATTCTCATTGAGAAAGATATTAGATGTTGGAGAATAAGAATATATGTTTGAAACAACTCTTAAGGGTAGTTAACGAGTTGCCTAAAGGTAATAATGTGTGATAACCACCTTATATATCAATAGTGTAAGAGGTCATTTCATAATTATCTAGTCTTTATTCTATGAATAATCATAATCACGATAAAGCAATTTATGAATTCCATCACAAATAAAAAATATAAATAATCTCTCAAATATAGGATTTATGACTTGAATCTTATTTCTTATATCTACTAGAGTAGCTATTAATTATCGTTGATTAGCTAAATATTACATATGTAATCCTTGTGTGATCAATATCAAAATTAAAAGTCCACTTTATTACTTGTATAACTTATATACTTGTAGAATGATGTTCGATAAGAGACTCTCATCCAACTAGCTTTTGGGATGTAACCAATCATGAAATTAGATATTATAACAAAATCATAATACACATCAAGATCAGAAGGGCTATCACATCTTTTGTATCATTATGCACAAGTGTGTTTTATGGCTTACATGACACCATCATGTTGGGATACACCTTAATTTTAGTTTTATAAATATCATATCTATTAATATCTAAGCCACAATAAAATCCAAACATAAAATTCATTTTTCAAGCATCTACCACACATAATCAAATACAATAACCATTGACCTTAATTATGGTTCCTAGTGATAATCCTTAATAATGTCTAGAAATCAAAACCTATATCTTTAATACTTGGTAGTGAGCCTCAGATTTTCCCCTAGGGCAAGTTGAAATTCATGCTCTCCCCTTAGGGATTAGGCTTGTGTTTTATATTTCTCATTTGCTCATGGATCTTCCCAAAAGTTGGGCAAAATATAGCTCCCAAAACCCTAGCTTTTGTATTTTTTTTCTCGTGTCCTCAAATGCTCTTTGAAATTCATGTTTTCCCCTTTTATACTCAAATGATTGGGTTCAAAATTTAAAGTCATGACCTTTTAGGAATGAGTCTTAATTTTTGGTTTTTTTCTAGTTTTAGAGTGTGGCAGCACTGGGAATAGTTGTGACTGCCCAAATTATTAATAGAACACAAAGTCATAATATTGAGAATAAGTCATGGATTTGGTCACTCTCTTGCATCATATATATTGTTTCATTACTAGGAATGAGTATGAGTATATATTTTTGCCTTTGAAATACCAAGTCACTATATTGGAAATGACCATGGCTTATATATTTTAGCTTTGTTAGCCAAAGTCATGATGCTTAGAATAGACCATGGTTTTGGACATTTCAAAATATTAGAGAGGAATGGGGGGAGTGGCCTTGAAAATAGTCGTGGCTCAAGTATTGCTCTCTAGAACTTTTTATAGCTAAAAGTTGCAACTTTGGGAATAGTGTCATGATTTTTATCTTAGACTGGATGGCTCTATAATGAAGAAGTCATAGTTCTGGAGGCTTGCCATGACTATGAGTACTAGTGGGATACTTGGTTGCTTTGATGTTTAATTAATGTCATAACCATACAAAATATTACAAGCTAGTGTAGTTATGACTTCAAGAATATTTTGTAACAAAAAAGAATATGTTGCACAATGAAATAATTATGACAACAAGGTGGTAGAGTCATGAGATATGAAGATTGATATAACTATTTATATATAACTTCAGACTAAAATGAATGCCAAAACTACCATTAGCCTCAATGAGGTATAACAAAATTATAACACAAAGAATATTATGACTTTACATGACTTTTCGCTATATTCCTTCTTAACAATTCATCAAGTCTTTATTTTACACAAAAACTTTCTAATAGCACTATTATTCATCATAATCCATCAAAAAAAATAATTTGGTGAAATTATTCTTATTAAAATTTGTTTTTATACAAAGACAATATGATTTGTTACCAAAATAACTAGTTTTATTTTGTATTTGAGATACAAAATATGCATACCATGCATTTCTTTTGATAGGAGATGATCTAAACACTATGTATGTGGATAAATCCTTGAGGTAATTAAAGTAGTAAAAGTAAGTCATGGAAGAAAAGATGCAATCTTTAGAGGACAAAAACACCTAAAAATTTATGAAGTTACCCAAAGGCTAAAGAGAAATAGGGTGCAAATAGATATTTAAGCATAAGATCAACATTAAAGAAAATCTTGAGAAGCACAAGGCACATTTGGTGGCCAAGACATACTCTCAGATTGTGGGGTTAGACTATGATGGAGTCTTCTCCCTTATAACATAAATGATATCTATTTGGGTGGATGTAGTTACAACAACTCAGTATGACTTACAAGCAGAATAGTTAGATGTAAAGTTTACTTTTCTCGATGGAGACCTAGAGAAAGAGATTTTCATGTGGTAATATAATGGATTTTAGGTAAGAGGGAAGGAAGACTTGGTATGTAAGTTGGAAAAGTCACTTTTTGGTCCGAAGTAATCTCCAAGAATGTGGTTCCCTGAATTTGATGTATACATCTTTAGTTGGACTTTAGGAGAAGCAAGATAGATCCCTATGAATACACAAACATGTTAGGTAGTGATTTTATGATCATTACTTTGTATGCGGATGATATGTTTCTTATTAGAAACAACAAGAAGATGTTGTATAATATGAAGAAATGACTTGCAAAAAAATTTGACATGGTTTACCTTGAAGATGCTATGAGTATTTTGGGCATGTAAATTATAAGGAATAGAAGGAACATGCTATTGTTCATTGGGCAATAGAAGTAAATTGAAGGTGTACTTAAGAAGTTTAACATGTTGGACTCCAAACTAGTTAGCACACATATATTTTTTAAAATTAATTTTCTGTAGATCATTGCTCGACTACATGGGATGAAAGGAAAGTTATAAGTCTTGGTCCATATTTCAGTGCTATCGAGATTCTTATGTATGCAATGTTGTATACAAGACCCAACATTTCATATGCAAAGGGTGTACTTAGTAGATTCATGGCCAATACATGAAAGGAGTACTAGAATTTAATGAAAATGGTGCTTGTGATACTTTTGATTTGATTTTTCACTTTGGTTGAAATAGTAATTGAGACATTTTTGAATTCAGCGGTATTGTTGATACTGATTGGGATAGAAATGTGGATACTAGAAAATCCACAAATAGTTTTTTATTTTAGCTTGTATGGTGAATTAATAAGTTAGTTTATTAAATAATACCTTATTGTAGCTATGTCATCAAATATGGTAGGTTACATTGAACTTACTCATGCAAGCAAGAAAGTAGTTTGGATTGAGAAATTATGTAGAGATTGATTTTAAGCAAAGTAAATTGTTGCTCAATTGTGATAGTTAGAGTGCTCTTCACTTAGCAAAAAGTCTGATGTTCTATTTATGAAAAAAGTACATTAATATCTAGTATTATTTTATTAGATAACAAGTCGACAACAATTTTATTCAATTGCAAAAATATGGTACAAAAGTAAACTATGCAGACTAATTGACTAAGACAAAGGGTAGTGAGAAGTTTTGGCGGTGCACAGGCAAGATGAGATTAATGAAGTATTTTCTTAGTAGAAGAATATTAAGAATGACTCATATATCATCAATAATTTTAGATGAAAGCTATACTAGAAAAGGAAGTCATGATTGGATCAATATTATACATAACATGTGATAGTTATGGCCATGTTCTTTGGGCCATGACATAAGTTATTGTAATGATGTGAAATATGAGGTCATGACTAAAGTAGCCTTACGACTTGGAATATGCTATCACAACTCCACTTATTTTTTAGACACTGAACATATGTCTTTAGTGATGCCACAACAGGAGCCATACAATCACAACTTGTTTGATGCTACAATATTGAATACTTTTTCACAACCCCATTTACTTGTGTTTGTGTTGCATATGTGAGGGATTAGTAATTGATCTATTCATTTAATAATATTGTGACAAAAGGAATGAGTGTGTGTAATGTAAGAGCATTGTAACATATCAAACATAACTATGATTTTTTTCTATATTCTCTCTCTCACTCTCTCTCCCGCTCGCTCTCGCTCTCTCTCCCGCTCGCTCGCTCTCTCTCTCTCTCTCTCTCTCTCTCTCTCTTTCTCTCTCTTCCTTGCTCCCTCTTATTGTGAATTCCTATGTTATTTGTGTTTTAATTTATACTCTCTCTTACTGTTGAATTAATCGCAACATCAATCATGCCATGAATTCTACCCTAACCAAGAATCATACATTGACTCTAGTGGTGAGCCAAACCTGAACAAACAACCTGATGACAAGATCATTGGGGGACAATATGTTTGTCCGACATTTGGAATGAGAGTTCTTGTTAGTCATGATGGTTCTTGGCATTGGCATCAGAGCTCATGTTTAACATTTGGTGTCTATAGCTACCCTCACATTTGGTATAAAGTTAATGTATCTTGATTCCTATCAATTGGTATTTAGATGAGGTTTCAATCCTGACATTTAGTATCAAAGCTATCAACTTTATCCTTGATATTTGGTATCAAAGTTGCCTATCTTCTAATCACTGACATAGATTACTTTGTATTATTAATTTCTCTTTAGGTATAAAATTTTTGGGTTTCCATCCACAAAGATACTTTTTTAGGATCATTTAGTTTTTTGTTATAAGTAATCTCAGCAAAAGACTTTATTTTTGTGAAAGGAGAAACTATTTCTTCATATTTTGAAACATTGCCTTGATTATCATTTTTTATTCTATTCCCATTCCAAACCATGCCCTTTTAAAGAAGGGCATTCAATTCAACCTTACCTTGTTCGAATAGGCCTTTTTTCCATTCTCTTTGTTTCTTACCATGCTTGCTGAAGAATTATTCAAAAATCTAAATTTTTGAACTTGCATAATTCTTAAGTTTATTTTTAGCTTGTCCATTTTGTACTATGTTTTTCCCCTTGGAGCACTTGGTCATATGATATTTCCTTTGTGGTATATGTTACTAGAGAAGACAACAAATGCATGAACTTTAAGTTGTGGCAAATTTCTGAAGTAAATTTTTAGTAAACTTTCCTTATTTAATCAATTATACTTAGTATTTAACTCTTATTGGAAGATACTTTGTTAATAATTTTAATTCTGAAAATATTAGAAGTATTGATTTGTAACTAATATGGAATATATTATTTACATTGTAAAGCTTAAAAAATTAATTCTTTAATTTTTGTTCATCCTTCTGAATTAACAAATTAATATGTCTAATGTAGAATAAGAACAATAAAAAATCTTTTGAATGTGGAAAATTACATGTTTACAACAATGCTATAACATCTATGCAGAAAAATGACAAAAGTGGATTTATTAATTCTAGCTCAATTAGATGAGTCTTTAAAGTTACGCATTAACATCCAAAACCAACAATATATGTTATCGGTTATGCTGATCATAGTGGTGCGTATGAATTTCTTATTTTGAAAAATGATGTGTTTGATTCAAATACAATATGGAACAAAATTTGCTGAATTTTTTGAACATATTTTTTTTTTGAATCTAAGAAGATTTTTCACGCACCTAAATTCAAAATGTTTATAATATTTATCTAAGGATTTGAGTAGAATTAAAAAAACAAAGGAAAGAAAATTTTTGTGAAGATGAAATTTATACTTATTTTGTTGAAAATGAGTATATAATATTTTTTGATCCTATATCTTCTTTAGATGCTCAATTTTGGAAAGAAGCCATATATAAAATTTGAGGTTGATTTTATTGGCCAAGATAAAACTTGGGCTCTAATAGATTTAACTTTAGGAGCAAAACATATCGGTTGTAAATCAATTTTTAAAAGGAAATATAACTGCGATAGATCTATTGAAAAATATAAAGCTAAATTATTTGTAAATGGTTTTACTCAAAACATTGATAATCTTGACACATTTCCCCTTGTGGCTAGAATGTTTTCTATCCAAATTTTTAATTTATTTGGCTTCAAGCCATAAGCTTTTCAGTCAACATAAGGATACAAAAATGATCTTTCCAAATGGTGATTTAAACAAAGAAATCTATATGGTGTAACATGAAGAATGTTGTATTTATAGACATTAAAATAAAGTTTGTAAATTACTAAGTCTTCATATGGCCTAAAACAAGCACCTAATTAGCAACAAATTGATGTTTTGATTTGTTAAGGGTTTTCTACAATTGATGTACAAAAATATGTTTATACTAAACTTGTTGATGGTGATCGTGTCACTTTTTTTATATGTAGATAAATGATAACATCATAAGAATGTATCAAATTGGATGTTAAAATCATAAAAAAGTATAATTGTAGTATATATTCTATTTTGTTATCTATTTTATTAATCATACATTTTGTTTCTCTATTTTATTTATAGGTGCAAGTACTAATATATTGAGAGATTGGATATATGACATTGGGATAATAACAAGGGTTCCACTACATGGTCAGTAGGCTAGAAAAATTTATGGAGCATCTAGTCTACTTTGAAGATTCGACTCATTTATGTTTTATGTAGAACCCTATCTCTCTCAATTTTGTACTAAAATATTTTGAGTTAACAAATCTGTATGTTCTATATGCTTTTTGGTGGATATAGCTAGTCATATTAAATGACTAGTGAACTTCATTAAAACTAGTGTTTTTTGTGGTTGTGATTATGTTCTTCTTGTTCCTTGTGAAATTGTGTTATGTTTTGCATAATCCATTAATTTTATATTCAACATAATCACTATATATTCATAATTTTATATTCAAAATTTTAATAATTAGTAGTAGAGTGTTTGGTTATGTTATAGTTTCTATTACATTGATGAATTTTTGGTTATGTTGCTAGTATTGTTATTTTGATTTTGCAATCTATAAATTTTGGTGAAATATTTAGAACATCAAATACCACTATTGAGAAATTCAATGGCAGGAATGGTTTTAGTATGTGGCATATGAAGATGTGGGCACATCTAAAAAATTTTGATATATAGAGCACTTTAGTCGATGGTTGTAGTGCTACTACTACTAATAACATAGGTTGAGGCATGAAGGCATGAAGAGAAGGCCCACTCTACAATTCTCTTGAGCCTAGCTTATGGGGTGATAGTTGAGGTAGCAAATGATAAGATTGTTACATGCTTTTGGCTAAACCTGGAGTCATTATATATGATAAAGTCACTCATGAATAAGCTTATATTAAAAAAAAGATTTTTCACACTGATATGAAGGAAGAGACTCTATTAAAGAAGCACTTGGATGATTTGAACATCATTTCTATGAATCTGAGCATGTAGGTTCCAAGTTGGAAGATGAGGATCCTGCACTTCTACTACTAGTCTCGCTTCTAGCTTCATATGAAAACTTTGTGGAATCATTGATAGTAGGAAAGGATGACATTACTATAAAGGATGTTCGGTCTGCTCTACACCTTAGAGAGATGAGGTAGAAGGAAACTAGTGAATGACCTAAGCAGTAGGCTATTGGATTGGTGGTGATAAATAGGAGGCCTCATGCTACTTTATCCAAGAAATAGGAAAATAAATTTTAGAAAAGATTCAAGGAGGGTGTCACCAGTCACTACTACAAATAGAAAGGGCAAGGAAAACTAAATGCCCAAGGAAGAAGAACACCTGATCAGCTAGTTTAATAGATATGATATGAAGGAAACTAGTCATACTGTTGTTGGAAACTACCAACCATGTAAACTTGTTGGAAGCTACTCTAATGAATACTTAGAGTAGAATTTATGGAGGAAAGTAAAATTTGGTTGTATTTCCTATAATATATTTTGTAGGTGACTCGCTATGTCTCTACTATCAAGCAAGATATTGTGATATTACTTTTTACCCTAGTGAAATGATTTAAGATCCATAAAAAAAGATATTGGAGAAATCCATACTCAATTTGTTGGAGGGTGAATTCTCTAAAAAATAAGTTTACTTTTCCTTGATAATGATGATGTGCCGATTTAAGGGAATAATGATATATGAGGATAAAGATGAAATGTGCTGTTGAATGTCCCAATTAGCATTGGCGGGTGTTAAAAGAGGGCTTGAAAGAAGTAAGAAAAAAAGAAGAGTTTCTTGAAGGAAAAGATTTGACTGAAGTTGGATAAAATGTGTCACCCCTTCCCCGAATATTGGACTCCAAAGAAAAAGATAGAATTTGGAGAAGTCATGCTCATGCTAGAAAAAAATTAAATTTGATGATGATTATACGAATAAGCATTTGAAATTGAAGATAAAGTTTTTTCATAACTTCCTAATGAAGGAATTGGATAAAAGAGATAAAAAGTAGGAAATATGCATGAAAAGAATATAAGAGGAAGATAAATATAAGATAGATAAAAGAGATGCATAGTGGGAGATATATCTCCAAAAAATGAGCTTCTATTCATGTCCATCCAAGAAAATTTTGAAAATTACATCATGCAAATCTTGGAGGAGACAATGAAATAAATGAAGATTGGAGTGATGAGAAGCACCAATTCATTTGAGAAATTCTATGCCTCCAATACAAGTAAGTAGTAGAAATAATCATGGAATGAGATTGAAAAATGGAAGAAAAAATGTATTATAAGGAGAAACAATGAATCAAAAACATGATAAATTTTAGTGAGAAATAGAAACAAATATACTTTTATCTTGGTTCATTTAAAGATTCTATAAACATCATTAGAAGATGACATGATGCACTATGTGATGTGATTCACTGAAATTTTACAACCATACACCCATTTGAGCCTTCTCAAGTAGAGTTCACAGTTCAAAATTTTGTTTCTTACTATCGATCATAGCGCCCTTTCTCTTCGCCACATTGAGATGTATATATTTATTATCATTGATGATTTTATAATGTGTTTCTTCTTGTGATGTTGATGTCATGATATATTTTTTTATGTAATATGATTCATTTCTTAAGAATGTTAAATGCCTTTTTTATGATAGTTTGTTTGGCACTCCATGTACTAAATATGTTGGTTCATTTGGTTAGTATATTTCATTGTGTCACTTATTCTAGTGTTTATCGAAGAGATTTCATAGATTTTTTTTTTGAGAAAATTTAATGAAGGTTAGTAAAGTTATAGTAATTTTGAGTTGAATTAGTAGACCAGCGTGAGCAAAGGCTTGGAGGAGAGAAATGAAATAGAGAGTTATGATAATTCCTTTGTCAAGACTTAGGTACATATTTTATAATATTTCTTGAGTAGTTACCACATCCTTTCTTGGTCATAACTCTACAAAAAAATAATCATGACATTCTTTGTATGTTATGACTCTACCACCAAATTGACAAAATTATTTTATTATGCAATACAATCATCATTGCTATGAAAATTTATTGAAGTCATGACCACATTATCTTTAAAATACTTAATGGCTATGATATTAAATTTTCATCATGGCAACCAAGTACCCACTAGTACAAATAGTGAGGGCAATTTCTAGTGATGTGACATATTTGATGCATAGTCAAAGATACCGAGTACCCATTAGTACAAAGAAACCAAGTGCTTTGAGTCGAAGCATTATTTTATGTCACAACTTTATATTTCAGAGCACTTACTCTAGTCATGGCTTTTCTAGCTCCATAATTTTGTCTTCTAGAAAGAAAATACCAAAGTATTAATCAATTCCAATGGCAAGACTTGTATTACAAAGGGTAACTATCTCACTCATGTCGATTCCAATGGTGCGACACTTTGCTTAGAAAGCCAAGATCAAAGACATGGTTAATTTCAATACCATGACTTTGTATTATATAAAATAAATATCTCACAGTAGTAATTACAATGCCATGATACTTTTCTCAGAAAGCCATACCAAAGTTATAGCTAATTCCAATACCATTACTTTGTGTTATAGAGAGTAATTATCTCATTAATGACAATCCCAACACCACAATACTTTGCTTAGAAAGTTAATATTAAAGCCATGGTCAATCTCAATGTGATGACTTTATATTATAAAGAATAAAAGTATCTTTCATGACCATTCTAAGTGTTATAATATTAATACTTCAGACAAGTTCTAAAGAGATAATAAAGTTATACATCCAACTTAAAATATTTCATAGATTCCCCAAGTATAAAATAACACTTAGAAAAATTACCAAAAAAGAGAGATGAATTGGGATGAACCATGAACCACAATGTCAAGAACCCTAGGCAATACAATTCTAACTCCCATTTAGGCCAAAACCAATAAATCTCATGTGATTTCCTATCAAATGTTTGGCTAAATTAAGATTTAGTATTAGTGAATGTATTGTATATTGAGGAATTAATTAATTTATGAGTTTATGTTATTGTTTATGTTTGTGTTTAGATGCTGATGGATATTGCTACAAATTATAATATAGATATATGGTTTTCATGAATATGTAGATTTATGCACGTTGGTCATGGTAGTTGGTGATAGGTAATTCATAGGACGACATACTCACATAGTACGATAAAAAAAGTGATAGCCCATCTAATCTTAATACATGAGATAAATCAATATACGAAGACCTGGAGTTAATGTAAATTTAATCATTATAAGTATGTTACTTATAAAACCAAAAGAATGAATATATTTAGGACCAATCCATTATGTATTTTTTAGAAGAATAAATATTGGAGTAATGTGAGGTTAAATAGAAAATCTAACCTATGAGATTTATCATAGTGTGGGAGTCATGTGTTAGCTATAAAAAATGGTGATAGATATGCCATAGGACACAAGCAAGTGGGAGATACTTGTATGGTTGTGTAATCCTTCAAGTTCTTTACTATTGTATGACTTTTATAAGTAAGATTCATGGGAAGATTCATATTAATTATTACAAGTATGATTCATATGAATTTGAAAATACAAATGCATTTAGTATCATATTATTTAACATCTTCAAGAGAAATATATTGCCTAAAAGATGTAAATATAAAAGCACATATTCAAAGAAATTATTAAGGACAATTGATATATTTCCTAAAAGGTGTATATATAAGAAAGATCCTTATATAGAATGATGTGTTACTTCAATATTAAAATACTAATGGAACAACTATGAGAGATCATCCTTGATAGTGATAGTCCAAGAATGATGATCACCTTATATACCAAGAGGGAACATGAGCATTTCCATACTACTTTACCCTTCATCCAACAACTAAATATGATATTGATTAAACATTAGACAAATATCACCATGCACAAGGATGTGAATCAACTCAAGAGTCTGAGTATCTTTTCAAGAACTAAGAATATCTATTTAACTCAAGCAATAGAAAGTTCACTTTTAGTTGATCAAACTATCCACCACAAGAAAATATCAACTTATCTAGCGATCAATCCCTAGCTAAATTGTAGGGGATTAGCTAGGGAATAACAAGGGATTTATTATCTTTTTTTGGAAAAAAAAATAGCAACGGATTAGCTAGAGAAAATTTTTAGAAAATTTTGCTCAAAAAAGTGGGGTATCTAGCGATGGATTTAGCAATGGATTATTTACAGAAAATTTTCGTAAATTCTGCTCAAAAAAGCAGAAATTTTAGTGACGTTTTTAGCGATGGATTAGCGGTAGAAAATTTTTGTAACTTCCGCTCAAGAAAAGTGGGGATTTTAGCGACGTATATTGCGATAGAATATCCCTTGCTAATAAAAGCCTGAAATTAGTGACAGAATTAGCGACGAATTTTCCCTTGCTAATTTTAAGCGACGAATTTTCCATTGCTAATGAAATCCATAATTTAGTGACAAATGTAGCAATGGATTTTCCCTTACTAAAAAAATTCATGATTTAGCGATGAATTTAGCGACAAAATTCCACTTACTAATGAAATCCATGATTTAGCGATAGATTTAGCGACAGATTTTTCATTGCTAATTAAATTCATGATTTAGTGACGGATTTTCTATTGCTAATATAATCCAATATTTAGCGATGGATTTAGCGATAGATTTTTCATTTCTAATAAAATCCATGATTTAACGATGGATTTAGAGACAGACTTTCTCTTGGTAATAAAATATGTATTTTAGCTACAGATTTAGCGAGCAAATATCCCTAGCTAATAAAATTCATAAATTAGTGATGGATTTAGCGATGGAATTTCAGTAGAAAATAAAAACCTTAATTTTGCGACAAATTTAGGGACAAAATTTTTCTAGCTAATAATATTTATAATTTAGCGACAGATTTAGTGACAGATTTTTTTGAGCTAATAAAATCAATAATATAGCGACAAATTTTCCTTAGCTTATAAAATTCATAATTTAGCTACGGATTTAGCGACGGTATTTCCCTAGCCATTATTTAATATTATAATATTTTTTCTTTATTATTTGTATTAAAATTTTATTTAATTTTGTTTATTAAATTTATGTTATTAGTTTATAAATGAGCAATCCTTGAAACACACATTCTCCTCGTAAAATAAAAAAAATAATATTATAAATAATTAATTTAAAATATATAAAAATACAAAAAAAAATTATATTAATAAGGACTAAAATAACTATTTTTATGATGTATTAATTTTTTAAAAAATTATACAAAAAATTTTTCTAAAATTTTTATTTAAGAAACTAAATAATTTAAATTAAAGTAATAATAAATAATTAATTTAATAAGTATAATAATTTTTTCGATAATTAAAAAATTAAATTAACATACATTAAAATGTATACTAATTTAAATGTAAATTAATTCAATGTATGATAAAATAGAAAATATATTCATAAATATATGCATTGACTAATAAACTAGTAAATATTAATATTATTATAAGTATTAAAAAAATTGTATGATTATAGAAAAATTTAAAAAAAATAAATAATATAAATCTTGAAATATAATAAAAATATAATTTTTTCAATAAAGTTAAAAGAAAATAAAATAGTAATTATAAATAAATATATAGATGTTTAATCCTACTAAAAGTTATAAAAATTAAATAATTGAGTAATATTTTTACAATTAGCTTTAAATATTAAGTTTTTATTTCATATTATCTTTGTAAAAATAAATATGAATTCTTAAAAATTTATAACCATAAAATATAAATTTTTATAGATTTTTTAACATTAAGAGTATTTTATAACTTTTAGGCGAGTGACTAGAAGACAAATCATCTATTCATTCATGTCTTATTATATGAAGTTTGTTAGTTTAGTACCTATTTGATATTTTTTTATTGCAAAACATATTTTTTTATTGTTTATATATTTATTTTTTAATTAATATTATAATAAAAAATTGCAAGGTATTTGTTTTTAATTTGCACCTTGCTACACGCACATTAATTTTGTTTAAAAAATTTTGATAGTAAATAAAATTAATGAGTATTTTTTATTATATATATATATATTGTTTATTTAATGTTTTAATAATTAAAAATATAAATATTATCCTAAAATATACATTCTCTCTCTTGACTTGACGCATCTCTAACAGAGCCGAATTCCTCCTCATTTCGCCATTATCTCTAGATGCCAATTAAACTAAAATTAATTCGAGGTTTAAGTTTTAATTTGTTATTGATTTGAGGTACGTTCATTGATTATCTTGGATTGCTTAATCAAAGAGTAAGTATTTTTATTCTATTTTTTTTGTTTCCGAATTTTTTCTTTAATCACCATAAGGTATGCTTGGATTTCATATATAAACTTTGTCATATAAATGTTTCATCCATTTGTGATATAATGTGTTGTTATTGTGTAGATTCTGATGGTGACCGTATACAAAAAGAATATATAAATAGTATATATACTTAGGGTTTTCAACTTGATATCTACAAAAACAGCAGACATCAATATTCATGTGTATTTTATACATAACTAGTATTCATACTTGGGTATGCCGACTTGATATCTGCAAAAATAGTATACATCAATATGCATGCGTATTTTATACATAACTAGAATACATACTTATATTTTTAATAATTTCAATATTCCTTTAATAGATGTTTCTTAGTGTGTGATTCCTTGTGATCTCTCTTGTGTTAGTGATGAGTGGACTTGTTGAAGCAAGTTTAGTAATATTAAAATAATGATTTCATACTGATATAATAAGATTAACAAATAGTAATGTGGCATGGACACTCAAGCTAAGATAGTATAAAATATATGGACCAAACTTTTTTGTGCATAATTACTATCAAGAATAATATTTTTAAAATATAAATAGCATGGTAATAAAAATCTGAACCAACAACATGGTAGACTGAACGACAAAAGATGATAAATACTCTAACACTAAAAATATGAGTCCGATCCTCATAGATGTTGGGGATACATTTTCCATGGTGCTATCATTTATCATGTTGTTCAGATGTTAGGACGTGAGTTTCACCTATTCTAATCATGAAGCCTCATAGCTTTTATATGAGCCAAATAATAATTTTGGGTTGAGTTTGGGAGAAGTGTAGGTAGATACAAAAAGTATAATATTTTAAATCTATAACATTTATGATTTAGATAGAGGATATAAAACTATTAAAAATATTTAGAAATTTTTAATGTTTATAATCCCCACAATGTCTTGCAACACAATAGATTTTTTTCTACCAAAAAATATTTTATCAACTTCAATTTATGATTTTAGCCACAACAATGTAGTTTATTATTACTCTAACAATTCAACTTCTACCAAATTTATATTAAATATAATTTATACCATTAACAACTGTGGATTATGAAGAGTTAGAGTATCTCTGTAACATTGATGAATTTCATGCCAATACAAGAGTATTCTCCTTACGAAAACATTCATTAGGACACCCTTTATCCTGTCGTGTTAATAACATCATCTTTTAACACACGGTAATTTTTCCGTGCTGCAATATGTTTATTTTAAACGATTTAAAAAACTAATAAACACGAGTAGTAATTGTTAGTTGAATGTTGTAGTTATTAGTTGAGTACCATAACTATTAGTTGTAACCTACAAGCTTAAATCTAAGATTCATGTTTCACAAAATTTGTGGCAGATGTATCTTGTAATAAATAGTAATAAAGAATATAAGAAAATATGAGAAGTATTATGGAAATGTATGTATCATTAATGAAACATTAATTTATAGTACTAGCGAATATATGTGAGTACTCTTTTATGTGAGTACACTTTTATAGTTTAATATGATATAAACATATTTACTAATTATTTTTTAGTCCAGAACATATATTATTAAATATTATTTCATATCTTAATAAAATAAATATGAATTAATATAATTTCAAGAACATCAATACAATATAATAAAACAAATATTAACATATCATAAAAATACATAAAAATGAATTATAAAGAACATTAACAAGGTGTAAATATAATAAAAAATTTTAAACTATTGAGAATTATATTGTATTTTTATATTTTTTTATCTTGAGATACTAGGATGAGATGATTCATATAGATTAAGAGTATTTATAGTTTCTTTTTGTATTTATAAGTGAACTTTTATTTTATTTAATAAATGATAATGTCATTTTATATTTTTTATTCATAATATTATATTATTGTGAGATTTTATTTATTTTATTCAGTTGTTTTATTTTTTATGGGAATACTCGATATGTAAAGTTGCATCAATCATTTTTATTCATTGTGTAAAGGCATGAGTTTTAGTTATATATTATTATTATTGAGTATTATTTTTTTTATATCATCTTTTTTTTTTACATTTTCATGTTTTAATCTTTATATATTTTTTCTCAATATATATATATATATATATATATATATATATATGTATGTATATATATATATATATATATATAGACATGCAGATATATGGAAGAAATTTATGATGCTTTAGCAGAACATCTCTTCACTATAGAAGCAGTAGTAAATGGTCATTCAAAGTAACTTGCTGCTCATGTGGAAAATTGTAGAATATAGTATTTCTTCTCTCTCTCTCTAAACATCATTGCTGTCCATATTTTAGATATTTATTGAAGTTGTATGACTGTATATAAATATTTGTATAACTATATATAAATAATTGTATAACTATATAACACTTTATATAATTAAATATAACTCTATTTGTAAGTATGTATACATATATGTAAATCGATATATTTATTTATAACTTTATATATTTATGCATAACTATTTGTATGAATATATCTATATATAACTATATGTTTAACTATATAAAAATATTTATAGTTATATATACTATATGTATAATAACATATAACTATAAATAATTATATCTTATTATATGTATTACTATAAAAGCTTTATACATAACTATATTTAAATATGTAATCAACAACTTATATTTAATATACATTTGTATATATTAGTATTCAAAAATCTATTTTACTATATCTATACCTGTACATAACTATAGGTATAGATATGTAAAATTATATAAATATATATATATACCTACATGTATAGATATAAGTTTAACTATGCGTGTAACTATATGTATAACCACATGTATGTATACATATATGTAAATCTATATACTTGTTTATAACTTTGTATAAATTTATGTATACCTAAATATAACTTCTCATATGAATATATATATATATAACTAAATGTTTAATAATATATAATTTTTTATAACTATATATATTATATGTATGATAACATATAACTATACATAATTATATATATATATATAATATAATTAACCTATATTTAATTAATGTATAACCTATATTTAAATATATAATTAACAACATATATTTAATATACATTTTTATATATTAGTATGAAAAATGTATTTTAGTATATCCATACCTATATATATATATATCTATATGTATAAATATATGTTATTATATATAACAAATATATATACATACATGTATAAATATAAGTTAACTATACTTGTAACTATATCTATAACTACATGTAACAATATTTATAATTATATGTATACAAACATACAACACAATGTTTAACTATATGTGTATAACTATATATAAATATTCTTATAAATATAAATAACTCTATATAAATAAATATAACTTTATTTTTAATTATGTATACATATATATAAATCTATATAATTATTTATAACTTTGTATACCTTTATTTATATTTACTTATAACTACTTGTATGCATATATCTATATATAATTATATGTTTAACTATATGTAACTATTTATAACTATATTTACCATATGTATCCTAACATATAATTATATATGGGATGATATTAATTTGTTGAACTAATTTGAAATTAAATGGAATAAGATATAATATCAATAATATGTAAGCACGTAGAATGCGAGTGTCCGTTGATCATGCTCATATATGGTATAATACAAATAAGGGTCGTACTGTTACCTAATCTCAGCCCTTGGGCCTAAGGCTCAAATATGAACTTATGTATGAAAAAAGATATAATATTTGATAGGTTTATATAGAAGAAATTTTATTTTCTTTTATATAAATTTTCATTCTAACACTACACTCTCTATATGTCTCTCTCTCTCCCTCTCTAATTCTTCCTGTCACTCTATTCCTCTTTTTCTATGTCACACTCCATCTTGTTATTTTCTTTCTCGCTCTCCTTTCTTGCTTGTTCTCTCTCTCTCTCCCTCCCTCTCTCTCTCTCTCCCTCTCCCTCTCTCTCCCTTTCTCTCTCCCTCTCTCTCTCCATTTCTCTCTCCCTCTCTCTCTCTCTCTTTCTCTCTCTCTCCCTTTCACCAGTTCTCTCTCCCTCTCTCTCTCTCTCCCCCCGTCTCCACATTTCTCTCCCATCTCTCTCTCCCCACCTTATATATCTCTCTCTCTCCCCATCTCCTTCTTCAAACATTAAATATCATTTCTTGTGCATTATCGTACTTTGCACCCTTAATCTAGTATAACTATGATATCTATCAATCTTTATCATGCTAAAATTTACATTATCTATTAATGTAGATTCTGCAAACGCATTGCCACAATATTCACGATATTTAAATTTTAAATATTCATCTGTAAGTAATTTTATTTTATTATTTGTATATTTTGAAGTAATAGAATGTTTTATTTGTAATAATGATTGAGCATTATTTTTTGTAAATAAAATAGGGCAAAATGAGCTCAGATCATCAGTGGATGTACATAAGGGTTATTAATGTACAGAATGGTTATTTTTTGAATGAAGATTTTTCAACTGGGCTTGAAACTTTCATCAATTTTGCTTGTAGTCAATCGAGATTATTGGATGAGAAAAAAATTAAGTGTCCATGTAATCATCGAAAGTGTCAGAATATTTTTTTTCATGATGCAAATACTTTAAGATATCATTTGGCAAAATATGGCTTTGTGCCAAATTATTTTGTTTGGATTTTTCATGGAAAAAGTACAATGGCTCTGAATATTGACCAAAATGAGGGTATTGAATCATTTTCTTGCGGTGAAGAATCATCAAACACATACCATAGAATGATCACGGAAGCTGCTGGTGCTGACTTCAATATGGATTACATGGATGAACCACCAAATCCTGAAGCTCAGAAATTTTATGAAATCCTTAAAGCTGCAGATAAAGAGTTGTGGCCTAGTTGTAAAACACATTCGCAATTATTACTTGTGGCTCGACTAATGAGCATTAAGTTAGAAAATAATGTGTCTGAGAAATTATTTGATTAGGTGACAGAACTGATGAAGAAGATTGTTTCGGATAATAATTTGATCACTAAGAACGTTTACAATGCTAAGAAGTTACTACGAGGAATGAGTCTACCAGTGAAAAAAATTGATTATTGTTTAAATGGATGCATGTTATATTGGGGTGGTGATAGTAATTTAATTAGCTGTAAGTTTTGTGACCATTCTCGATATAGGAAGACACCTCATGTTATAGATGCGCGAAAAAAATTAAAGGTTGTCTTTAAGAAGATGTATTATTTTCCATTAATTCCTCGATTACAGAGACTATATGCATCAAATACTACAACAAATGATATGAGGTGGCATTCCGAGCATGAGGTTGAAGAAGGGGTAATGCATCATCCATCAGATTCACCTGCTTGGAAGCATTTTAATTATATACATCAAGATTTTGTAGCAGAAAGTCAAAATGTGAGATTGGGTCTCTACACTGATGGATTTCAGCCATATGGGCAATCTGGACAATAGTATTCAATATGACCAATGATAGTGACACCTTATAACTTGACTCCGTAGTTGTGTATGAATGAACAATATATGTTTTTGTCAATATTGATTCCAGGGCCAAAAAATCCGAAAGACATGCTGGATATTTTCTTACATCCTCTTATTGCAGAGTTAAATCATTTATGAGATATTGGCGTGAATACATATGATATCTCAAAAAAGCAAAATTTCTTCATGTGGGTAGCCCTTATGTGGATGGTAAGTGACATTCTTGTATATTCAATATTGTCTGGTTGGAATACTGTAGGATGATTCACATGCCCGTATTGCATGACAAATTCTGATGCATTTACCCTCAAATTTAGTGGTAAATAATCATGGTTTGATAACCATCATAAGTTTCTACCTATGAATCATCCATTTTGAAGAAATAGAACTGTATTTTGAAGAAATAGAACTATATTTTGAAAAAATAAAATTGTGATGACAGTTGCACCAAATGTTCGTTCAGGAGATGAAATTATTACATAGATTCATAATTTGGGTTTGAAGAAGGTAACTGAAAAGGATGCTACTGGAAGTAATGGACCAATAGAAAAATTATTTGGCTAGAGGAAACGTAATATATTTTAGGACTTGCCCTATTGGAAGTCCAATTTAATTCGTCATAACTTAGATGTAATGCATATTGAAAAAAATAATTTTGACAATATTTTCAACACTGTCCTTAATGTAGACGGAAAGACAAAAACACTTTACAATTAAGACAAGAGCTGAATGATTACTGCTGTCGTCCTGAATTGAAACTGAATGAGGAAACAAGACAATTCTCTAAAGCTTGCTACACACTTGATAAGAAGGCAAGACATATATTGTGTGAATGGGTTAAAAATTTGTAATTTTCTAATAGATATGTGTCAAATATGGGTAGATGTGTGGATATGAAGAATCTTAAGTTATTTGGAATGAAAAGTCATGACAATCATGTATTTATGCAGAGATTAATACCAATTTTATTCCGTGAATTACTACCACTAAGTGTTTAAAAGGTCCTTACAGAACTAAGGTTGTTTTTCAAACAGCTAACTGCAACCACAATCAAAATAGATGACATGGTGAGGCTGGAGAACGATATTCCACTTATTATTTGTAAGCTTGAATGGATATTCCCACCGAGTTTTTTTGACTTAATAAAACATTTGTCGGTCCATTTGGCATATGAAGCAAGGATTTTAGGGCCAGTGCAATTCAGGTGGATGTATCCTTTTGAAAGGTAAATACATACAATTTGTTGTGTTTTATTATTTCATACTTAAGAAATATCATAATTTAATCAAATTGAAACCTAACTTTGTGGTTGTAGGTATCTTCATAAGGTGAAATTAAATGTTAGAAACAAGGCAAAAGTTGAAGGTTCAATTTGCAATGCATATTTAGTAGAAGAAGCATTATCATTTTGTTCTTATTATTTTGATGATCATGTCAATACAAAGAATAGAAATATGCTGTGGAATTATGAAAGTCATGTGATGGTAGAAGATGATTCTGTGGATAAATTAACTATCTTCAAGCACCCTGGAAGAGCATTTGGAATAGCATTTGGAAGAGCAATGAAAAGATGTATGACAGATGAAGAGTACAAAGCAACCCGGAGCTACATTTTACTTAATTGTGAAGAGGTTGCACCATACATTGAGTATGTATACACAAAATGGTTGCAGGATTAATCATAGTTTAATTTTATTTTTAATAGGAATTATTAAAAATTGATATACATTTTTCTCTCTTTTTATATTTGTGCAGTATTTATGTTGAACAGTTAAAATATAGGCATCCAGCAATGATGTCGATTATATGCTAGAAACCGAATTTGCGAATTGGTTCAAAAATTATGTGAGAATTATTAAGTTTTAAATTTTGAATTATTTAATTTATTATTATCTTTTATTTGTTAATATCAATTTTTTAATTTATGTCATGGGCAATTGATCCTTCACATGGAGATTCAAATATTTTTATTCAAAATCTAAGTAAATGCCCATTTCGATATGTGACATCCTATCCTAGGTATTTTGTTAATGGATATAAATTTCACACAATCGGGCATGATCAATTTAAAATATAGTGCAGATGAGATTGATTATTATGGTCAATTAAAAGAAGTTATTGAGTTGGAATATTCTGGACTCGAAAATAACAGGATTGTATTATTTAAGTGTGAGTGGTTTGATCCTACACCAAATGTGGGCACAAAGATTCATTCGGATTATAAGCTAGTGGATATTAACCATAAATGCAGATATAATTGATATGAGCCATTTATTATGGCAATTCAAACTGCTCATGTATATTTATGTACATATCCGAGCTTATCTATTGAAAAGAGAGATTGGTGGGCGATTTGCAAGATCAAAGCTTGATCAAAATTTGAAGTATCAACATCGCAACAAAGAAGTGTGGACTTAGAAATTGCACTGATATTCTAGGAAGATGACATAAATAATATTGAGCCTTTGAATGTAGATGAAGATCCAGAAAATTTATGTGACTCAAATGGTAGCATAATAAAAATTGAAGATGATCAATTTTTATCTGAAGATGAGTTTGAACTTATATCAGAATCAGACAAAATATCAGAAGATCCATTGGAGGATGACAGTAATGCCGATAATTAAATTTTATAATTTTATTATAAATTTAAACTATCAAAGATGTTTTATATTTTGTTGAAATCTATCGGTGTGTTTTATTCGAAAATGCATGCTTATTCATCATATTTTTATTTTTTTTTATTTATTTTATTTTGTACATCAGATGGCACCTAAAGGACGTGGCCGTGGTGGAGGTGGACGTGGACACAGAAATGAACCAAATTCATCTTGCATGTTACATCATGTTGTAGAATCAGTAACATCTCATAGCCACCATATCCTGACTTCAACATCACAATCACCATCTCCATTTCTATCTCCATCACCATTACTGAGGCCTCTACTATCACCTTTATCAGATGTAAGTCCACCACCAATTGTACTTCCTGCTCACACTTTTGATCCATCTCTATCTTCTACACCACAATTTACACCGATTGTTCCCTCATTTATAATACCAACGACATCATCAAATGTTGTGTCTTCCTCTGCAGTCAGTGCATAGTTAGAAATTGATATTGTGGATGAGAGGTAAAAGAAATATGTAAAAATGACTTGAAAAAAAATTTTGATGTTACTAATAATGGTTTTTTTATATTGTTATGATTTGCTTGTTTTCTATGTTATTTATTTATTTGTACAGTTTTATTTCATCTCACAAGTGTTATACTATAATTACAAAGGCTTTCAAGAAATGGCTGATGCTAAAGCTTTCTCATGGAAGAAAGTTTCTGAATCGATAAATGAGTCATATTTTAATGACTTTTGGGTAAAAATAACAAAACAAAAGAATTGAAAAATAATTATCTAATTACTTAACTTTTATGTTTGTTATTATTCAAGCAGTAAATAATTATGTTCTTGATGTTAATATAAATTCTTTTGTCATTTTTTTATTTATAGAATCAGTGTACATGACCACCCAAATTTGATGGAAAGATAAAGTCATTATGAGAGATCAAAGCTGCTCAATGGTATTCTGATTTTATCTATAAATTAAAGAAAATGAAAGAAAGGTCTGATTTTATATTCGAGGAAGATTGGCCCGAGTGGCTTAATTATTGGGAGGAGCCAGATGTGAAAAAAAAATCAGATATTGCCTACAAAAATCGATGAAGTGAGGTTGCTGGACTAGGTACAAGAATCTATCGACACACTAGAGGTTCAAAGGCGAGCATTGAGCATGCTCGAGATTTGGTATAAATTCAAAATTCTAAACATATCTATACTTTGTGGTTGTCCTACTTGTCCAATAATTATAATCTCTCCATGGTATTATTAATTTTGTTAAATTTTTTATCATTAGTTTTTTTATGAATTAATAAAAACAAATACTAGGCTGGAGAATTGGGTCGAGATCCAAATTTTTATAAGATTTTCAGGAAGATACATGTGAAGAAAGTGGATGGTCAGTATGTTGACAACAAGTCTCAGATGATTGCAGTAAGAAATTATTATATTAATTAGACTTTATAAAACTATAGTACATTATAAAAATTATTTTGAATGCAAAATATTTATTTTATTTTTTGTAAATCTAGAATAGTTTTTATCTCTATTTTATATCAGGAACCTAATGGAGGAACGTGTGACGGCTACTCATCAGCAAGTTGAGGGTTCTATGGATCTTCAACCAATTGACTATGATCCTATTTATTTGGAAACAATAAGAGGTCGAAAGAAGCAGCAAGTGTACGAAATCGGCTCTAAGGGAGTGATATTTTGTTGTAGTAGTCGTGCTTCTAATTCATCTGTCTCAGTAATTGTGGATGAGTCGGTCAAATAACAAGCATTGGAAACAAATGAACGTATTATAGATATGGAGACCGAAATGAAAAAGAAGGATGAGCAGATAACTAATTTGATGGAAGAAATGCAAGAAATTAAAGAAATTAAAAAAACAATGCTACACTAGATGTCCTATTTGGAGTCATAGTTAGCGGCATTTGCGCATCAGATAGCATTCCGAGATCTAGCTGTGAATCCTCATAGGAGAGACTAGCATTCCCTACACATTATGAGGATGATTGACTAAGAGAATTATTTCTGAACTTTTATTTATTTTTGTCTGTGTAGTAAATAATTATGTTATTTATTTACAGGTTTCAATTTTTTTATTCTGGTTTTATTCTTTGCTTTTCCGATAAACCAAATTATGAATCTTTGCAGGACACATTATGTGAGAGAAAAGAAAAAATTTTAATTCAAAGTATTCGGACATTACCACGGTCCTTCCAATGCATGAGTCCCATATTTATCAATTTCAGCTTTATCAAAAAGAGGGCTAGCTTATCTTATCTTTATTATTCTAAAAATATTTTATTTGGCACTCTCTTTATCTCTAAACATAATTATGGGACATCTTTTGGATTTTTGTTGAAGCTGTATGACAATCGACATTAATTTGTGTTTGTTCATGTCTTTAATATTTATTTTTATATATCTATGAATATGTTTTTGTGTCTCTAAATTTTTTGGGTAGAGTTTAAGCCTATTATAGGTATGTAAAAGCCTATATTCAGTAGTGTCAGTAGTGGCAGAGATGGCAGCAGTAGCGGTGGCGGTGGCGGCGGTAGTGGCGACAACGAAAGCAGCGGCGGCGGTGGCGGCGACGACAGCAACGGCAATGGCAGGGGTGGTGGTGGCGGCGGCGGCGGCAGTAGCGGTGGCGGAGGCGGCAGCAACGACAACGGCGGTGGCGGTGGCGGCGGTGGCAGCGGCGGCAGTGGCAGTAGCGGCAATGGCAGCAACAGTCACAGCAGCGGCAGCGGCATTGGTAGTGGCAGTGGTAGTGATAGAGGTAGCGGCAGGAGTGGCAACGGTAGTAGGAACAACAGCAATAACAACAAATGTGGTATATACATATGTATATAGTCAATATATACGTACATATACTACTATAGTATTTTATGTACATATATACTGAGTATATATATGTACTTAGTATATATGTACGCATAATGCTGTAATTTATATGTACATATATTGTAGTGATATATGTACGAGTGAAATGCTAGTATATATATACATATTTACTGCAGCAATATATATTTATCAAAACATAGTTTTTTTTTATTTATTTTGATTTGATTTGGTGTTTTAAATTTTGTACAGATATAGTACCACATTATTTCCTATACGAAGCTTGTATAAGTGAAGACATATTTCAACAAACATAAAGCACCATGACTCGGATAGTATTTTCACAGGGGAAAGTTGGTGATCAGAGGAGCAGTGGGAGAGAAAGCAACGGCATTGATAGATTATACTTTATGCACAGTCGGTAGATACATTGATTAATAAGATGTAATATAATTTTTATTATTTTTTTGTTTAACTTATTTAAAATATTGTATTAGAATAAGTTATTGAATGAATTTTTTTTTAATTTAAAATTTTTATTTATAGTTTCTATTTTTATTAAATTTAATTTTAAAATATTAAATTATTTAATTAAATTTTTGTTGAAACTATATGACATTCAACTATAATTTTTGTTTGTTCATGTCTATAATAACTGTTTTTTATATATCTGTGAATATGTTTGTGTTTCTCCAAAATTCTTGAGTAGAGTTTTAGCCTATTATAGGTATGTAAAAGCCTATTATCATCAGCGGTAGCTGTGGTAGTGGCGGCAGCGATGGCAGTGACGGTAGTGGCGGCAGTAGCACCAGAAGCGGCAGTAGCAGCAGTGGTAGCAGCCGCACCAGCAGTGGCAGTCACGGCATTGACAGTGGCAGCAGCAGCAACATCCGTAGCAGCGGCCATGGCTACAATGGAGGCAGCGGAGGAAGCAGCAGCAGCGGTAGTGGCGGCAGTGGTGACAACAGCGATAGTGGCGGCAGTGGTGACAACAGTGACAGTGGCGGCAGCGGTGACAATGGCGGCATCAGCAGTAGCGGCGGCAGCAACGGCAGCAATGTCAGTGACTGTATCAGAGGCAGCAGAGGAAGCGGCAGCTGTGGCGACATCAGTGGCAGTAGCTGCTGCTGCAGTAGCAATGGCTACGGCAGCAGCGAAGGCAACAGCGGCAGCAGTGGCAGCAACAACTGCACCGGCATCAGTCGCAGTGGCAACGACAACAGCGGCAGAGCAGCAACGACTGCGTGAGTAGTAGGAACGGCAACAAATTTGGTATATACGTACGTATATAGTTAGTATATATGTACATATAATTCTATAGTATTTTATGTACATATATACTGAGTATAAATATACTCGATATATATGTAAGCATGATACTACAATTTATATGTACAAATACTACAGTAATATATGTACGAGTGAAATGCTAGTATATATGCACATTTTTGTTGCAGTAATATATATTTATCAAAACATAGTTTTATTTTATTTTATTTTGATTTGATTTAGTGGTTTAAATTTCTTATAGATGTGGTACCGCATTATTTTCCATACAAAGCTTGTATAAGTGAAGGGATTTTTCAATAGACATGAAGCAGTATGACTTGGACAGCTTTTTCACAGCGGAAAGTTGGTGATCAAAGGAGCAGAGGGAGAGAAAGTATCGTTAATGCATTGATAGATTATACTTTATGCACAGTCGGTAGATATATTGATTACTAAGATGTAATATAATTTTTGTTATTTTTTTAGTTATTTAAAATATTGTATTAGAATGAGTTATTAAATGAATTTTTTTTGTTTAATTTAATATTTTCATTTATAGTTTCTATTTTTATTAAATTTAATATAAAAATATTAAATTATTTAATTAAATTTTAGTTTAAGCTGAATGACAATCAACTTTAATTTGTGTTTGTTCATGTCTATACTAACTGTTTTTTATATATCTGTGAAAATGTTTGTGTGTATCTGAATTTTTTGGGTAGGTTTTTAGCTTATTATAGGTATGTAAAAGCCTATTATCAACAGCAGTATCAGCAGTAGAGATGGTAGAGGCGGCAGTGGAAGCGAAAGCGGCGATAGAGGTGGCGGCGGCGGCAAGGGCAGTAGCAGTGGCGGGAGCGACGTCGGCATAGGATGTAATGGCAACGGCTGCAGCAGTGGCTGCACCGGAAGTAGTGGTTGCACCGGAAGTGGTGGCGGCAGTGCTGGTAGTAGCAGTTGCACAAGAAGCAGCGGCAACACCAGAAGCAATGGCAGCAGCGGCGGTGCCTGCAACTTCGGCAGTAGCGGTAGTGGCGATAGCAGTGGTATTGGCAACGACAGTGACAACAGTAGCAGTGACAAGAGCGGTAGTGAGAACAGCAGCAACAACACCAAATGAGATATATACATACGAATAAAGTCAGTATATACGTACATTTAATACTATAGTATTTTATGGACGTATATACTGAGTATATTTGTACTTAGCTTATATGTACATATACTGCAGTAATATATATACAAAAGAAATGCTAGTATATATTTACATATATACTGTAGGATTATATATGTATCAAAACATAAATTTTTTTGTTAATTTGACTGAATTGTTTAATTTTCTTACAGATATGATACCGCATTGTTCCTCATATAAAACTTCTATAAGTGATAGGATTTTTCACTAGACATTACGTGCCGTGACTCGAATAGCTTTTTGTAGTATAAAAATGATGATCAGAGGAGCAGATGGAGAGAAAACAACATCAATGAATGGATATATTATACTTTATGCACTGTCGGTAGATACATTGATGAATAAAATGAAATAAATATTTGTTATTTTTTTGTTTCAGTTATGTAAAATATTGAATTTACATAAAGATTTTAATGATTTTATTTTTTGTTGATTATAAATTATTTATAGTTTCAATTTTTATTCAATTTGATTTAAAAATATAAAATTATTTAATTAAAAAATTTTAAAAATTTAAAATTCTGAAATTATTTTTGAAATTATAATTGCTAGGAAAAATTTCCTTGATAAATTAGCAAGGGAAAATCCATTTCTAATTTAACTTGGGAATTTTCCCTAGCTAATTTAGCTAGGGAAATATTAAAATTAGCAACGGATATTCCATCGTTAAATTTATTTAACTAGGGACTATATCTGTCAATAAAATTTATAAACCAGTACTTTAGCTAGAGAATCATCCATCATTATTTTTGTTTAGCGACAAAATATCTCATTTATCTTGCTAATTTAACTATGGAATTTTTCTTTTTTAGCAAGGAATTTTTCTGTCACTAACTTTTTAGCTAAGGGCACTTCCATCGCTAAAATTTAGCAAGAATCACTTTAGATAGGGAACCGATCCATCGGCAATCCGTCGTTTTATCCCGTTTAGCAATGGAAAATGCTCATTTAGCTAGGGAATTATCCCTTGCTATATGATATTTTTTTTTGTAGTGATCTACTTAAATTTTATGAGATCAATATCTAGAATTACGTCAATTTTATTACTAGTATAACTAATATATATGCGGAGTTATGTTGGATGAGAGATCCTCACAAAATGAGATTTTGAGATCATGTCAATTAATGATAGTTTTATACTCTCTTAAAGTTACAATAGTCATATTGGGTCCTAATTTGATCTCTGATATTTTAAAATCAATTTCTTCTTATTTTTTATTTTCTTATTTTTATATTATACATATAAATAAATTATTCATGTATACTATAATACAATATATACAATTTTTATATTGTATATATATTCTATATGTATGTGGGTATGTGCATATATATACATGATGGATATCTACACACATTACATATACATACATTATATATATATATATATGTGTATATATATATATATATATATATATATATATATATATATATATATGTATATATATATATATACACATACATACACACAATATATGTCTTGCATATATATAGTATATATTAATATTTATAAATATGGTGTGTGTGTGTGTGTATATATATATATCTACTATAAATTTACAATATTGATATTGTATATATGTTATATAATGTGTATATTTATTATATATACAATATGTGTATCTATATATCTATACATATAATATGTACATATCTATATTGTACATATACTATGTGTGTATAAAGATAGTTTAGATAATGTATCAATATATATATACATATATATAATATAGATTGTCTATATAGATATTGTAATATGCATCATGCATGTGTGTGTGTGTATAAAATATGCTATATATTGTTTGTGAATATAATATATATATTGTATATAAATAATTTATTTATATATAATATAAAAATTTGAAAAAACCAATAAAAAGTTAAAATTTTAAAAATGATGGTCAAATTAAGACTATGGTCAATTGTTTGCTATTCTATGTACCAAATATTTTAGGTGGTTTGGATTTTGGAGTATATTTATGTTTTTGTTTATGCATATTTGTGTTTTTATTTAACAGATTTTACTAAATTTATGTTTTGACAGATTTTGATGAATATTTAGTGAAATGTGCACTTTTTTGATTAAAAATTGATAGACATGATACAACAAAGGCTTGGAATGGAATGAGAAGTGATGGAAAGTCATAATATTTTTCATGTCATGACTTGAATTTATCTTTTATTATCATATTGAGTAGTTGTTACATCCTTTCTTAGCAATAATTTTGCAAAATAAGTCATGGTGATCTTTGTATTATATGACTCTACTACTAAGTTAATAGAATCTTTCCATTATGCAACATAGTCCTCGTGGTTATGATATTTTTCTAGAGTCATGACCATTTTATCTTTATAGCATATAATAGTCATGAAATTATTTACAAGTAATGGTAACAAAGGGCCTTATTAGTATAATTAGTCATGACAAATTTGAGAACCATGACTTATTCATTACAAAACCAAAATACCAAGTGTTTTAAGTTATGACATTATTTTTTCCCATGATAATTTTTTTAAAAAATGTATTTACTCTGGTCATGATATTTTCCATCATCATGACTTTTTGCTCCAAAGAAAAATTACTAAAGCTAAAACTATTTCTAGTATTATTACTTTGTGTTACAGAGAAAAAATATTGGTCACAATCATTCTTAGTGTCACTATACTTTTTTTCTAAAGATAATTATTTTTAGTCACAACCATTCCTAGTACTAGAATATTATGCTCCAATGGCACCTTTAGTCATGGAATCTATTGCCACAATAACTTTGGCACTCTAGACAAGATCCAATGAGGTACGCAAGTCATGACCTCAAATTAGTGCCATGACTTCTAACTGAAAGTATTCCACATAATTCCAAAGTATCTAACCAACACTTAGAAAAAAAAGAAAAGAGAAGGGGAAGAATTGGATTTTGATCTTGAGGTGTCAAATTGGTTGTACTATGCCGCACGGCCTAGTTTTTGGTGGCCTAAATGGGCCACCGAGCATGCAAGACATGACATGGCACATGAGTTGTGCCTTGCCTGGCACGACACACCTCAATTTTGGATGGTCTAGTACGGCGTGCTAGCCCGAGTCTAGCCAGATTCGAGCTAGGTTGTGCTAGGTCATGCCGAGCCATACTAGGCCATGCCAGGCCATACCAGGCCATGCCAAGTTTGGCTTGTTCAGGACTAGTTTTTCTAGATTATCCTAGCCCTACTGCCCTAGCACTAGCATAGGCCATAACTAGGACTTCGAGTCTAAGATCGATTTACACAGTCACATTCGACTCACTATCTTGGCCTCAAAATTATAGATTAATTATTTTAATTTTTTTTACAAATTTCATATTATAAGTTATCATTTATGAGTTGTGAGTGCGACATTACATTATTTATTTATTTCACATTAATCACAAAAATTATCAAAAAAACACATCAATTATTCATTCATCATTCAATCCAAAAATACTAAAATAATATAAAATCACAACTCACAAATCTTAACAACAATCATAAAATAAACATTAACAATCTCAATAATAATAATAATAATAATACAAGCTCAACTGCCTCAATCTCAATGCCCATCGATATGAATATGCAACTAATCATCATTACATAAGTGTATGATTGTATCACTAATGGTGGGCTCAACCTCCTCCAAGTCCCATGAATCATCTGCCAGTAACTCTTCCACTCTTGTTCTTGCACTATATTGATTCTGGATGCCCAACCTCAACTCTTCTCAATTCTTCTTGCATGCTAATGCCTCAATGATATATAACAACAATCTCAATCTCCTATTCAAAATCACATTGACTGCAATAGAAAGAGTAGACTACGATGTTATGCTCGACATCAGAAGAGTTTGTATATCTCATGCCATCTTATATAGCATGAGATAGGTGGACTCATATGATTTCCACCATTATAAAATATCAAGTTTCTTGTTATTATTATGTGATAGTATTAAGTAGTAATCAATATCTAAGTACCAAGATAGCTTGCTCCTATTCAATGGGCTACACTATCATTTGCCCCTCGCTAATTGAATGGTGAAGTCATCATCTCCATATTTATACTCGGAGCATGGCTGCTACTACTACTACTACTATCATGCCTAATGTTGTAGTATAAAAATAACTCACTCAACTTCTCGTGAATGAACCCTTTAAGTTTCTGTTCATGATTCATGCACGAGGATATATATGTCAAAATATTCTCTACCCTTTCCACCTTAACCCTAAGGTTCATGCAGGTAGCCAGACAACAAAGAGATAGAAAGGTGGACAAGTACTGTAAGTACTTGATTTTCTTCTCAATAGTAATTTCATTAAACACATATCATTTTTAAATTTTCTAAACATGCTACTAATATTAAAAATGCACTTGAGTGCAATACAAGTGGTGGGAGTATAAATTGATAAATATATATTCATCATGTCTTAAAAAATCTTCAAGAATTTCATAAATGAAATTCGTGTATCCTAGTCAGTATCATTAATAATAAGTTTGTCATTCTTAATATTTATAAAGTTGGATATCATGTGTTAGTATCTAACACATGACTCCAACATCAAGTATGTGTAATTCAATAAATGTCTCACATCCATTTGGAAACTCTTCTTTTTTAGAATCACAGACAAATAGAGACTATCAAGCTTTTATCATTTGCTAGGGATCCAAAAATATTTTAGTGAGTTATGTATTTTTTCTAAAAAATGGAAAACAACATTCATCCTTGCTTGTTCTATCAAGTTTATGATGTGACACATGCATCTAACATAGAAAATCTTTCTTAATAGCTCATCTCTAATGGTCATAACAAATATTTTAATGGCTACTCCATTATTAGATATTTTATTGAATGTGATACTAAATATTTTATTTCGAATATTATATATTCTAAAAATTTTTATCATCCACTCATAAATGGTAGGGCCATCACGAGGATGGAAAATCTCTGAGAATCATAATACTTTTTTATTTAGTGTCTATTTATAATCTATATAGTGTATGGTGAGGCATGCATAAGATACATCATCGTGACTAGTCTAGATATTAGATGTCATATACACCACACCACTATATTCCCTAAATTTATTAGATATTCTTTCTTTTTCTAACTTAAAATATTTTAGTATGTAGTTCCTAGATGTAGACCTAGGAATCCTATGATATGCAAGTTGGAAATTGGTCTGTATGATACTGACTACCCTTGGATCTTCCAAATATCTAATTGGAAGATCAATCATGGTGATCAGTTTATCCATGTCTTCCCTCCCTAACTCTTTGTGGTATATGAAGGGGGTTAATATAGAAGTTGAACTAGATCCAACCTCAAAGATCTCACCGCTCAATTGAGTTTGCCTAAGATCTAATATACCATATTTTTTGGTACATTATTCAGTATGTATCTTTAGTGTGCCCAGTCCCACATGCTCTCCTATTGGTTAATATTTTCTTATAATACTTGTATAGTATTGGTTTTTCATCAATATTCCTAATATTTTTATTTTGTATAATGTTAAAGTGAGTACAAACTATAGATTTTCTTCTAGTTTTTTATTTTTTAGATGTTTGGGTCAAGATCATAGAAGAAAACAAGGTTTCTATAGTCTTAGACATTTTCATAAGATTATCAATATTAAAATTATATATGTTTATTAATATTAATCTTGTTATCATTAAATTCACTATTTGTCATTTTGGATTTTTATTAGTTTATTAATTATATTATGAATTCTTTTTTTAATTAAATATTATTTGCTATTAACTTATTAATTAAAATTAAAATTAAATAACTAAAACATTTAAAAATAATATTCACTTGGCCATTTATGGAATGCCGATTACCAATAATATCCGATATTAGTAGGCCACACCCAAGTTCTGAGACCGAGAGGCGATATGAATTAAAAAGACAAAATTTAAATGGTCGAACCAAATTTTGAGAGGGTAGAAAGACAAGAGCCAGAGAGAGAGAGAGAGAGAGAGAATGAGGATAGGATAGGATAGAGAAAGAGTATAGTGAGGTGAGAAGTGAGATTGAAAGATAGGAGGAGAGAATATATATAGATATTAAAACGATTAAAAACTTATTTTTTTATTTCTTTTGAATTTTTTTAAATTTTTTAGGGTAGAAACTTGATATCCATCAGATTTTTTACCATAGCCATTGGGGGTACATCCAATAGCTGGATGCATCACAATTTATTTATTTTTGGAACATTAGGTCAGTTCAACCTCGATGGTTCCAGAAGGGTTGGACTTCGGGGTCGAGCTTAGGGGCTTGGGTGACTAGGCAAGGTTCGATGGGTCACAAAAGGGGGGAGCTCGGGCTTAGTCCAATCAGACCATGCCTGAAACCCAGCCCAAGTTTTGGGGTATGCTACCTCTAAGAGCAACAAAAAACCCTATGTTGTATGATTTCAATCTTCAATTAGGGGCAAATCCAAGGCAATGCAAAACTTGATTGAGTTTGATATTTTGATTTTTGCTTGGGTTTGCTTTGATAACCCTCGATTCAACAATATATCTTTCAAAATACATTGTGTGATGTCTTTCCCAATGTTAGGCTCAATTGAGATCTTGGGTTGGGTAATGTACTTATATTTGATGCATATTTAATTTTATATGATTGATATTAGTGTTAATGTTTTGGTTTGGATGTTGGTGAATATATATGTAATATAGAACTAAAATTTAAGATTTTCACTATATCATAGGTTTTTATGTATGTCGGTCATGATGGATGCTGACAAATATGTCATGCAATACACTCATATGGCATGGTAAGAAGGAAGTAATAAACCTTTTAACCTTAATGCATGATATAAGCCTATGTATAAAAATCCATAATTAAGATAGGTTAATTCATTACAAGTGTAGTGCTTACAAATCCAATGCATGGACATTCCTATGACCTCCAATATGTATATTGTAAAAGAACTAGCCTCAAGTAATGTGGTGCTTAAGTGGAATGTATAAATTGTGAGTTTTATCATAGTGTGAGAGTCATGTTTCAATCATCTTGGAAAGTGACAAGTAAGTTATAGAGAACATGTGAGAGAAGGTGATTAGTAAGGTTGTAACAATCATATGAATCAATTTCTCTTGTATAAATTTCAAAGTGAGATTCACGTGAAGATGTATGGTAATCATCACTAGGATGATAATTATGAAGCTAAAAATGTAAATGCATATATTACCACATCATCTCACTTCTTTAAGATATTAGAGGTCAGAAAATAGAGATGCATATTTTAAATAATTATCAAGGGTAATTGATGATTTTCCAAAATAAGTAGATGTATGACTAACCTATGAATAGAATAATGTGTAGTTTCAATTGTGAAATACTAAGGGAACAACTATGAGGGGATCATCCTTGGTAGTAATAGTCCAAGGATGATATCTACCTTACATGCCAATATGATACTTATGTATTTTCACACCAATCTACCTTTTGTTAAATAATCAAACATGACATTAACCAAACACAAAAAAAATATTATCATACACAAGGAAATGAGTCAATCCTAGAGTCTAAGTATCTTTCTCAAAACCCAAGTTTATCATCTTAACTCAAGTAGTTAATTTTTTATTGATTGCTCGAACTATCAATACAATCTCTGCATGAACTATATGTGAACTTATATCCATTTTACTACTTATATAACTTATGTATTTGAAGAACTATATTAGATGAGAGACAATCACCCAATAAAAATTTAGAATAGAGTCAATCAACAATGAGATTAGCCATCTCACAAGGTCGCAACATCAATCATTATTTTTTCCTTTGTAAAAAACATATTGATTAGACTGAGACTCATGCTAACATGTGGCTTTTTATTATTTTTTAAGCACATGTGTGAGATAGGGATCTAGTCTGACCCATGGTCTTTTTCCTAATTTCAAAAAAAAAACTTGGGTAGGAGCAATCATTTAAGCTGGGGGTTTAGTTGTCATTCCAAAATCACTAAAATAGTAGGAAATCAATTTATTTGTTTGCTACAATAGAAATTCTTAAATTCATAATTAATTGAGATTATTTTTTTATTTTGAAAATGGACGATTTTTAATAAAATAAAATTTAATCAATAATTTATTCTATTAAAAACTAACTAAATCAAATTCTAAATTTTCGAAAATGCACAATCCCCTTAATTTTAAATTCATGATCTACTATTAGTAAATCCATAATTTCAATAAAGAAAATCTAAAATGCTCAATAAAAGTTCAAATGTCTAATTTATTATCACATGTATGGACAATGTATACCAAATATTTTTTTCTCATGGAAAAAAAATTTATAGAACATAATAAGTTAAAAATTACATATTGCATCAATATAAAATTTCTAGAATATAAAATCCTATAAAGCAAAAAATCCAAAATAATTATGTAAATATGAGTTTTTGGAGAGAATGTTCTAGATATTATTTCACATTATTCTTTATGTTGGAGTTCCATTACTAAGCATCTCATGGTAAGAAATCAGCAATCTCTAAATAAATATGTTAAGGGATAGTGGAGAAGTTTCTATTTATAAATTTATTTTCATTATACCTTTTTTTCTTGTGATTTTTTTTTTTGCTTTTGTAAACTTTTGTAACCCAAGAAAATTATTTTTTCACTTTTTGTCATTCTGTCATTATTTTAATGAATTGATGGGGCCACTTTCCTATCAATTTAAATGTGAATGTGAGCACTTCTGCACGTGAGGACTATGGTCCATAATCATCCTCACTTGCAAAAAAAAAACAAAAAAAAAACAAATATAATATGATTAAATATAAAATAATTATCATTACAATAATAATTATATATTACTATTTAAAATGAAAATAAGCCAAACCAGAACACAACCCAAATAAACACGATTTGTCCAGCTCAGGTAAAACCAATAAATCTTTTCCTCTAATTTAGGTGGAGAGACACAAACTTGCATATGTCTCAAAAAAAATTAATTTTATTGGCAACGAGGATTTAGTTAACATATCAATGGTATTTTTATTTGTGTGTATTGTTTCAAATATAATTAATTTTTCATCTAATATATCTTATATCTAGTAATATCATACATCAATGTGCTATGACCAATTATGAAATATTAAACATTTAGATATACGTATAACACCATAATTATTACACTATATATTATGTGTATCATGTCACACATATCCAAAAAAATATATTTATCCATAAAGTTTATTTACAAGTCTCGGTAACTACAATGAACTCAATCTCAGAAATAAATAGTATTATGCACTTCTATATCTTAAATTATTATGGCATTGCTTCCTCAGTCCTCTCCATAAGTTACTGCATAACATGAGGTCAATTTACTTTAATCCGAACTACCGACTATATTATATCCAAATTAGTGTATCCAAGAAATACAAACTTTCACCCACCTAGGCATAAAGATAATTGAGTTGTCTCTCATAGATATCTCATGATAGATTTCATAGTAGCTTGATGATATCTACTAGGATTCTAGAAAGAATGATTGAAATACTGATATCATCTATTCTATCTAATTTGGTATAGACTATTATATACATAAGACTACTAATAGCTAATGAATAAGGAACATGATACATGTTTATTCTTTCTTCATTATTCTTGAGATAATACTTGATACTCAGCATAAAATATTTACCAAAAGGGGTTGAGGTTAGCTTAGTCTCTTTCATAAAAAAAAATATTAAGAACTTTAGTGATGTAGTATTTTTGAGATAATAGATGTACCTAAAATACTTAACTTAGATGATGCTCATCTCTAGAATCTACTTGAGTGGGCTTATGTCTTTCATACAATAAGTTTTTTTTCCTTGCCCCCCCCTGCAATTTGTTAATTTTTGCTATGTTATAGCCAATGACTAGCATATCATCAATGTACAATAAACATATAAGTCAGTCTTCATCTGAATGATGACTAACAAATAAATAATTGTCTGGAAAGACATGTTGAAAGTAATGAAACTTCATAAATGAATAAGATTTTTTATACCATTGCATATGAGCCTGTAAGTCCATACAAGCTCTTTTTCAATTTGTATATAAGACTTTTTTTTCATTCTACTATGAATCCCTCATGTTGATCCAATTAGAAAGTCTCATGAAGTTAATCATGAACAAATATTATATTTACCAATTTTTAAATCCAAGTTAGTAACCAGACTCAAAACTACTTAAGTAGAAGACATCTTTACTACTGGAAAAAATATTTCATCCAAATTGATTATTTTATTTTAACTAAACTGATAATGAGTTTTGTACGGAGCTAATATATTTTAAATAAAAAATCTTGAATTTAAGGCTAGTTTCAAAAATATGCTTAAACTAGTGTGTCTGGAAACAACATGGTAATACCCATCACTGTGAATGGTGGGCATTGCCATGATGTTGATTTTTTAAAATCAGAGGTCGATATTGTGAATGCTGGCTATTAAAAATGCTGTGGAGATCCCATTATGCCTCTCGCCCCTCGCCCCTCGCCCTTCACCCCTTGCCACTCGCTCATCTACCCTCACCTCTCGCCCCTCTCTTCCCAACCCTCTCCCCCCGCCAGTCTCCAAGAGCTCCTTCGTGGAGCTCCATCGAGCTCCACGATGGAGCTCCTAGAGCTCTAGTGAGCTCCTTCATGGAGCTCCGTCGAGCTCTAGTGAGCTTCACTTCAAGCTCGCTGGAGTGCGACGGAGCTCCACGAGCTCCATCATGGAGCTCGACGGAGCTCCGTCATGGAGTTTGAAATTATATCTTTAATTTCAAACTATCAATACAAAGAGACTTATTATGAACCAAGTAGTAACTGTTATTATATTCCTTATGACAACTAGAATCAACATAATTATCAGCCAATAGAGATTTATAGAGAGTGGAATTATGGAAGCCATGAGGGTAGGTATATTTTATGATTTTCACCTCTTGCCTGAATCATAATTTCTAGATATTCTCAATAAGAAGCTAATCAAGTTGAAAAGATCAAACACTACTATGGAAGAGAAGAAGATACTATGGAATTAAATAGATGAAGTCACTAACTTGGTTATGTTTGAAGATAGTTCTACATAAAAAAACTATATGACAAACATAGAGATGGTTTTTGTTGAGAATCTTAAAGAGGAAATTAAAGGTATAATTTAAATCATTCAAAAAGAAGAAGGCAAAGTGAATGATGATAGCACTGTGGCTAATATGGAAATAGTTGTGACTGAAAATCTAGAAGAAAAAAATAAAGATATAGTCTCAACCATTCAATAAAAAGATGACAAGGTGAATGATAAAATTCTTATGGCTAATATAAATATATTTTTAGTTAAGAATCTAGAAGAGAAAATTAAAGATATAATCTCGATCTTTTAAGAAGAAAAATATGAAGTGAACAATAAATATTTGGTGGAAGATATTGAGAAAGTTGTGAATGAGAAGTATGAACAAAAAGATAAAAAAGTCAAGAAATTTGGAAATGTCAAGGTTAGGGTGAGAACAAAAAAGATGAGCTTCATCCTGAATATCCTCATGGATGACTTCATCAAAAAAATTACTTATTCAACATCCATAACTGAGATAGAAAGTATAATAAAGAAAGAGAAAATAATATACTAAGAAGTTAGCTTAGATAGAAGATATTTCTAATAAAGAAAAATAGATTTTGATAGTCTATCTATGGGCATTAAATGTAGTACTACTTGGGAGATAAACCAAATATTTTTTTTGTTGTTTGAGTGATAAAGTGTCATTGTTGTGAGAATGAATATTATGTGTACATAGTCATGATTAAACACCCTACACAAAAAAAAATCACAAATTCAAACTAATTGTGATTTTAAAATTTTTTGTACAAAACCATTTTTCAGCACTATGACCTTGGTATTATGAAAGAAAATCCTATCAAAAATTTAGTGACAAAGCCATGGTAGTTTTTCAGTGTTATGACTTAGGTGTTACTTAAAGAATGACATCATAGAATCCATATGAAATAGTTGTGGCTGAGACCCAACACCATGACTTTTAAGGAATTACTTGAGATAGCATGATGAATTTTCATATATAGAAGAAAAGAAAGCTAATAGAGTCATGATCATCATTAATCATGGCTGACTATAAATACCTAACCCTAGAAATTCCTCCATAAAAATGTCTTAATTCTCAACCAACATTGTGACAACTAAACCATAAATCCACTAAGCATGCTGATTCGCCAAATGAAGGGAGAAAATCTTCGAAGAAAAATATTAAAGAAATAGTCATCATGAGAAAGAGAAGTGACAAAATCTTAACATCAAAAATAATTCCACCCTAAGCTGTAGCTCCAGCCATGATTTTTGTGATAGAAGTTGGGTAGCATTTAATGGATTTTGTTTTGTCCAAAAAGGGATTTATCATAGAAAGTGGATTCAATGAATTTATTTCTAATTTAGGAGATATTCTCAAGAAGAGAAATTGAGTATTATTTTGTAGTCATAGAGAATGGGGTGATGGTTTTATTAAAAAGAAATTTTATGCCAATTTAAAGGATATGCAAGAGAAAATGTGCTATGTGATAGGTATATAGGTGTGTTTGATAATGTGATAATTATTGAGTTGATTGAATTCCATGAGTTAAGGATAACAAGAGTTTTAAATCCTTTCATAGGCAACTCAATTTTCTAGCTATCACTAGTGTGTTGATAGGTAGAAATGGTGCATAGAGGGTGACTATGAAAAGTACATATGAATATTTGATGAAAGAACTCACAAATATGAGTAAAATTTAGTTATATTTCATATGATCATTTATATTAATAAATTTATATGTCTCGATGATCATTCTAGAGTTAGTGATTTTAATGTATGTAATCTTCATTAATTACCAATTTTCTCTGTGGAAAATTATGAAGAAATTTAATTTTGAGTTTCTCAAGGAAAAATTTTCTAGTTAACTAATTCACTCTTCTCTTATTGCTTTGTTATATCTAGCAAAGGGAGTCCATATTGATGAATAGGTTGATAAAATTTTTCCTATAGTGTATTTCTTGACATTGTTGAGCATTAAAAGTGGAATTAAATAAGACAAAAAGGGGAAGAAGTCAATGCTTGAAGAAGATGGATTGGTGGAAAATTTGGAAGAAGGTTTATCTTTCACCGAAGCTAACATGCAAGAGATAGAAATAAGGGTAGAAAGTCAAGAAGATGAGCTAGCCCACATCAAGTAATCCTTAGCTACACATGGAGGTATGTTTGTTGATGTATTATGTATTTTAGAAAATGTGCAGTGAGGTACCTAATGAAATAATAAAAAAGTAAAAATGGGATCAACTTCCTATGCATAATAGTAGCAGAAGAATTCAAAAAATATGATGGATTGTGGGAAAAGTATCTCCATCAAAAAAAGATGTATTTTGTCACAAAGCAAGGAAAATTTTATGATAAGATCTACAGACTTTTAGAAGAAGTGATAAAACATGTAGATATTGGAGTAGTTGGTAGTATTGAATCGTATGTGATACTATAAATTTTCATTATGGCAGATTGGAAAAAAAATAATGAAGAAAAGAGATGATGTGAATAGAGATGAAACAAAATAATAGAAGTGCAAGTGGATAGAGAATATAAAAAAATGTAATACAAAGCAAAAAGACTAATATTTTGCAATGAAATTCTTTGAAGGTGCAATGAATTCAATTGGGTAAAGACAATGGGTACTTTGTGACCTAACAAATATATTAGACCGATTAGTTACATGAAATGAAGATTTAAAGAGGCACCCACTTTTATGCCACTATTCATCACTCAGAGTTAGATTTTAGCTTAAAAAAGTATGATCCTAGATAAAAATTATTCCAATCACGTCTGTCATGGCATTGATTTATACTTTTTATTTATTTACATATTGTGATGTCATAGCCATTATGTTGAAATGATTTGAGATTTTAGAATGATTTTTTGTTTAAAAAGAGGAAAGTTATTACTAAGGGACAAACCATTATTTTAATACGTGAGTTTGTTTGATATTCAATTTATCAAATATTCATGGATATTTTGTTCTTTTTTGATGATATGTAAGATATAAGCACAAGAATGGGACATTTGTGGATTAATTTCATGACTTTAGATTTTTGGTAGATTTTGATGAATAGACATGAAATCAATAGTTTTCTTGAGATGTATGGATAAGAGGAAGATTATGGAGTATTGAGTAGTTTTGGCATCCATTCTTGACCAAAACTCTACCTAATTAGTCATAATAATCTTTGTATGTCATGACTCTACTAATATTTTAGCACAATCCTTTCATTGTGCAACACATTCTTGATGGCTATGACATCATCATAGAGTCAGAGTCATACTTATAACATAAAATTTAAATGACTACAAGCTTAATGTTATTTCACAGCAACAAAATTACCTCACTTGTGCAAAAAGTCACAACTATGTTTTAACATCAAAACTTTATCTTTAAAATAGATTGATAGTCTCAAGTTAGAGTTGTAGCCTTTTTAAAAAGCCATGACTTATGAGTTGCTAAAAGTTTCAAAACCAAAACTACTCGGACCAAATTCATGTCAATAACTCAGTGTCACAACTTTTGGATACAAAATATTATAGTGAGCATTACTCTAGCACAGTTATTTCCTATGGCCTCAACTCTTATCCTCAAATAATAGGAAACATCATGACTTTTATATTTAGGCTAATTGTCACTATTGTAGCTATATAATATATATAAAAGAAGTCAAGGATAGTGTCATAATCATTTCCTAGTATTGTATCCATATTATACACATGAAAGCCATTCTCAGTACCATAAATATTTCCCAGCTTAGAAATGAGTTATCTCACTATTGAATGATCGAACTGCTGATATTATTTATTTGAGATTGATATTTTGATGAACATCATTTTTACTACTTGTACAAAACCCATATAATTGTTGATCTTTGTTGATGACTTATCCTTGCAAATAAGATTTTAGGATACTAGTTAACCAACAAAATTATGCAGCATAATAAAATCACAATATTTAATTTGTGTGTGTTATCATGGTTGATGGTTATAGGTAAACTACAAGGCTCACTCTCACATATAGTATAAAAAAATTGAAAGCCCTTTTAACCATCATGCATGAGAAAAACCTATATGTTAAAACTTATATGAGGTATGTTAATCCTTGTGAGCATGACACTCATGAAGTCAAAAATATAAATGATTTTACACATTAATGCATTATAAATGCCATAGAATAATTAATTATCAATTGAGTTAAATATTTTATAGAATATTTTTCTAAGAGTTTGTGCTTTAGTATGTGAGCCACATCATCACTAAGAAGGATGGTGATAGATGGTTTACAAGAAAAACATGAGTGTATTATGATTTACAAGGTATTGATAGCCTTCAAAATTCCTTTCAATCATATGATATCCACTTTTGAAACAGAAAAAAGTATGTATTAATTATATAAGTATAGTGCTTATAAAGATGAAAGTAAAAATGTTTATAAACCATGTCAATTCTTGGTTTTTAACTTTATGATACCTGAGACCAGAGAATAAGAAAGTATATACGAAGAAACTACAAGAGTATTTGATGAGTTTTATAGAAGGTGTTTACTTTTAAATTACCCTCAAACATAGATAATTTGATGTCTCAATCATAAAGTATTGAATAGACAACTATGAGGGGACCATCATTAGGATGGGCTCAATGGTAATAATTATCTTGTATGTTGTTAGGTTAAAAATTCATTGCACAACAACTCAACATTCATTCTATATCTAAACCCAAAATAATTTGGATTATTTTAATATGCATCACATAAATGAAGTAGATAAACTCTATGATCTAAGAGTCATTCAAAATTTATAATTATTTTCTATACTAGAATTATGTTATCTCATTGCTGATTTATCAAACTGTTGATATAATTATTGTATGATCAATATCTAGATGAAGATCATCATTACTACTTATATGATTTATATACTTATAGATATTTTTGATGAGATACCCTAACCAAGATGATTTTGAGATAATGTCTAGCTAATAAAATATGGTAGCATAACAAAGTTGTAAAATATTTTTGGTGCTATTTTTAGGGATTATTTAGTTTTTTAGTCAACTTGAGTTGACATAATTATCCTTGAGAAAGAATAATTCTTTTTTACTAGTTTAGATAGCAATAATTTTAATAATTTTTTTTGGATCTAATAGCTAGTCTTTTTATCTTATTTTAAAAGTGGGGTATTGTATTTTTTTTATTTTCTTTTATCATTTATTTTCTTTTTTTTAGCCCACCAATCTACAAAAAAAAATTTTGAGATTGTGATAATTGCTCAGGACTTAGAAAATAATATATCAAAAGGCACTACATTGCTAATCCTTTGAAGAAAATCTTAAAATATATTTTAAGGAGTTAAAGGTGAAGAATAATGTAGCCTGCTTTCTTTTAGGAAGAAATGAGATAAGAATACATGAAAATATATTAAATTATAAATATCAAGAAACTTATTATTCACCAAGTAGTGAATTCTATTACACACCACATGACAACCAAAATCAACATTATTATTAGTTAGTAGTGAGTTATAAAGAGTATAGATCTAAAAGCAATGAGGTAAGAATATTTTATAATCCTAATCCATTTCACGAATCTTTATTTTAAGATATACTTACCCAAGTACTAAATGATTTGAGAAGATCAAATGTTGCTGCACAAGAGAGGCAAAGATGATGGAGGGAGAGCAATGAAGTCACTAACTTGGTAATATTCAAAGAAAGTTCTACATTAGAAGTTTTCATGATTGATATAGAAAAAATTGAGGAAGTAAAAAAATATTACAAAAATATTACAACAAAAGTTTTAGAGGCTGATATGGAAATAAATGGGGTTGAGAACCCTAAAGAAAAAATTAAAGATGCAGACTCGATTATGTAAGAAGAATAGGTAATTGGTGAAGTTTCAGTAGCTGATATGGAGGAACTTGAAAAGGAGAACCATGAACAAAAAGTTGAAAGTAAAGATATTTAACAATCTTATTTCAACGGCAAAAACAAAGAAGAGATACTTCATCCCAATTAAACATGTAGATGCTATTATCAAGATGATTATTTATCCAGCATTAATGACTGATACCAAAAGTATAATAAAGGAAATATATCAAGAATTATATGGATAAGTTATCTTTGATAGGAAATGTTTATAATGAAGGAGATAATAGATATGTCCTTTATAGTTCAGTTATGGATGTTAAACATAGTAGTACTTGGGAGGCAACCCAAAAGTTTTTTTTATTTACTTTATGAAGTATCTTTGTTGTAAATATTAGTATTATTTTTACATAGATATACTTAAAACCCCCCACACAAAAGAATCATAGATTTAAGCTAGTTGTGATTCTGATTTTTTTAAGTGAAAAGTTGTGAATATATTTTAGTGTCATGATTGTGTTATAGAATGAGAATACCTATTAGACAATTAATGACAAAGCTATGGTCATGCCTAATGACAAAGCTATTGTCATGCCTAATGCCAAAAATTTTGTATTATAGAAATAAAAGCATCATCAAAAACCAAATAGAAATGTCATGGCCATGAACCAATGCCATATCTTTAAAGTAATAGTTTGACATAGCAACATGACTTTTTGGTTACAAAAAAAAAAATCAAGCCTACATAATCATGAATTTCATTAATCAAATCATGACTTTCGATAACCCAACCCTATGGCCACTAATATCATTTATTTAGTGATGGAAGTGACCCTCAAAAAAATGTCGGATAAATAAGCCACAAGGAGAGAGGGAAGTGACAAAAACTTAGTGTCATGAAAATTCAACTCGAATCCATGGTGCCCAAAAAAATTTTTGTTACAAAACTAGGGCAGTGATGGATGGAATTGGTTCTTGCAAAGAAAGACTTAATTAGAAAATAAAAATATTTAGTGGATTCATCCCTCAATTTGGGGATATTATTAGGAAGAAAAATTGGTTGTTGTTTTGTATTAATATAGAACTGAGCAATCATTTTATTGTGAAAGAATTATACATCAATTGGGAGCATAGGAGAAGGAAAACATAATGCATTAAAGATGTATGGGTGTGCTTAAATCGGATGATAATAAATGAGATGTTTGAATTACAAGGAGCCCATGATAGCATGAATTTTAAATCACTTCATAAGAAATTGATTTTTCGACTATCACTATTTTCGACAGATAGAAATGGTGCAGGAAGAGTGACTTCGAAGAGTACATATGGATATTTAATACTGGAAAAAATCACCAAGGAAAGTTAAGTTTGATTGTACCTCATATGCTCATTTTTATTACTGGCATACCATGTTTCGACAATTATTTCGAAGAGAGCAATCTTTCTATATGTCATCATCATCGGTTATAGTTTTGATGGTGAACAAATTCTAGAGAAATCAATGTTTGTTTTCTTTGAGAGTTGATTTTTTAGCCAACTAATTAACTTTTTTATTATTTTCTTATTATGTCTAGCTGATGGAGTCCCAATGGAAGAATATGTTGATCAATGTGTCTGATATTGTCCCTCCTAACATTATTGAGCATTCAAAAAAAATTATAAGATTTAGAAAAGGAAAGAAGTTGTTGCTTAAAGGAGAAGGACTTGTAGAAGTTTGTGAATAAAGATTATACTTTGTTAGAGTTGACATACAAGTGACAAAAATAAGTGGTAGAAGGTGAAAAGATGAGCAAGTCTGCATTGAGTATTCCTTAGCTACACATGTTTATATATTTGTTGATATTTTTTGTATTTTGGAAAATGTATAGCGGAATTTGATGTACAAAAAAACAAGCAAAAGAAACAAGCAAGACCAAAAAATGATATCAAAACCCTACATACAATAGTAGTGAAAAAGTTGCAAAATTTGTTGTACAAAAAAAAATGATAAATTTTTTATCATAAATTAAGAAAAGTTTTAAGACAATATTTAGAGGAGGAGATGAAGTGCTTTGATATTGAATAGATAGGTTGTGTTGAATCATTTAACAAATTATATGAGGCTGTCATAAAGGTATGTAGGGTATTATAGATGGTTCTAAAAAGTATGATCCTTAAAAGAAATCATATTGCTAGCCTCACTTAGCACATTGATTTATACTTTTTATTTAATTCCATAATGTGATATTGTAACCAATTATGTTGAATTGATTTGAATTGATGTTGGAAAATTTTATTTTTATTGAGGAATTTATTATTCAAGAATTAGCAATAATTTTAGTATGTGAGTTTATTTAGTGTTTAAATTACTAAACATTCTTGAATAGTTTGGTATTATAGATGTTGTGTAAGCATAAAAATGAGACATAATTAGATCAATTTTATGACTTCATAATTTTGGTTGTTGTTGATAAATAATCATGAAATTGATAAATTTATGGAGGTATTTGGTCACTTGATAATTTATGGATCATCAAGTAGTTTTGATGTCTATTCTTAGATAAAAATCTACTTAATTAGTCATGAAAATCTTTGTACATCATAATTCTACCAACTCATTAGCATAATCTTTCAACTATTCAATATATCCTTTGTGACTATGAGATTATTATGGAGTCACAACCATACATATCTCATAAATATTAAATAGTTGTGATATTAATTTCATGTCATAGTAACCAGGTACACCAGTATTACTAAAGGTTATGATAACTTCCTAGTGTTTCAACTTTATCTTTAAGAAGGTTTTATATTCTTAAGTTAGAGCATTAGTCATTTCACAAGTCTTGACTCTTGAGCTAAAGGAATTTGTAAAGTCAAACCTATTCATACTAAAATCATTATAATTGTCTAGAGCCATGAATTTCGAACATAAAATATTACAGATGGTATTTACTAGAATATAGCCACTCCTCAATGCCATAATTCTTATATATCACATGATTGCATAGGGCTCACTTGTGTAGCCATATGATATATGAGAAAGGTCAAGGCCAAAGCCATGGTTATTTTCAACACTATGATCATTTGAGGCATAAGAGAGATCATTCCATCATTGTATCATGGTTATTCTCAGTTTCACAGCTATATTATGGATATGAGATGTGATTTCCATCATTGTAGTTATTTTTAGAGTCATAGCAATGTGATACATATGAGTGACCAGTATGGTCATATGATGAATAAGAGAAATTAATACCAAGGTTGGAGCCTTTCCCAGAATTGTGACTTTGTATTACAAAAATAATAGGTCCAAGTCATGGACACTTCCCAATATCATGATATAGTATTACTAAAAGATTAAGATATATTGCACAGCCATGACTAGTTTCTAGAGTCATGATCTCGAGCTCAAAATATGAATCCCAAAGTCAGTATATTTTTTAAAAGCTCTAACTTTCTACTTGAAAAATACTAAACTATAAAAGTATAAAATAGGAAAGAAAAGGGGACCAAAGAAATCTTCTTTTTCTCCACATACCAAAACAAAGTCAAAGCATGAAAAATAACCTTGGGATTAATTTTTGCACTCCCTAGAGGATCTACAACCAAGTAATGGATGTAAGGGATAGGCTAAATCTTAGAGTTGAGAGGAATGACTATCAAATCCTTGTCTAATGTAGATTTTGGAATAGAAATCAAAATAACATGAGAATAGAGTTTGTGTCCTATATTTTCATGAGGACTATCATTGAGAATCCAAGTTTTATGAGATTTATTTTCCTGTATCTCATGAATCTTTCCCCAATAATATACTAAATTAAGATTCATGGTGTATATAATTTTTCTTATGTGATGTATAAATAGTCTTGAGATTAACAAATTTATTTGTTTTATGTTGTGGAATAGAAAGTGATGGATGTGGTGATTAAATAGAACTTAAATTAGTAAATTGACTATTGGTAAGCTTGTGAGTTTTAACACTGTTGATAGTAGTAATAGGTAAACTATGAGGCTTTCTCATTGATATGGTAGGAAAGAAATGATAGCCCTTCTAGTCATTATACATAAGACAGACCTATATGTTAAAACTTTAAATTTAGGTATGTTAATCATTGGGAGTATGGTGCTTACAAAGCCAAAAGAATGAATAATTTTACATACTAATCAATTATACATATCTTAGAAGAAATAGTTATTGATTGCGGTGAATATTTTATTGAATGTTCTTCTAATGGTTTACCCTTTAGTGTTGAAATCACATCATCACTATGAAGAATGGTGATAGATAATTAATGGGCCATATATGACTGTATTGTGACCACAAGATAATGACATTCCTTTGAGTTTCTTTCACTCATATGATTTCCACTAGTGAAACTTGAGGATAGCATATATTATTTTTGTGTGAATAGAACTTACTAATCTAAAAGTACAAATACTTATAAACTACATCAGTTCTTGGTGTATATGATATATGAGGTTGAAAAATAAAAAATATACATACGAAGTAACTATCAAGGATAATTGATGAGTTAGGGACCATTATCGGGATGAACTCAAGTCTCAATGGTGATAATCACCTTGTATATCATTAGGGAAACAAGTTATTACATAACTTAACATTTATTCAGTATCCATACCCAATATAGTTCAAAATTTTTGAATATGTATCACATAAATTAAGTGGATAGATCTTATGATCTAAGAATCATACCAAACTTTATAATTATCTCATTTACTTGAAATGTGTTATCTCTATATTGGTTAATTGAACTACTAATACAATTCATATTTGGACGGAATCAATATTTGGATGGAAGTCATATTTACTATTTGCATGATTCATACACTTACGTATCTTTGTTGACGAGATACCCTCGCCAACTAGCTTTTGGGATAATTTTTGACTATCAAAATTTGGTTGCATAATAGAGTCCCAATACTAACCTAGGAGTTTCATTATTATGTGTGAGTCATATGTCATCCGTGATAGAAAGTGGGATACACACAAGAGGAGGTGACTCATATGGTGGTCACGATCTTATGAGTCAAATATCTTGTATGATTTCTCTATGTGAAAGTCATGTAAGACGTATGCTAATTTATCATGCATATGGTGCTTATGAAGCTAAATGCACAGACATATTATCACATTATCTTGTCTTTAAGACATTAGATGTTGTTCAATAAGAGTACATATTTAAATTAATCATCATATATAGTTGATAATTTATCTAAAAGAAGTAGATGTGTTGATGACCCATAATCAGAATAATGTGTTGCTTTGATAGTAAAATTATGAGTGGAAAACTATGATAAGATCATCCTTGGTAGTAATAATCCAAGGATAATAGCTACCTTGTATGTCAAAGGAATATTTGAGCATTTTCATACTTATCTACCTTTTGTTAAACATTCAATTACAATATTGACTAAAAACTAGAGAAATATCCTCATACACAAGTAGTAATTAATTTACTATTAATTGTATGAACTATCAACTTAATTCCTTTGGGTTCAATATCCATACTTACATCTATTTTACTACTAGTACAATATGTATACTTATGGGAATGTAATAAGTTTTTGATACCATTACTGAGGAATTGGATATTTAAGTGTAGTTTGATTAGTCAACTTGAGTTGATATAACTATTCTTGCAAAAGGATAGTTTTATTTATAGTTGGTTGGATATAATTAATGGATAATGTTTGTTTTGTGTTTGTTTTGTGTCTGTTTTTTTTTATGTTTTTTTTTATGTTTTTTTTTTGTAGCCAACACACTTGCATGAATTGAAGTTGTGAAACTAAGTTAGTACCTATGGACCTAGAAATTGATAGAACTATGAAAGTACTATAGAGACAAAGAACTAAGAGATAGCATATGAAGGGAATTAGCATCAATAGAAACCCCCAATGTGATGGAGGAAAAGTTGTCTAACATCCCAATCCTCACTGTACCTTGGGTGATTATTGGTAGCCGACTATGAAAAACAACTACTTTTGGATTCATAAATAACCAATGCAAGCAAATTATTCTATGTAGAAGTCAAGTATAATACATATGGTTTAACACTATTAGTACGGTAGAATAATTTTAGAATATCCAAACAACAACGTCGATACTTTCTTGGAGTTATGGAATAAAATGAAGATTAATTGAGTTAACCTATAAGTGATATAATTATGACTCTTTCTCTTTTCTTTGAGAGATAGAGCTCAGATTTAATTTCAATACTTATCGATGGGTTTGATTAAGAGTTTGGATGAACTTGTACAATTATTTCTTACTAAGTTCTTCCTATCTTAAATTACCTCTCAATTATGAAAAGTCAATTCTGATAAGAGGAGTAAGTATATAGTATTGTGTGATGCTTGGGACGCCTTTGAAGAACTTTTGAGAAGATGCCCATAATATGGATTTAAACTATAGTTATAATATCAAATCTTATACAATAAGTTTAACTATATGATGAAGCACATTATTGATGCAACCTCGAGTAATTCCATCATGAACAAGTCACTTGATGAAGCATATTATCTATTTGAAGATTTAGCAAATAATAACTAGTAAATTCCAAATGATCGAACATTTGAAAGAAGACAAGCTATGGTTTTGGAGTTGAACAGATTGACTTCCATGGAAGAAAAAATGGATACATATTTTAATAAGTTAGGAGCCGAAAATGAGAAATGATTAAGTATGTGAGAAATTCCTATTTCATGACAAAACATTGAATTTGAACCCCATGTATAAAATAGAGGAAGCCAATGTTGTGCAAAACAAGTGATATATTTCAAACCCAATAATAATACCCTAACATATTATAATCCAAATTTGAGAAATCACAAAAGTCTTGCATATAGATGTTATAAGAATAATGAAAATCAGAATGCACAGTAATTTCAGAAATTTTTTTTGAACAACTTGATTAGTTATCAATTTTAAGAAGTTTATAGTTCAAATTTCAGCCACCCAAAGAGAGTAGAAACCCCTTTGATAGAAAAGATGATATTTTGCTTGCTCACACGACCAGGAAAAGCAATGATATTCAAGAAAATTATGATTGAAACAAGGATATAATACACAAATATGGAATTAAAAATCATTGAGAATCAAATTGGATAACTATTAAAATTAATAAATGAAATGAGCATTAAATTATACGCAAGCAATGGTTAGGAAAATCCAAAGAAAAGTCTCTTCGTTACACTCAGAAACAACAGTTAATTGGAGGGGCAAGAAGTAGATTTGGAAGAAAAAATGAGGAGTTGAAATAGAAAAGAAAACTATAATAAAAGAAGTCATGACTTTTTCAAAAGTCACGACGCAACCCAAAGCTATGGACCAAGATACCATGATTTTTTTTTAAAGTAATGACATCCACAAAACCCACTAGTGAACTCACTCTCCTAGTTGTGACATATGAAGAAGTAGAGGGAAGAGAATATGTAGAAACCCCATAGTAATGACAAAAAGGATGTGCAATAGGAAGACTATGAAAAAGTTAAATCTTTGCTTCCTATTTTTTTTCACACTATATTAGAAAGGGAAAATGGATGAGCATTTGAGAAAATTTTCAATGTTTTTCAGAAGTTGAAAAAAACATTCTATTTGTTGAAATATTATTGCAAATGTTGAATTACGTGATGTTCATCAAGGATATAATGAGTAGAAAAAGAATTTTTAAGACATATGAGATGATGAATATGACCGAGAAGTATAATATTATCATCCAATATAAACTCCTTAGTAAGTTGAAGGATCTGAGATATTTTATGATAATGTATATAAAGGGAGCACACTTTCTGGAAGCAGTATGTGACTTGAGATTTTGTGAATTTTATATCATTATTCAAATTGCAAAGCTTTAACTTAGGTAAAATTACTTCAACTACTCTCTAGCTTCAAATAGCTAATCATTTAATGAATTTTTTAATGCCATCATTAAATATGTAATTTTCAAGGTTGGTAAGTTTATTTCTACTTCTTTATCACGTCCCTAGGACTTGAACTCAACTCCTATAATTCTCATAATTGAATACCAATTGACTATTGATCTATCAGTATTCTATTGTAGAATCATAGGACTTGAGTTCAAATCCTAGGGATGCGAGATGGGCAATAGAAATTGCATCCTTACTCATTTATAAAACTATACATCATAATGAGAAAAGCCAATAATATAAGTATGCCTGGTAGGGCCATGTAATCGGTTAACACTCAAGTGAGACAACTAGAAACAGAGGTCTAATGGGGCCAACCATTTGTTACATATAAACAAATCAATCTGTATTTTATTGTTGGAATTATAGGACTTGAGTTCAAGTCCTAGGAATGTTACATCAAAGGTATAAATTATTTTGATCCATGTATAAATATATGTGTTATAATGGGCAAATAGATAATATGAGTATGCTTGAAGAGACCAGACAACTGGTTAACACTCAAGTGGAGCTACTGATAGACTGAGGTCAAGTGATGCCCACTATTTGTTACATATAAATGCATTTATGTGTAACAAATAGTGAGTCCTACTTTACCTAGCTCCCATGTGGTCCTACCTTAGTGTTAACTAGTTGTTTGACCCTACCATCGAGCATACTCATATTATTTATTTACCCATTATGATGCATGGTTTTAAATATGAGTCGGGACTTAATTAATGCCTCTCATGTTGCATTTCTAGGACTTAAACTAAAGTTCTATAATTTGTACAATAAAATACCAATTGATATATAGGTCAATTGGTAATGTATTGTGGGAATTATAGAACTTAAGTTCAAGTCCTAGAAATGTGACATGTGAGGTAGTACAAGTAATTATGTCCTGACTCGTGTGTAAAAAAATGGTCCATAATAGGGAAAGCATATAACATGAATATGCCCAGAGGTGGGGCTAGGTAAATGATTAACACTCAGATGGCTTCTCGGGGATTGAGGTCAAGTGGATCCTACCATTTATTATAGTGGTAATGTCTTGGCAATGGTATGATGCATTGAAAAAATAGAGGAAAATTCATTGCTTAGGTATGCCAATAATTTTAGTTGGGAGTTTGTTTGATACTCTACTTAATGATGTTTAAGGATGGTTTAAATTTTATTTATTTGCGTGTTTGGATATATTTTTGTTTGTATTGGATAGATTTTACTAACTTAATCTTTTGATTAATTTTGATGAATATTAGTAAAATCATAACTATTTAGATAGAGTTTGATAGATTTGATATAACGAAGACTTAAAGAGGAGAGAGAAGTGATGAAGAGACATGATATTTTCCATTTCATGAATGAAGTTTATCGTTCATCATTTTTCGAATAGTTATGACATTCTTTGTTGGTCATAACCCTGCAAAAAATATCACGATGATTTTTATACACCAAGACTCTTCCACCAAGTTAACATAATTTTCCACTATGTAACATAATCTTCATGGTCACATTTTAATCCTAGATTCACCACCACGCTATCTTGAAAACAATTTAATGGCCACAATATTATAATTATATCTATTATTATTATTATGTTGTGGTTGTTAAGTACCTCACAGATATAATTAGTCATGATAAATTTTAACACAAAGACTTATTCATTACAGAGACAAAATACTAAGTATTTTGAGTCATAAAATTATTTGTCTACATGATATTTTATTCCAGGAAACATTTAGTCTTATCATGGCATATTTCAATATGACGACCTTATTATGCGCTAAAAAAATAACTGATTTCACATCTGTTCCTAGTATGGTGATTTTGGGTTAGAGAGAGTAAATATATTAGTCATGATCATTTTTAGCATAATAATATTTTGTATCAAAAAAAAATTATATCAGTCATAGACCTTTACCACATCACAACATTGTATTCCAAAGGGAAGTTAAATGAGTGATAACATTCATTACCACAATGATTTTGGTACTTCATAGAAAATATGACTAGATATAGAGGTTTCAATCATGCATAGTAGCCTAGGCATGGACCATAGCATAGAATAGTTTAGTCATACCTAGCTCAACATAGCATACTTCGTAACTGTGCATGGTCCTAGACCATGCTGGCCCTTGGCAAGCCTCATGCAGTGCTGGGCAAGCTCGAGTCATACCTAACCTAGTGGCATGTGGTCCACTGATCTAGGGACCCATGAATTGCTATAGTCTAGTCATGGGTAATGAGTCAAGTCTCATTGTGTGACTGCCCGATGAGACATTTTTTTAAAAAATAGCCACATAAGTCAGATATCAATAATGTGGCCATTTGCAATTGGTCGGTCATGCTTCGATTGTTGGCCACTCATTGCATTTTCTTGCAAAGGTCTTCTGATGGGGACAACAACAAGCCACACATGTCATTGTCCATATCAACCTATCTTATTTAACACACACACATACATACATATATATATATATAATGTCAGATCTCAGATTATATTAGCCATTAAATTAATTCAGATTATATTAGCCATTAAATTAATTCCAATGCCTACTGTGACTGGAATCTAATGGCTGCCATGATTCTAGCCATTTTTAAATTAATAAAAATCATTAAAAATTTTAAAAAAAAAATTTATAAAATTAAATTTTCTTTTTCTCTATAAATAAAGAAGAAAAAATTTAGATCATTATTCTCAAGTTATTCTCCTCTCTCTGACTCTCTTAGTCTCTCTCACTTTTGACTTTCTCTATATTCTCTCTTTAAATCATTTGTATTTCAAATTATAGTTAATGATTTTGCTTATGGGACAGATGCTTCACGGTAGTGTAGGTATGCTTGTCAGCCTATGCAACACTACAACTTGCTTGACTCAAGATTAGAATTTACAAAAAAGGTCTATGCTATGATACTAGTTTTTTAATTTGTTTGTTATAGTGCTAGTTTATGATTTTTTTTCTTTTAATTTCATAATTTATTTAAAAAATATAAATAATTAAAAAAATGTCACATATTGAATCTAATGATAATGAGTATGATATTAATATAGATGTGAATTACAATGATAACCTAACCAAAAGGTTCAAGTAGAAACTATATTTTCCCCAATAGCATTGACCCAAACATACAATACTACCTAAAAACATAATATTAGGTGAACATCAGTAGTATGGAAATAATTTAAAATAATAAAAACTCAAAATTCTAGGGGTGTTGATGAAGAATTAGAATAATATATTTATTGTATATGTGTGTGTGTGTGTGTGTGTGTGTGCCTCTAAGACTAGGCACCTAAAAAGACATGTTGATTAATACACAAAAAAATATTATGTATTAGATCTGAGACAAACTCAACTTTATGATGAGGTCTTTCAAGCTAAATCTAGTTTGGCTTCATTGATCCCCTTCATATACCGCAACAATATTGAGAGGGAATGCATGACCAAATTGATTATGATCATGAGCCTCTCAATTAGATTTTTGAAGGATCTTATAATAGTTATTATTACGTCAACCTATTTCTAGCCTACTTATTATATGATTCCTATGTCCACTTGTAAGAATAATATAATAAATTCTTATAAATTAGAAAAATAATTAATAATAAATAAATTTATGAAATATAATTGTGTGGTGTCCATGATGTTAGACATATGGACAAGTCACGATGATGTATCATTTCTATACATCACTGCCCACTACATAGAATCTAAATCGAAACTTAACAAAAAAAATATTAGGATTTCTTGAGATTCTTTATCTTCATGGTGGCCTTGCAATATGTGAGTATATGATGCCAATCTTTAGAGAATATGATAATCAAACTAAAATATTTATTATAACTTTCAATAATACTTCCAATAATAGAGTAGCTATTTGTATATTTGTTAAGACTATTAGAGATAAGCTATTGGGTGAAATATTTCATGTTATTTTCATATATAATGTGATTAGCCTCTTAGTAAAGATGGGAATACAAATTATTTTTCCACCACTAAAAAAAATAAGAAATTCAGTAAAATATCTTAGAATGCCTAGTAGAGTACAAAAGTTTAGCAGCGTATGTTTGTCTACATGACTAAAAATAATTCCAAATGATTTTGAGAGATTGTTTGAATTATACCTATAACCTACCTAATGTTGGAGTCTTATGTTGGCTACCAATATGTGATATCTGATCATGTTAATAATAAGAGTGATAAGCTTATTATTGATGATTTAGTCTAGTATACAAGAATTTCTTTTATGAAATTCCTAAAGATTTTCTAAGACATGATGAACATGTGTTTATCTATGTATACTCCTACTACTTGTATTGTACTTAGGTACACATCTAATATTAGTAACGTGTTTAGTAAGTATAGAGGTCATCTTGTATTTAGTATATTGTTTAGTTACCTGTATAGATCTTAGAGTTAAGGTGGAAGGATTAGAAAATATTTTTACATACACATCCATGTGTTTGAACTAGGTACACCAATCTAAAGGATTCATTCATAAAAAATTAACTGATTTGTTTTTATATTATAACACTAGATATAGTAGTTAATAACCATGAGAAAATGATGAGGTAATTTATCGAATAGTTCATTTTCTCTATACTCATGTACTAATTATTACTTCAACTTATCATATGATGATAATAAGAATTTAAATATTTTACTATAGTGAAAATCATACAAATCCAATTATCCTATTCTATCTAAGATGGCACAAGATATATTAATCATTTTGATGTCTATCATGGCATCAAAGTCTATGTTTTTTTGATAGCCAATATCATTTTCAGTTAGGCCATTAAAATTATGACTAGGTATCATCGAGACACTTACATTCATGAAGAACTAGGAAGATTTGAGGTTTGGCATTCAAGATAAAGTGCAAGAGTTGATGGCAGATGATGATTCATAAGATGTAGAGATTAAGGATATTAAGGCCACTAGCGACATCTTCAAATTCATTCACGATGATAATAATGATGATCTACATCTCCATTCATACTACCATATAATAAATACCTATTAATTCATGTGATACCTATATTGTGTTGTAGTGCTTTTACTTATTTATTTTTATTATTTTATTTTTCATTTTGATTTTATGCACTATTTCCTATTAATGTATGTAGTATATAATATATTGGATAATGAATTGGACATGGATTATTCTTTGTAGTTTTTATCATTTTAAATTTTGATGTTTTCTTTAATTTGATTTATGCATTAATCTTTTAATTTAAATAAAATTAAATAATAATAAATCATATTGGGATTTCTTATTAGAGCAAAAAAATGTTAGTTCAAGATGGTCCAAATCGGCCTGATCTAGCCAGAACTAGCATGGTCTGCTCTAGGCATGACATGATCCTACACTATGCTGGCCAATCATGTCATGCTTGACCGAATGGCTAGTTCTCATGTCGTGCTAGCTATTACACATAAATCATACCATGTTGGATCTGTCATGACAGGGTGGCATGGTCGTGCCACACTCAAATGGGTCATATTGATATGGCATGACCTTTTTGATAGCTCTAACAAGACATGAAAGTCATGAACTCAAGCCAATCTTTTGGCTTTCAAATAAATGTATTGAATGAATACCCTAGATTATTTAAGAAACACTTAGAAGAAAACCAAAAAAAAAGTAAAATTAGATTTCAATTCAAGGACAACTAAAAACTTTAGGAGTGTGATTTCATCCCTCGCTTAAAAGAAAATTCAAAGAAAACATGATAATATTTGATTGAGTTTTAGGTATTAAGAGCATCTCCAAGAGACGTGCTAAAGCATTTCGTTTAGGTATTTTAATGAGAATTCCTTTAAAAATCAATTCCAACATGCTTGCTATTTGCCTATCTATTTCCCATTTCGTTCAGTTGACTCGCTAGATGTAGCAATCATTCGTTCCCAGCCAAACACCATAACAGTTCACGTGGAAAAAAGCGTATCTCCCAATTTCAAGTAATTTTAGCTTCTAGCATTGTTTTTTTTATGTTTAGTAATTTCAATTCGAGGGTTTGGATTACGTCTATTCTTGATTTTTGATTATTTGGTTTTGGCATTGTTTCAATACATGAATACAAGTTGTTTTAGAACACGAAAACTCATTTTTGTTTCACGATAACCAGTTTTCGTGTGTGAAAACTTGTTTATGTTGCAGAAAAATAAGTTTGAATTAACAAGTTTGATTTATTTTTAGTTTAGCTCTAATGTTTAAACAAGTTATTTTGAGTTTAAATGAGTGATTTATCCTGAAATTTTATTTATTTTTTCCTATTTTGATCTTAAATACTTAATATCAGTTGTGTGTGTGTGCTTGTGTTTGTGTGCGTGCTTGTGTGTGTGTGTTCTTGTGTGTGTGTGTGCATGTGTTGCTTATATATTACTTAGCAAATCCATTGAATCGTTGTTTAATCGTGCAAGCATTGTTTCGGTACACAAAATATTTTTTTTATGAATTGTTGTTTAGCAAATCAAGCTAGTTTATACTTAATGTTCGACAACAAAATATGTTAAAGCCTTTGATTATTTTTTTTCAAACGATGGGTCGGGCAAGTATATATTAAATGTTTATGCTTGTTTTCTAGTTAAAAGTCCAACATTGCCCAACATATTTTATTCTTTCTTATCCATTGAATTTGTTTATGTTTAGTAACACGTGAATATTACTTGTAGCAAATATGAATATATCTATATGATTATTATATATTTACACAAAATCAAAGGTATAATAAGTATAGGCATTGTTTGAGAAGTTTATTTAAATATGTTTAGTTTTTAGGATGTCATATCTACCATGACTTGTATTGTCACAAATACAAATTATTTTTTAATGAATACCATGATTTAGATGAATATGATTCAATGTTTTTCGTTTTTATTTTACCATCTTTCCTTATTATTTTATGAAAATGAAAATATTACACAGAGGTCTGAGGCTGCTGAAACTTTGGTTTCTCCAGTCGTCTCAACCCAAACATCTAAAAAAACAAAAAACTAGGAGGACTTTTGTAGTTTGGACTCATTTTAATATAATAAAACAAAAAAAATGTTTGGGGTGAGGAAGAAGAAATGACACAATGCAAATATTGTATGAAAAATTTAACGTGTAAGAATTCGTTTGGGACTGAGCACCTTAAGAGTTATGCCGAATTATGCACTAAAAAACATGGTGTATTAGATCCTAGGCAAACTCAACTTAGCACTGCATTTTTTGAGACTGAATTGAGTTCAGTCTCAATGTTCACTCCTTTCATATATCGCAACGAGTTGTGTAGGAAAGACACGACCAAGATTATCACATTGATGGGTCTTCCGATCAGATTTTCAGAAGATCCAAGGGTAGTGAGTATCATGCAGACATATTTTTAGCCAGCTTATTGTAGGATTCCTATGTCTATATCTCGGAATCACATACTAAAATTTTATAAGTTAGAAAAACAAAAAATAATTAATGAATTTATGGTATAGAGTAGAGTGGTGTATGTGACATCCGATATATGGACAAGTCACAATGAATCATCTTATTCATGTCTCACCGCTCACTATGTAGATTCTAAATAGACAATGAATAAAAAAAATTTAGGATTCTCTAAGATTCTCCAACCTCATGATGGCCCGACCATTTTTGAGTGTATGATGAAAATCTTTAGAGAATATAAAATTCAAAATAAAATTTTTAGTATCGCATTTGATAACTCATCTAATAATAGAGTAGTGATTAACATATTTGTTAGGAATATTAGAGACACACCACTAGGAAAGATTTTTCATGTCAGATGCATGTGTCACGTGATTAACTTAATTGTACAAGTTGGTATGGGGGTATGTTCCCCCGCATTGGATAATATACGTAATGCACTAAAATATATTCGCACTCCTCGCAGACAACAAAAGTTTTGTAGTCTCTATTTGTCTACAAATCTTAAGAAGAATAAATTCCAATCAGACGTGAGACACCATTAGAATTACACGTACCTGATGTTGAAGTTATGTCCTGGATACGAACATGTGATATCCAACTACATCAATAGTAAGAGTGATGAACTTATTATTGACGACACTGACTAGGCTGCAAGAATTTCATTTATGAAATTCCTGAAAATTTTTTATCACATGACGAACATGTGTTCGTCGGTTTATACTCCCACGACTTGCATTGCACTCGGGTGCATATGCAACATTAGTAGCATATTTAGAAAGTATCAAGCTGACCCGATACTTGGCCATATGATTGCAGAGATGGAAACCAACTACTTAAAGTACTGGTCCACCATTCTATCTCTTTATTGTCTCGCTACATGCATAGACCCTATGGTTAAGGTGGAAGGGGTAGATAACACCCTGACTTACATTTCCTCGTGCATGAACCTGGAAAACCCACCTGAAGGGTTCATTCACGAAAATCTAGCTGACTTGTTCACATACTACGATACTAGGTATGATGGTAGTAGTAGTGAGATAGTGATTAACTACATGGATACCTTCTTCAAAGATGACTATTTTTCCATTCAGTTAGTGAGGGGGAAACGATGGGGTGGACCATCACATAGGAGCGAGCTTTCTTTGTACTTAGATATCGATTAATGCTCAATCCTATCACATTCTGATACTAAGAATCTTATTATATTACAGTGGTGGAAATCATATGAGTCCACCTTGCCCATGCCATCTAAGATGGCATGAGATCTACTGACTCCTCCGGTGTCGAGTGTAGCATCGGAGTCTGCTTTTTCTGTTATAGTGAACATGATTTCAAATAGAAGATCGAGATTACGTCCAGATATTGTTGAGGCATTGGCCTATATGAATGACTAGGATGATTCGAGGTTTAGAATTTTTAAACATTATCTATATATAATATATATTTTATCAATAGTTTAATACAAAAATTTAAAAGTTTAAAAATATAAAATTTTTATATTTTATATTTTTAACCATGCCGGGTCGTGACGGGCCTGGCTTGAATAAACCATGTCGGGCGAGGCATGGCATGGTATAATAACCGTGTCGTGCCTGGCCTGGCACGGAAGCATAGTCATGCTCACAAAAAATGGCCCGGGGAAGCCCGACACGTCCCGATTGACACCTCTACCTAATTATTTATATTTGAAAATCACGAACTGTTTATCTCATGGATCCATTCCATCATGGTGCATACTTCACCAATCTATTGAATGATGGAATACATTTAGATGATGAGATTATATGCCAATCTTTTACAATATATTCTTAAGTAAAATCCACCACCAAAAAACAAAGAGGTGTCAATTTTACTTCAGAGAAAGATATTATGATCATCTTGGCATGGTTTAATATTAGTTTGGATCCTGTGTAAGGAAATGAGCAAAAGTCTAAGACATATTGGCAAAAGGTTTGTAAGTTCTCCCACCAATACAAGGCTAAGATATGCCCTATTCATAGTCAAAATTCTCTGATGAATCATTGGTCGCTAATTCACCTAGCCACCAAAAAAATTTGTAGGTGCTTTGCACAAGTTGAAAGACTAGATCAAAGTGATTTGATAGAGAAAGACAATATTTGAAATAAAATTTTTCTTTCAAAATATATTTCTTTTAATTGATATTATAAAGAATTTTCTTTTCAAATTTTTCAGATTCGTGATGTCAAGAACATATACAAGAAACTTTATAATTCTTCTTTTCCATTTGAACATTGTTAGAATGAATTAAGGTATCAACCAAAATGCATGGAGAAATCTCAAGTAAAGAAGAAAAAAATAGAACATAATGATACTCCTCGTAGCTCCTTGCCTTCTACATGAGACTCTGTAAATTGTGGAGATGAACTGGGTCATATGGATCCTTAGACAGACCACTAGGTAGGAAAGCTAAGAAAGTGCGACTTTGAATATATAATGCCGAAAAACTGGAGGTGATGCCAAAAAACTTGAACTTGTTAATCTATTAGTTGTGATGTAAGAAGAGAAAAAAGTAGTGAATGAGAAGAAATTTTCAATGATGAAAAAATCTTATCTTCAAGAATAACAACATCTACTACAATAGGTGCAACATCTACATCAAGAGAAAGAGAAAATAAAAATTGAGCAAATGATAGCGGAAAATCATATAATGCCGATGGATACGAGTTGCATGTCAAAGTTGCAAGCTGAACATTATAAATGCCGCCAAATGAAAATATTGGGAAAGTAGATGTAATCTTTTTTTATAGACAAATTTTAAAATGCAAGCTGAATTTTAATAATGATACAAGTACTATAAAAACATTTGCTCGAGTAGTGCCTTGTAATTTCTATGCATATTCCATTGATTCTCGACTAGATCTTCTTGGAGTTTGGAATGAATTTCTTTGTCTCTAATACAATGTAAAATATTAATAAATTTAAGTAGTTGTGTACTCCGTTCAGGTATGACCATGACAGTGAAATGTTCATCCATTGTATAATAAGTAAAGTATAACTCATGAGCGTTCATCTATCATATTTGACAATCATGTTATATAATATTATGTATGCCTTCATAATAGCTTTTAAGCACTTCAAGTTTCCAAAAACATGCTGGTCCACGCACAATATAAAATCATGCTTGGAGCATTCCAAATTCTCGCTCAACATCCTTTCTTGCTGATTCTTGAGATTTTGTAAAATGTATTTGCTTATTACCTTTTGGACATGGAATTGTTTTGACAAATGTTACCCATGTTGGATATATACCACCAGCAAGGTAATAATTCATTGTATAATTATTTCCGTTAACTAAGAAATTAGCTGAAGGAGCCCGACCTTTTGAAAGGAGAGCAAAAATAGAAGAATGTTCTAGCACGTTGATATCATTATGATATCCAGGTTACCCAAAAAAGGCATGCCAAATCCACATATCATATAAAATGACTGCTTCCAAGATTTTGTTGGTTCATTGATGTGACCAGAATACATATCGTGCCATGCCATTGGACAATTATTCCATTTCTAATGCACACAATCAATGCTACCCAACATCCCATAAAATCCATGATTGGCACCTATTGATAATAATCTAGCAATGTCATCATTGTTTGGTGACCTAGGATATTCATTGGAAAAAATTACTACTACCACTCTCATTAATCATTTTAAACTTTCTATTGTAGTACTTTGAACAATCCTCACATGATTATCAATAGCATCTACTGCAACTCCATTAGCAAGAATCCTTATTGTGGCTATCATCTTTTAAAGAGAAGACAAGTCAGTAATTCCAGTAGCATTATTTTTTTGAACAAAATATTATTCATAATTTTCCACCATCAATAGAATATGAAGGAAAAGAGTTCGACTCATTTGAAACCTTCTTCGAAATAAATTTGGAGGATAGATAAGTGGTTCAGTAAAATAATCACGAAATAATTCCTCATGCCATTGAACTCGATTGCGAAAAATAACTGAATGACCATGAATGGAACCATGACGTACACTGGAGCTTTCCTCACTATTGAGTTCATTAATTTCAATAGCACAAATTGTTATCATCTCCAATTTATCATCCGAGTCAGAATCATTAAGAATCATGTTCATAAGATGATGTTAAGTCATAATATTAACATAAAAAATAATGTAATGCTAATAAATATATTGAAGATGTATTAAAATAAGAGATGAAAGATGCTATTTATATATATAAACATAAATATGACCGTTGAAAATATTATAATTTAAAATATAACCATTATAAATATGACCATTGTAAAAATTTGTGTTTAAAATTTAAAAATTTAAAATTTTAAATTTAATCAATATGGTGATAACATGACATTTTATATAGTATTTTAGATATTATTTTTGAAAGTTAGTTATAGTTAGTTGAAGTGGATGGCTAAAATAGATATCATTGTTGGAGTTAATTTAAAAAAGTGAGTAGTTAAAATAGATAATACAATATTTTAATATTTTTTGAATAGTTTTTTTTAGATAGCATTGTTGGAGATGCTCTAACACATAGATTTGTGTTTTAGCTTACATTGGGAATCCTCAATTTGAATGAAATGGATCTCAACACATTTCAAGTGAAATTTTTTTCAATGTTATGCTAAATTGATATCTAGGTTTGGATTTTGTGCCAATGTATGATAGATGCATTATTTTTATATCATTAAATATTTGTGTTGATATATTTTTTATAGAATATTGATAGATATGAATGTTTTATAAAAACAATATTTAGATTTTTTTGCTATATCAAAGATTTATGCATGTTTATTATGGCAAATAATAACAAGTATATAATAGGACTAGATGTGTCAAACAGGCAGGGACGGCTCGGCCCGGCCCAAGGCAATGTCATATTTGGGTGTGCCTGGTCCGACACTACATGGGAATGACTCGTGCCCTTGCTCGTGCCGGGCCTGTTCATGGCATGACTTGCATTATGTCGGGCAAGGCATGGTATGGTACCATGGCCCATGCACATGGTATCTCGGCATTAGCCAAGTTATTCCACGACCCACCCAGCCCGATGCCCCCAACCCGAACTTGACTACCCGAGGCTCGATGGATCCGAAATTTTTGTCTGGCACGAACCAGACCCATGGTCTTTTTTGACCCAAGTCGGAGGCCCGACTTTCTACCTCCACACCATTCCAGAAGCTGAAGCTTCTTAAATGGACCTATTCGGGTTGGTTCCAAAGGATTTTGCCTCCAAAGGATATGGAGCAGAATCCGACAATCCTATGGATTCTGCCCATTTTTTAATTATTAAAAATTTTTAAAAATTAAAAAAGAAACTTTTTAAAAAAAATTATTTTCTTAATCTATAAAATCCCCCCCCCCCCCTATGATTTATGTTTTAAAAAAATAAATCTATTGGTTCTTACTCGTCTCTCACTCTCTAATTTTCTCTCTCTCAAGATTTTGGCATTTCACATTTTGGGACTCGGCTTTGGTGTGGATTGTGGTGTGCATATGGTGTGGAAATAAAAAAGCTAAAGTTTACTCATAGTTTATGAGTATTTTTTTTTTCTATTTTTAAAGTTTTAAAATTTAAATCTAAAAATTTAATATTCTACTTCTTCTCTCTAGTCTAGTCTATCTCTCTCTCTAGTCTAAAAAAAACACAATGACAAATAGTAATTTAAATAATGAAAATAAAATGAATTATAATTTAGATAATAAAAATCCTACAAAAAAGTATGATGTTACTAAAATTTGGTTTCTCTAGTCGTCTCGACCCAAACATCTAAAAAAACTAGAAGAACTTTAGTAGTTTGGACTCACTTAAATAAAATAAAATATAATAAAAAAATATATTAGTGATGGCAAAGAAGAATCAGCATAGTGCAAATATTGTAAGAAAATTTTAAGCTATAAGAGTTCGTGTAGAACTGTGCACCTTAAAAGACATGTCAAACTATGCACCAAAAAATATGGTGCATTAGATTCTAGGAACAAACTGACTTAGTGGTGAGTTTTATGAGGCTGGATCCAGTTCAGTTCTAAGTTTACCCCCTTCATATACCACAACGAGTTGGGGAGAGAATGCATGGCCAAACTGATTACCACGATGTGTCTTTCGATTAGAATTTTGGAAGATTCAAGAATAGTCAGTATCATACAGACATATTTTTAGCCTATATATATATCATAGGATTCCTTGGTCCACATCTAGGAACAACATATTAAAATATTATAAGTTAGAAAAACAAATAATAAGTAATAAATTTAGAAAATATAGTGGAGTGGTGTCCATGACATCCGATATTTGGACTAGTCATTATGATACATCTTTTGCATGCCTCCCCACACATTATGTAGATTCTAAATGGACACTAAATAAAAAAAAATTTAGGATTCTATAAGATTCTCCATCCTTATGATGGTCCAACCATTTTTGAGTGCATGATGAAAATCTTTAAAGAATATAAAATTTAAATAAAATTTTTAGTATTATATTCGATAATGCATCTAATAATGGAGTAGTGATTAACTTGTTAGTTATGAATTATAGAGATGGACCATTAAAAAATATTTTTCATGTTAGATGCAAGTGTAGCGTCATTAACCTAATAGTACAAGCTGGGATGAAGGTGTGTTTTCCCACTTTAGAAAATATGCGAAACTCACTAAAATATATTCGCACGCCTCATACACAACATGAGTTCAGTAGTCTATGTTTGTCTACAAATCTTAAGAAGAAGAAATTCCAATCAAATGTGAGACACAGTCGGAATTACACATAGCTGATGTTGGAGTCATATGTTGGATACAGACACGTGATATCCGACTACGTTAATAGTAAGACTGACTAACTTATTTTTGATGACCCTAACTGGGCTACAGAAATTTCATTTATGAAATTCCTAAAATTTTTTTATAACACAACGAACATGTGTTCGTCAGTTTATACTTTCACGACTTGTATTGTACTCGGGTACATATGCAATATTAATAGCATGTATAGGAAGTATTGACACGACACTTTACGATATGGTTGTAGAGATAAAAATCAAGTACTTAAAGTACTGGTCTACCATTCCATCTCTTTATTATCTGGTTACATGCATAGACCCTAGGATTAAGGTGGAAGGGATAGAAAATATTTTGACTTACAAGCCCTCGTGCATGAACTTGGAAAACCCACCTGAAATGTCCATTCATGAGAAGTTGAATGAGCTTTTTACATACTATGATACTAGGTATGCTGGTAGTACTAGTGAGGCTCTGAGTACGGACATGGATGTCATATTCAGAGATGATGACTTTTCTATTCAGTTAGCAATGGGGAACCTATGGGGTGGTTTGTCAAATAGGAGCCAACTGTCTCAGTACTTAGATACTGATTACTGCTCAATCATATCACATTCTGATACTAAGAATCTTGATATAGTATAGTTGTGGAAATTATACGAGTCCATCTTTCCCGTGCTATCTAAGATGACATGGGATCTACTGACTCATCTAGTGCCAAGTATAACATAGATTTTACTTTTTCTGTTGTAGTGAATGTGATTTCAGATAGGAGATCAAGATTACATCCAGATATTATTGAGGTAATAGCATGCATGAAGGATTGGGAGGATTCGAGTTTGGGCATTCAGGTTCATGTTGGGACTGCAGCAAAAGTGGATGTGTTGATTGCTAATGATGATCCATATGATCTTGATATTGAGGATAATATGATGATTGATGATGTTGACGATTGATGATTGAGACACTAATGTTTGTTATTTTATTTTGATTTACTCATTTACATTGTATTTGTGTTTGTTTAATTTTTATTTGTAATATTATTGAGTTTGTAATAGCCTTTGTGGATTGATGCTTGAAACTTGAATATTATTTTTTTGTGAATTTTTATTCTACATTGGTTTTTAATTTTTATTCATATTTATATTTTAATGTTTTATTAATTCATACACTTACACTGATACACATTTAGTTTTAAAATTTAAGTTGTTTAATATAATAAATAAACTTAATATTTTATTAAATTTAATAAAATAAAAATTTAAAATTTAATTATTTATTTATAGTTAACAATTAACATTAACTAATTACTAAAAATAATAACAAAACCTTTTAAAGTATTAAAATAATATAAATATTAACTAATTTGAAATAAAATTAAATTTAAAAAAAATTAAAATTCGGCCTGTACAGGCCCATCCTAACACAACTTCATCACCTATCGAGTCGATGGACTGTGCAGGGCCTGGCCTGATGAAACTGTGCCGGGCAAAGCACAACATGGTTATTATACCTTATCGTGCCAAGCACGGCACGATGGCCCGGTTGGGCCACCTAAACCCGGGTAGGGGCAGGCCGACCCTACCTGTTTGACACCTCTACATAGGACATATATATATGTGATATGTTAAGAAGAAAGATACAAATCTTATGACCTTGATGTAAAGGATAAATTTATGTGTGAAAATTTAAGATTGATATAAGTTTAATCATTGCAAGTATGACACTTATGAAATTTAAAGCACAAACAAACTTGTGACCAATTTATTATACATATTCTATAATAACTAACCTCAAGTAATGTGTGGGTTAAGTAGAATGTATAACCTTTCAGGTTCACTAGTGTGGCAGTTGTGTATCAGCCTTGGCAAATAGTGTTGGATAAGTCATAGAGCATATACTAGGAAAGGAGACTTGTAAAGTGCTCACAATCATGTGAGTCGAATTCTTTTGTATGATTTTTATATGTGAGATTCATGGTAAAATATATATTAATTTTCATGAGTATAGTACTTACAAAGTCTAATGCACAAATATATATATTGTCATACTATCTTTCATCTTTAAGTTATTAGAGGTCAAAGAATAGGTGTGTATATTTGAAGCAATCATCAAAGAAAGGTGACTATTTACCTAAAAGAGTAGATGTGTGAATAATCCACAAACAGAATGACATATTACTTTAGTGGTATAATTCTGATGGTACAACTTGGAGAGGATCATCCTAAGTAATAACAATCCAAAGATGATAGCCACATGTATTCTAAAAGGGCACTTGAGCCAACCCTAAAATCTAAGTATCTTGCTAATATTCAAGTTTATCGACTCAACTCAAGTACTTGATTTCCTGAACTACTAACTCAATCCAAATGAGATCAATATCTATACTTATATCTATTTTACTACTTATTCAACCTATATATTTGTGGGGACACTATTCTAACTCATCATTTTGAGCCATAGAATTCACCCAATAATTTTAAGCCCCAAAATATTCTAGTGCAGGAGGTGAGGAATGATATTCTAGTTGGAACTAGGCAAAACCTGATTATACAGTATGATAAATCTCAATCTGGGCTAAGAAGATTATCTATGCCCCACTAAGTATCTTTTTGTTTTTGTGATTATGTATTACTCATTAATGATAATCAACCTGAGATATTTCAAGAAATCATCTATTTTGCAAATAAAGAAGGATGGATTCAGTCTATACAAGAAGAAATGAAGTCTTTTCATTTAAACCAAAATTATAATATGGTACCCTTACTTAAAGGGAAGTGAGTTATAAAAAATAAATACCTCTTGAGAATAAAACCTTGAGATGATGATTCTCAAATGAAATATATGGCTCTATTACAAGTTAAGGGGCATGGTAAAAAAACAATATATTTTGATGAGATATTTTCAAGCAAAATACAAGGCACTATTCAAGTAGTTATCAATTTGACTACTAGCTTGACTTTAGAAATTAATTAACTTAATGTGTAGATAGTGTTTTTTCCGGATGACTTTCATAAGACTCTTTACATGGATTAGCATGAGAGATTCATAGTAAAAGAAAAAAACTCATATGCAAACTAAAAAAGAGCAAGTATTGACTTAAGTAAGCTCCTTGAAAATGAAATAATAAATTTTATTTGTTACATTAAGTCTCATATTTTTTAAGCACACCTCATATGACTATTGTATATCATCAAAAGTTAATCATGTAATGATCGATTTGTAATTTTTTTATATGTTGGCGATATACAAATTATTAGTGGAAATAGTTCAAAATTGACAAGGTTAAGACATGACTATGAAATGTATTTTTTATGAAAGACTTAAGCCTAGTCAAATAGATTCTAGAAATAAAGATAATCTGATATAGGTCATCTAGGAATTTCTCATTATCTCAAAAATAGTATACTAGAAAAGTAGTTGAGGGATTGTTTTATGAAAAGGCTATGCATATCTTAACTCCCTTTTCCAAATATTTTAAGCTAGGTATCGAACACTATCTTAATATTGATGATAAAATAAAAAATGTGTGTCATGTTCTCTATGCCACATCTATTGGTAATCTTATGTATATTATGCTTATACTAGACAAGATATTTCACGCATTATTGGTGTTGTAGAACATTTTCTCTCAGATCCAAATAGAAATCATTTGGTTATTGTAATCTATCATGAGGTATCTAAGAAGTACATTTCAACTATTTGGATTCACATAGAGCTACCATTAGTCATGTAATAATCTTTGGAGGAAGGATAGTATTTTGAAAATCCAAGTTGTTGAAATGCATAGTACTATCCAATATTGAGATAGAGTTTATTGTAGCTACTAAAACTTATAAAGAAATTTTATGGGTGAAAAATAATTTTATAGACTCGGATGTGTGATAGGATATATATACTTTATAGTGTGATTGTCATACTACAATATATCTTTCTATAAATTTTACCATTCAAAACAAGTCTAAGCACATTGATGTGCATTACCATTATATCAAAGATATAATAAATGAAAAGTTAAATGTACTTAAAAAGTAGACAAACAAAATATTATTGATATATTAACTAAATTTTTATTAATATAAAAATTTAATTTCTTTAAAATGTATAATAGTATGTGTCTCCCCACGTAGTGTAAAAGGAGAGATTTGTTAGGTCTTTCGATGTGGGAGAGTAGTTTAGTCTATGATCAAGTTTAGAATGTTTTATAGTTTATTATGTGTTTGGCTTGTTTTTTGTTTTTTTTTGATTTTAAATAGTAATATATAATTGAGATTTTAATCTTGCATGATTTATTTTTCAATTAATGTTATTTTTTTAGTGTTTTTTTTTGTATGTGGTATGCATGGACTAAGAACGTGGAATAATTTTCCATGGTCTAGTTTTTAAAAAAAACAAAACCTTCCCCTTTTATTTTAAAGACATGCCCCGTGCCCAAGAAGATAGGCCAGTGCTTCTATTTATTTCATAAATGATAAAAAATGCATAGTAAAGATGCATAAACACTTTTTTTTTTTTGAAAAGGAAGAGAGTATATGTGTTGTGTGTATTTCAAAAAATAAGAGGCACTATTTTTTTACAACAAGTAAGCTAAAATGAAATATTTTATCTTGTTCATTTTTGTGTATCATGGTATGCATGTTTTTTCATTAGGAAAATTTTTAGTGTGCTATTCAATTTTGTACAAAAGAGAATTGTTACCACTAAGGAGGGAATTCCCTAGTCATTTCTTCTTTCTCTCCTCACCACATATCTATTTTGGGCCACAAATTAGTATGCATTCATGTCACGACTTTCTTCATAGAAACTTCTCTAAGGCCTAGAAACTAAATTGAAGATTTTTCTTACACGAAGCAAAAGAATAGAAATGGGGCACTTAAACATGATTTATTATTATTTTAGGTTTACATAATTTTTTTGGATTTTAAGATTTTTAGTATTTTATATCTAGAAAAGTTTTCTTAGTGCAATATGTATTTTTTGGTGTTTAATACTTTACAAAGTAGGTCACATGAATAGTGGTTGTAAGAGCAACTCTAAATTTTAATGTGCATTCTGAATTTTCTATTTTCTTGAATTATGAAATAGTTAATTCTAGTTTTTTGTGCCAAATGGATTGTTTATGCTAATAGAGAATCAGAAATTAAAAAAAATTCAAACCAATAATGCTCGTAGGATGGGTCATCTCTATTTCAAGTAGAATTCACACATATTTGTAACAACAAGCCTCAGGGCCATTAGCGCCACCAAAGTCTTCTCCCATATGTCATTTGTTCTAGAATGCCATAACTAAGATGATGATGCTACAGTATAGAGCATCATCCAAACCTTTGATTTAAATAAAAAATATATATGAAATACTTCACATTAAAATGATGTTTCATAATTCATTATTTTAATAGTTAAAACAAAATAAAAATTATTAAAGATTTTTACTATTTGTATGTGTGTGTGTGTAAACAAAATTAATTTAATATTAATCAATTAATTGGATTTTAAAAAATCAAATAATTCGACTCTAATTAATTATTTTAATTATATACATATATACTTTAAGTAAATAAAAAACTTTAAAATATTTTCTATGACTTTAGATAAGGCTATGGAATGGCTCTGACTTAAATAAGATCTCATGCTCTCAAGCTCTGAATGTAAATTATTTTGCTTTATGATTTATATCAATTATAATTCATACTAGTATAAAAATATAAATATGTTTTCTCACTTATTTAGAATAATTTGTATTTTTTGTTATATATCACTTATTAAACTTCTCATGTTAAGATTATAGATACTCATTAATTAGGTAAAATCACTGATAATCTAATTCAAATATTTTTTAATTATTTTCTTAAGATTTTTAATTAACTTATTTGAAATATTGGAGCATAATTTACTTAAAGGGTTAGACAATATCAAAACTTATAAACTTTTTCAAGAAAATATCATCAATCCTTCTAATATGATATGAATTCAATTAATAATTAATATTTACTATATACTTAATAAAGTTATTCAATTCATAGAGTTCCTAAATTTATTTTTAGACCATATTACTTATGAATCAAAACAATTATTAACAAATACACATAAAGATTAATTACTTTACGGATAAGAGTAATAGTGGTCATTATAAAAATGGTGTATTTTATTTTACAAGTTAGTACAAAATAATCACATTATGGTGGTTTCATTCAATGCATTCAAGTGTACTAGCACTAAAATATAGAACTTCATCATTCACTATAGTCAAGATAAACCTTCAAAAATTTTGTGCTACAATCTTACTAATAGATTATTCAGCTCTATCTTAATTATAAATAATAAACTTATATTTCACAAGAACTAGCAATTCAATCTTATGTGCGTAAGCCAAACTCTATGCACCAAATCATCTACAATATAGAATAAAAAACATGTACGTTTTTCCAAATTCAGCTCAATGTAAAATCTTTTATTAAAACAAGAAAAAAATGTAAATTAAGAAAATGCAAAAAAATATTAATAAATGTTTTTAATATAAATCACTTCCAACAATCTCATACATAGACTCAAAGTCATGATGTCACGCATCTAACTCTCATTCCTTCTACATTTCTATTAGAATCTTTAACTAGAAGGCTTTGCATAAAAGGATATGTTAAGTTCTTTGCCAATGCTACTTTTATAAGTAATTTCATATCCAAAAGGAAGAAAACTTTTCTTGGAATCCTTCATACTAAAATGAGTTAATATATGATCGATATAAACAATTTGAGATAATCCCAACATTCTTTACCTACAATCTCATAAAAGCTTAATCAGAAGAATATGAGTAGCTTTTCCTTAATCTATCATATTGAATTGACCATACAACCAGATCTTAACCAAAAATAATAAATCCACAACATTACCAATGAATAATATATCATCAATGTATTATACCAAGAATATCACAATATCATCACTTCTCTTTATATACATACATTACTCATTCTTACATTGATCAAATTATAAGACTTAATGGCTTGATCAAGATAAATATTATAAGATCTAGATGATTGTTTAAGTCCATAAATGGATCTTTTTAACTTACACAATACGTTCTTTTGGCCATTTTCTATGAAATCGTTTGGCTACATCATATAGATATATTCTTCAATATGCCTATTGAAAATTGCAATCACTTATTTTAGAGTCATAATGAGTTGAAATAGATAAGAGAATCTAAATTAACTTTATAAGTAAAACCTTTGTAAAAGTCTATCCTTATACATCTCAGTGTTATTGTTTATTCTTATTTTTGTATATATCGACATGCACTTAATGGGTTTTATCCCTATAGTTGGTTCCATAAGATCCTAGACAATTTTGGAGTGTAGTGACTATATCTTTGATTCCATAGACTTTTGTCAATGTTCTACATCCTTATCTTTAAGTGCTTCTTTATAGCTTTCAGGATCAATATCTAGCTTATCGAAAATTATATCATAAGAATCTCCTAAGAGTATATACCATCTAGGTTGATGAATAACCCTCCCGCTATGATGAGACACTCCTCTTAGCTATATGCTTTCAGTAATACATTGCATAGATATTGATTCATATGAACCATGATAATCATTTTTTTGGGTGTGCAACTGGCATATAAATGATAAGTTCATGAGGTATGGTATCAATACGATCATCAACAAATCTTCCATTACTATGAGAGAATGAGGTATTTAAAATATTATCTTATGGTGTTTCTTGTATTATTGGTATTGAAAGAATTTGGACTGGTTTATCTCCTCTCAATAGTAATAAAATGATCATACTTTTGGAGTTGTAGTTTGTTATATAATCCTTTTCTAGAAATTAGGAATTTATCCTAACAATGACCTTTTGATCTTTTGGACTATAAAATTAATTACTTTTAGTTCCTCTATAATATCCTATGAAGAAACAAACTTCTGTTCTTGCTTTCAACTTATTTTTTTTTTCCTTTCAGTACAAATGATTGGCAATCCTATAAATAAATATGTTTCAAAATGGGCTTTTGTCCATACCACAATTTAGTTGGAATAGCATGTATGGACTTAGATAGAACTAAATTTAAAACATAAGTTGTTTTATGTAGCACATATCTTAGAAGAAATTAGGTATATCAAAATAACTTATCATTAATCTTACCATATTAGTAAATATCATATTCCTTCTTTTCTTCCATACTATTCTACTATAAAGTGTTAGGTGTAGACAATTAGGATGTAATCCCTTAATCCAACAAGTTATTCCTAAACTCTTCCAAGAGGTACTCATCATCACAATCAGATCATTGTTTCTTGAGATTTTTATTGTGATATTTCTCCATTTATGTCCTATTATCTTTGAATTTCTCAACAATGTCAGTCTTATGGGGTATCTAATAAATATGCCTATATCTTGAGTAATCATCAATAAAAGTTATAAAATATTCAAAACTATCTCTTTCTTGGAAAGTCATAAGCTCACATAAATCAAAATAAACCAATTTTAGTATCTCTTTGGCTCACATAAAAGGTCATTTGGTATTTTTTTTATTCAAAGCATGACTTGCATGCTTGAAGTATTTTTACTTTCAATGAATTCAAATGTCCATTTTTAACCAATCTCAAATTTTATTTTAAATTTATATGACATGTGTCAAAGATAGATTTTGAAGTGTGTTTTCTTTTATATGGTAAGGTGTTGATATTATTCAACTCACATTATTGTAGTAGACCAGAAAATGTTTTAATAATATAAAGGTTATCTTTTAATATACCAAAATAGTCAATCTTCTTATCTAAGTAAATTGTTACAAAATTATTGAATAAAAAGGAAAATTTATTGTCAACCAAGCTAAAAATAGAAATCAAGTTTCTTCTAATTGAAGGTATATAAAGATAATCTTTCAAAATTGAAATAGTATCTCTCTCAAACAAAAGTATGCAATCTCTCATTGTTATAACTATTTTCTTCATAGTGTTTCCCACATGAAGATCGATTTTACTATTTCTCAGTTATCTAGTTTTTTGGAATCACTGCAAATAAATGTAGACATTATTAGTGGTACCCATATCTATAGATTAGGTATCTATAGATACCACTATTAAATATGTTTGTTCACTTTGCTAAGATAAATTAGACATTATTTCTTCTATGTCCTGACTTCTTGCAATATAAATATTTTCTATTTGGTTTTTTACTCCCACTTGTGACTTAGGAGATGTTGGTGGAACATGAGTACATTTCTGAAATTTCTTCTTTCTTTTCGATTTAGAAGAAGTCCTTTCAAATACAAATACTCTAGATAGCTTCTTAATAATACTTTTAGCATGTACCAATTCCTTAAGTAATTATGGCAAAGTCTAATTAATTTTATTCATTTTATAGTTAAGGAATAATAACCTATTTGAATCTGGTAGTCATTAAAGAATAATATCAATCTGAGAGTACACATCAATCTCAATTTCATTGATCTCTATTTCATTCAAAAGACTAATCATCTTGACAATGTGATCTCTCACTAGGGTGTTTTTTGCTATCATGGTATTTATCCTATCACTCATGGCTTTCTGTCTAGCAAAACAAGTTTGATTTCAAAATATTTTTGTGAGATTAGACCGCATATCATAGGCAATAGCTATGAACTAATGCTGATATTTGAGTATATTTGATATAGAAGTTAAAATATAACACGTTGACATCTTATCAACTTTTAATCATTTCTCATAAGGCTTGGTTTTCTCATCAATTGCCCTTTCATGATGTTTATTCGTGGATAGATTTATAAGTATAAATTTATAGTTCATGATAGTCATGACAATATCAATGTTTCTTTTTTAATCTATATAATTGGTATAATCGAAATTATTTTTTTTGGAATGTTAGAGAATAAATTGAAAACCATTTTTTATTAAATTACCTAAAAATTTTACAATAAGCTTAATTAGCTTGAATTCTATCGCAAGAATTGGTTCACTTCACTAATTCTTAAATGAATACATTATCAATCTGCCACACTGGCACACCATGATTAGTATGCCTCAATCGGAGGATGTTTACTATTCATTATTTGTTTAGATAGGTAAATTTTTATTAATCTTGTTATCTTGGATATGGGCCATGTCAAACAAAATTAAACTAATAATTTATCTAGGTCCTATAAATAATAAAAATAACTCAGATAGATATGATACTATTATTCATGGCTAAGCATAAACCATTACATAATTCTAAACCGATCATTTCTTAAATGAATCATTCAGATGGAGAAGTGATTTATTTAAATAATTTATAGAATTACCTAACTATGGTTTGTGCTAAGTGAACATGCAAGTCAGTTAGTATGATAGAAAAAAGTACTAAGACAAACACAAGCTAACCAACTTGTATAACCTTGAAACTGATCATGGAGACCATAAAATTCATTTTAAATGAATTTTTTTGATCACTTAGATATTTTAAAATTAAAAGTTTTTATTTTAAAATATGTAACTTTGTGAAATATATATTCAATGGTTTTACTTACTTTTCACCTTTGGACCATAGCTATTATGCTAGTTGTTATACATATAGCATGCCAACAAATATATATATTTCCATGCCAACATATATATATATATTTCCATGCTACAAATACATGATGACTAAGCATCATGTATATCAAAAAAATGAACACCCTGGCTATGTTGGTTTTAGGGTACTTATAAAATTATATTTTACAAGAGAAAGTTCAAGACTTGGGTTAGTAGCCTAAATTAGGTCAAATCCGCCTTATTTGCATTATAATGGTTCGTAGAAATTCCCCAAAATAAAATAAAATGAAATTGGCCGTGATTTGAAATTTTGGTAGTGTACTCCCCAATTGTCAACCTCTATAGCCATGAGCTCCTAATCTGTGTATCATCATTGGCTATAACTACTACAAAATCTATCATTATCGGCTATGTCAACCACCACAGATATCATTGACGACTATAAATAGTACCTCCAACACTATTGTTGACCATGATAGCCTCCATAGTCATCATCGCCGAAAATGAATATCTTCATCATCGGAAATGAAAACTAACATCGGCATAATTTTGGCCATGATAGCATCCACAATCACTATCACCAATAATGAATATTGCCAATGGCACCATTGTTGGTAATGACTATCACAATGGGCACCATCGTTAGTTACATCAACCACTATCTTCAGTCGCATCAACCATTGTTATCAGCCACATCAATCATCATCATTATAGAATATCAATAAGAAGTGAAAAATTATAACTTCCTATGAAAAATCACACAAAAATAAGAGCAAATTACATCCCATAAATGAAAAATCACCCAAAAATAAGAGCAATTTACATCCCAAAATGAAAAATCATAACCACAATCCATAAAAATAGCAGGGTTGTTTAACTTAGTCAATAGAGGCTAGAAGGTCTCTATTTAAGTTGGGCATCCATACATTCATAAAAGATGACCCATCATCATACAATTTATAGCTAAACTTATCCCTCTAATACTATTGTTAGAGAATATGGAATTAAAAAAGATTCGAACTAATAATGCTCATAGAATTGGTCATCTTTATTTCAAGTAGAATTCATTCTTGTTTGTAACAACAATGAGATACCACAAGGTCATAGGGTCCGGCAAAATTAAAAAAATGATCTTATGTCTATTACAAAATGATGTGAGAAAGATGACAACACTATAGTGTACAGTGTCATCTTAACCTTCAATTTAAAAAAATATATGAAATGCTTTGCATTAAATATGATGTTTCATTATTCATTATTTTATTATATATTTAAAACAAAAAACTATTATGAAAGATTTTTATTATACATACATACATACATATACACACACACACACACCCACTCAAAAAATTAATTTAATATGAATAAATTAATTTGATTTAATATAATCAGATAATTTGACTTTAATTAACTATTCTAATTATGAGCACCAAATTTCAACTATTTAAGAGTTTGTTTTATTTTTTTCAAATATTAAAATATGGGTTTGTTTTTTTTTTTATATATTTTGTGGTGATACTGATTGCACCAAAATATAATTTACTTTTAATTATTAATAAATAAATTTTAAACCGGTTTAATTTTAAAAAGTTTAATTTTAAAAAGGTTAATTTTAAAAAGGTTAATTTTAAAAAGGTTAATTTAAAAAAGTTAAATTTTTTAAAACGTTAAATTTTAAAAAGTTAAATATTTAAACGTTTAATTTTAAAAAGTTAAATATTAAAGGGAGAATTATGTCTTGGGGTCTTGGGAACCCAAATAATTAACCTTAAGGCCTCATAAGACCTATATTTGACCTCAAAAGTATGAAACAAACAAAAATTAATGTTAAGGATATAATATTTTTGTAATACCTCATTTACCCATGATGATGTGGAAAATAATAAATGTTACATTTATTAAGAAAAAGAGAAAAGTCTTCCATCTTCTCTCTTAGAACATCCGCTTATAATATTTTTCGTGTCTGTTGAGTCGCTTAGAACAGCCGCAACACGTGAGATGTCTCCCGTCGACTGAAACTGCAAGTCCCCAAACCCAAGCAAAACCATTTTTGATTTTAATTTCCCTTGTTTATTAGGAGAAGAAAAATTATGGCAGCCAAAATTAGCACATGTGGATGGTGTGTACGTGTTCGTCCGAGAGATGATGATGCGTTAAAATGTTAATATCATTAAGGACATTTTTGTTCTAGAAATGTTTATATCCTTAAAGTCAAATATAAGTGTTATGAGGCATTAAGGTTAATTAAATATAAATGTTTAATTCACCTAATATTTAATGTCTCTAACTCCCATGGTGGTCCTTAATGACAGCATGCGATGTTAATGTCAATGTCAAACTCGACTACCACCATTCTGCTTGCTTTTTGATTTGTGAAGCCATAGGACTATTACAACAATCTCGCGCTGGTGCAATTAAATATTAATTGCTATCCAGCGGTTTTCTACTCTCTTCTTTTCATCAAAGATATCCGTTATAACTTATAACAAGTTCCGAAGCCGGCTCCCACGCCCCTGGCCCGGAGTAACCCCCCGCTGCTGATTTTCATGACATTTGTTTCTTCTGTAGGCGCCATCGTGATTCCCGCCTTCTACAAACTTAATTTTATTTTGTATTCGCAATCCAGAAAATTCAAATTTCAAGGTTTGTTTTCTTGTTTCAATTCATATCGCCTCGTTTTCACGACACAATGTTTCTTTTACCGGTATCGGCCTGGCTCGGTAGGGTTTGGGTCTTAATTTTTGTTCCATGTTTTTGCTCAGATTCATTAAATTACTTTATTGTAAACACTCCGCTATTCATAAATTAATTCTTCTTTTGATGAAACCGGCTTCATAACTTAGAAATAGCGTTCAATCGTTTCCAAGAATTTGCCAGCGATCGTAAAGCAAGCATGCGTAATCGGAGCGGAATAACTCCAATCATCAATCTAACACCATATTGTTTAATCGTAGTGCATATTCCAATAGGTCAGTTCATAAAAAGAATATTATAAATAAATACACGCAAGAGGATGTTAGAAAAGAATTTTGAGGTGGTTAATACAGAAAAAGTGATAGAAGAATTGGAGTCTATAACAAATGATGCTGAAAGAGTACAGATAGAGACGCTGAAGCAGATACTGGAGGAGAATCGTTCCGCGAAGTATTTGCTTGATCTAGGGCTCAATGGAAGAACAGATCTAGAGAGTTTCAAATCTTGCGTGCCGATTGTAACACCCGATGAAGTACAACCGTACATTTATCAGATTGCTGACGGGGATCTTACCCCTATTCTGACGGGAAAGCCTATATCTGCCATTTCTTTAAGGTATGAGTCAGGATTATGAATTGACTTGTATCATTTTCTTGTAATTGTTGCTTGATGAATGGTATTGTTGCTTGATGAATGAAATTGTTGCAGTTCTGGCACCACGTTGGGGAAGCCGAAGCTTTTGCCATTTAACGATCATTTGATGGACAATACCTTGCAGATATATGCTACTTCGTTCGCCTTTAGAAACAGGTGCTAACTGTAATAATTTATTTTCTGTTTATATTGCACTGTGGCCTTGCTGAGATGTTGCGAACATACTAAGAACATGGCAAAAACAGTAAACCTTGATTGGAATACAAAAATGTATTTCACAAATGACGCATGAGCCGGTTCGACGAACACACTTGAGTGTTTGGATTCAAGGTGCGGCCATGGCGTTTGAGCGGACAACCCTCCAGCAGGCACTGCTCATGTGAAATTTACATGGAATTGAATTTAGTAGATTAATTATCTTATTCTCAAAATGCACAACCGAATTAAATGTTCTTTAAGGATATCCGTTGCTTTGATGGAAAGAACTTAGAACTTAGATTGGCTTATTTAGATTTGAACAAATTATATTTCATTTAGAAGAATTAGTTTATCACTTAAAATAGTAAAATAAATCTCAGTGGAAAAACTTTAATCTTTTGATTATCATTTATATTTTTCCATGAACAATAATATATTTTTTTTTATTGAATGACGCAAATAATTTTTATGAATATTAGACATTTTTTTTGTTAATTAAAAAATTATTTTAATTATTTTTTATTAATCTAAAGTTCGTTGATGTAATTCATTTCATTTATAATTGTCTATAAATTTTTAAAATAATAGAATGATTGTCATTCCATTAATTATATTTTCATGTTATCAACTTTAAATAAGTAATACAATAATTTTTTTTCAAATAAGTTCGTTTATATATAATCAGCAATGATAATAATTAATTATTATATATTAATTGCTAAATAAAAATTTATTATATTATATTTATATCGTAATAATATATATGTAAATTTGAAATATAAAATAAGAAACATATACTCAATATTATTTTTAGAGTAAAAGAGATTAAAAAAATTGAATAATATTTGCAAATGGATTCCATTGGTTTCTAATGAAATATCTTTTTGAAATAGAGGTATAGATTCCAACTACGAGTCTATGTCATCCGGTCTAAAGCAGGTGGCTTTGTCTAGTGGGACATTCACATGTAAATGGAGCTACATGCATTAAGTATAAGATTACATCGTTTGTCATGATCATATGTTATAATTTATAGGACAAATAAAGTTGCATTGAATAAATAAAAAATATTTTAAAAAATAGATCCAAATTTCAATAAAAAAAAAAAAAAGTGCATTAAAAGTAAAACTTATGTTTTATAAGTTTTGGCATATATTATTATTATTATTATTATTATTATTATTATTATTATTAAATTTTTAGGTATTTTTTAATATTTTGTATTTAATGTGCTGAGACATAGTTCTCCTTAACTTGTAAGTCATAACTCAATAAAAAAAATGTAGAAAAATTATAAAATATTAATTGATCTTGAACCTTAATAAAATCTTAGATTTTTAAGGATCTTAAATATTCTTGAATGTTCTGGTTTACTTTGACAACTGGCCGTCTGGCCC